>JAZKLR010000523.1:1800000-2058824 GCA_037103525.1 Ganaspis brasiliensis
TTATTGGACAATGGCCAAATCAAAAACTTTGGATGAAAATTTTACTTGGAGTTACTATTTATCTATTTTTCATTACTTTTGGAGTTGCGCAAGTAATTCAATATGAAATTTAAGTAAAGTAAATTTTAGATATTATTCTACACATTAATAAAATTAGGTTTCAGGGATGTTGAATACCTTGAATGATATTGATACTTTCCTAGAATGTTCTCTACCATTAATTGTACTTTTTCTAGCTATAATTCTTTTCACAAATATTATCTTCAACGGAAAGAAAGTGAAGTTTTTAAAATTAATATTATTTTTTAACATGTATTTTAACACCAATTAATGTCTATATGAATCATTAATTTAAGCATTAGTTTTTAATACTTATAAAACACCTACACAAACTTAATATTTATTCATACTTTAAATATTATATTTGCGATAGATCAACGCACTGTTCTCAAAAATGAAAAGTGATTGGGATAATGTAATATTAAAAGAAGAGACTGAGATCATGAATGAGTATGCCGAGAGATGTAGAATCCTTAACACTTACTATACAAGTAAATACTGCTGTACACATTCTAAAAAAATAAGAAATAGGCGTTCGTTGAAAATGTTCAATATTGTTTTCTCGTGAAGGAAGCTCTGTATTCGTTCAAATTTACAAAATTTTTAAAATCAAAACAAATCGATTGACCTATATAAAGTTTATATTTTGTCAAAATTTTAAAGAATAAGTCGCAATTTTCAAATTTTTAAAAAATTTCTTTTTTACTTTCTCCATGAAGAAGTAAATATTTTTGCGGACGTGGAAGCAGTCATGAATTATGTTCATGTAATGTCTTTCATCTCGGCTTGTTAATAAGAATTTTGTCAACTATTTTAGTTTTCTGTAAAATTACAAATTTCATTCAATGTTAAATTTTTCAGCTCTTCTACTTGTGGTAACTGTACTCTATACGTTAATACCAGGAGTTCCACAGGTTATGGACATAATCAAACCATTAAATGAGTCCCGACCTAAAGAATTTATTTATTATGCAGAGTATTTTGTTGATCAAAACGAATATTATTATTGGATATTTATGAATAATTGTGGAGTCTCTACAATATGTATCATAATGATTTGTTGCTCAGATGCATTGTTCATGTCAGTTGTTCAACATGCATGCGGAATTCTTCATGTTATAGGGTAATAATGATTTTGGAGTTTCCATAGTTTGATATTAACAAAAATTTTATTTCTCGGTACTTAAAAACTGAAAATCGTATTTTTAAAGATTTTTATGACAAATGTTGTCTCAAAAATTTTTAACCCAATACCTATCGGTGAACATAAATTTTTCCAACACCTAAACTGTGGAATAATAAAATCAGTAAAACACAATTTCAAATCAGAATTTCAAACCTGAAATTCCAAAAACTTTTTTTATAGCTATCAGTTCAAGAAAATTTTTTAACTCATCTCCTTATTTCTCCTTTTATCTCTTCTGCCTTCTTTATTCTTCAGCTTCTTCTTCAATCCCAACGCCCACTTTCTCTGCCTTACGACTACTTTATAACTCTCCAATTACTCTCTTAACACACCCTCTCTCAACCACACTTTTACACCATAGCTTAATTCCAAACATACCAAAACATCAAACAATCATACTTTTTTCTCCAATCGTTCTTAAATGTTCTTACCTCTATATCTCATACTTGAGCCATAACATCCCTGCTCTTTCCAATCTTCTATCCAAGTTTATGTTGTGCTTTCAACTATACACGGATTACATTTAAAAAAATTTTTTTTTAATTTTATGTGGATATGTAATTTTGCATTCCATGTATTTTTATGTATTAAATGTAAAAAAAACTACTGCACAGACCTAGGAGCCATAGGAACTTAATGTGCAACCAGTAAAATTTTTTGGAATGTTTGGTGAAAATAATATAGGTGTTTCCAATACTTAAACCAATACCTATTTCAGTACTTAGTCTAATACTTACTCCCAATACTAGTAGTGTAACTAAGAGCACAAAAAGCCACAGTTCCGATTTTCGCCGCTATGTAGCGCCGCCGTCAGTTATCTGCAGTTATCCCCTTCGTCATTTTGAATTTTTACCTCTACTTTTGCGCGCAAATTTAAATTTTACTCACACTTTTGAGCGCCCATTATAAAGTTATCTCCACTTTTAGGTTTTTCAAGCCGGGGGATTTTTCCATAAACAGGGCAGCAGTCTAATCGCACCAAGTTTAACTTAGAATGCTAACCTTTCTAATTTGCATAATGTGTTATGTAAGAACAAATTTGCATACCATTAGTATGCAACCACCCACCGCTCATCTTTCTAAATTGCATAAACTACGTATGGTTCTTAACTTTTACCTAAGAACTAATTAGCATGTCTTTAGTTATTTAATTTGCAAAAACTGTGTATTGTCAATAAACAATAAATTGTTGTTAACTTTTACCTTATTAATAATTAACATGTCTTTGGTACTGCCACCAACAACCTACCACCCACTGTCCATCTAGTACATGTTTTCAAATGTATGTATCATATGCCCAACACCCCCCCGCTACCACCTATCTAGCGTTTGTTTTCAGTGTATCAATCATATTCTTAACACCCACCTCCCACCGAATACCTCCTATTCAGTAAATGTATTCAGGATATCTATACTATGCCTACACCCCCCCCCCCGAACCCACTACCCATCTAGTATATGTCTTAAGAGTAACTATTCTATTCCCAAGACCACCCACCACCCATCTACCAAACTAATGGATTTGGACTTAAATTTTCAAAATACCACCCACCATACACTTTTACATATATGTTCTCAAATTTTAAAAATCATAATGAAAACCACGAGGGATCGCGGAATCGTCAAATACCGCGCTGTATTAGCGGGAGGATTGGGTGGGTGTTTCGCGTTGGGCCTGACTTGACGGATGGTGCGCAACGAAATGCGCGTGGCTAATGTGAACAGATACTCAAGCGTTGTATATAATATCTAGCCTAAAAGAGAAAGGTCTACAGTATTTTACTGTGATCCCCCTAAGCCCGAGAGACTTGCTATTTTTCTCTTGCTCCATCGCATGTAATGACGCACGAAATAGAAAAGGACAAGGAGATGTAACGATTAAAAGCTACTAAGACTATCATTAAAATCGCACATTTAAATTTAAGTATAAAATTAGAAAAATAATATAAAGTTATGAAATATAACAAATATACATCTAGAATACGCTAATGTCATGAAATAAAATAAAAGGCGGAATCTATCGTCAATTATATAAAATTATATTTAGGCCGAATTAAATTAACAAATAAAAATTCGACGTCAATAAATAAAATCAAGATAAAATAACCCGACACACACATAAATATTCCATACAGCGATTATTAATAATTTTACTTATAAAAGTTAATACAAAATTGCACAGAATTGTAAATTAAAATCAAATAAACATCTATATAAAATCTGAGACAAAACAATAAGACAAAATAAAAGGGCAATTAAACAAATATAAAAACTTATCGTTCCCGCATTCCTTTTTCTTTTGAGACAGAGGCGATTAATCGGCAACGTGGTGACTAACGAGAAGAATTTGGAATTCTTTCCTTTTTGAACAGCATCCTTCTTTTTAGCGTGGACCACTTTGGTTGCATTATTTTACGTTATCGAGCACCTTGCAGCTGCATTTTTTGTCATTTTAAATCCACCCCTTCGTCCTCAATTATCCCGAAATCGTTAATTAAAAATCGCCACACTTCAAAATGTTAAAAATAAATAATTAATAAAAATTGCACAAATACACTATTAAAAAAAACCAACACACAAGAAATACACAATTGAAATAAAATAAAAACATTCGTGTTGCCGGCGACACACAAAGTCGTGACGATTTCGGATTCATTTGAATGCCGGGAAACGATTGTGAGGACGATGGGTGCGGAAGAAATTTTATTTAATGTGAAATTGCCCCTTCCCCGCTTTAGTCCCCACGCCCTTAATACCTTCTGGCGCCCAGGCAATGAAGAGACCTGTCATATTCTTAAAATTAAAATTAAAATATTTCTCGTCGACAAATCGAATCCCTTCAGAGAGGAGGATGAAAAAGTAAGCATGAAACCTTTAAATTTTCAACATTTTGAACACATCATCTTTAAATTCACTCTGTAAAGTATATAATTTATTCCCCACCAACAGAAAATGTAGTGCACTGTAAAAAATTTCGTTGTATTTTGCACCTTGACACGATGGAAATAAATCACTTCCTGTGACACTTATAAAATGTTCGACGTATTACGATGAAAATATTCGGTCTGCTATGTAAATATTTCACCTATAAATTTCGTATTATAAAGTAAAGGATTAGGTAAAGTAGTAAAAACACATTGATTGTCTAATACTATTAAAATCATTTATTCATATAAATAAGTTCAGTTCAAATTCATTTTAAAAGATATACACATTGTTTATAATAACATTTCAAAGTAGGATTTATTTGATTAGCACCTAGAATACATTCTACAGTTTTAATATATTAACTTAGAAAACAATTTCGTAGAGTTACTACTTTTTTACAGCGCAATTATTAAATCTATTACAATGGTTTATATATGTAATTAGCAATAAGTCTTTTTTAATATTTCTAATTTAACTTTTCCAAAAGTTAACTTAAACTTTTCCAAAAGGTAGCGTTAATATATGTAAAACGTCTCAAAAATTTACCAGGCTAACACCGGCTTTGGAGCTAAAATCTTAGTGGAATTATATAGTGCCTTTAACATCTTCTTGCCAACAAGACTTGAGAAATCATTAATTCAACATCGTCGTAAGTTAGACGATTTAAAGTAATCAACAATTGAAGAAAAGTTAAAATTAAAATATATTAATAACCAACGTCTAAGAATTGAGTTAAAAAGTGACAGAATCAAATTTATATACCATCTTGATGACAATACAATAAATGTATAAATACAGTTGTTTTTTATGTGTTATTATTGAAATTATTTTTCTTACCCCCCCCCCCCCCCTACCTCACCTTATTTTACAATCACCTTCTCTGACAGTTGTATATTTTTAACGTATTACGATGAAAATATTAGGTCCGATATGTAAATATTTCAAGTATAAATTTCTTATTTTGAAGTAAAGGATTAGGTAAAGTGGTGAAAACAGATTTATTTTCTAAAACTATTAAAAGTAAGTGCACTGCGCATGCGTTTGTTAATTCATAACAAAATTAAGTTTGTTTACAATAGTTTTTAAGGTTATCAGTAGTATTATTACGAGGTACAATAGAGTACTCCTTAATTAAATCCATTTCATCTGCACCCATAGGTAAACTTTTTTCAATACATCTATTAAGAGGATTTAGAAACCAATTTCTTAACATTATAGCATTATTTACTGTCCAATTACTTTTGAATAGAGTATGTTCATATTGATGTTTTCACAAGTTTTTTAAGTGAAGGATAATTAATTTCTTCAAGATTTAACTCATTTTCAATATATCGCTCAAGATATCTCTTTTTCTCCAAACCTTTAACATAGACTGTCCGTGGTCCAGATAATTGCTCATGAATTATAAGTTGTAATTCATCATAAGAAATATCTACAGATGTCTACTTAATGCCAGGATAGTTGTGTATTAACCATAAATTTTCACTCTTATATCTTCCAGGAAGTGAACTCCAGCGGCAGGGTGGTTCGTACGAGAACACCATAGGTTGAGCATCTTCTTCTAGCATTAGTATGACCAGCTCCTTGAAGATGAATTCATTGTAAGGTTTTTTTGAAGCCTTGAACGTGTACTATGAACTCCAACCCTCAAATAGAAATAAAATTCTACTCAGAAACACGACTAATGTACCCTTGAGTACACCCATCCACTTTTTTACAGCTTCTTGACAATACCGCTGATTGGCTTATATTATACAATGCGATCATGGATGACTAAGTAGTATGAAGTTGTTTCATCAATCATATACTGCTTCTGGTTTCAAACTCCAACCGTACATCGACTAATGTCTGCTTCAGGAACTCGTTTTGTTTTGAGCAGTCAATAACAATTAAAGGTGCCAATGATTTAAAATTTGACCTACTTAGTATAGGTTCGTTATCTTTTCCATAGTAAGACGATTAAAAATTAGCATACATATCATATAATGTAAAATACTGATTATTAGTATAGTGTGCATTCAAATTTCCATATGGATAAGATTGTAAGTTTAAAAACAATTTTACATTTATAAGGACACAGTGATCAAAAATACATGCAGACACTTTCATTTTATTTTTCCTTTTAGTTTGAAATCCAACAATAACATATCTTGGTTTCTCTAATTGTGTTAAAGATTTAATTTGCCACATGACTTTTGTACTCAAGGAAAGTAATGGATACTCATGTATTTCCCATGATCTAAAACTTATTGAAATTCATGGATCTTTCTCAATAAATTTCAATAATTTATTTTTATTATTGTCAGACGGTATTACATATGATACCAACCATTCAATATTATGAATCATAAATTTGAACCCAGGAATAAGTGGTCCATTGAAAATAGCAGAATTATAATCAGTACGCGATCTTATTAAAATGAGTTAATGTTTAGCATTCGTAACAATTTTCTTATAATCTTCAGCAAAACCAAAAATCATACTCAAAGGTATTTTTACATTAAAATATCCATTTACCATTGACATTTTTGAAATTAATTCAAATTTCACAAGTCCAGCATTTTCTGCACGATTAACTGGAGATGGTGTTAAAGATACTAAATTTCTCATAGCGGTAGTGTGTCCAAGGTATTTGCATTGATTAATCTCAATGCCATTTAATTCATAATGAATTTCATCAAACAAATAAGCTATATCATTATTTGTAAGTTCCACATTCTCTATGAGAACGGTTCCATCATCCTTACATAACTTTTCAAATATATGTAAGGGGTCATTCACATATCACGTGATGTCTTTGAGGGAGATAGGGGGGTAGGCAAAATATCACGGTCCATGGAAATTAAATTTTTTAATAATAGAAAAAATATCACGAGGGTGGGGGAGGTGGTTCAAATTAGCCAAAATTTGTATCACGTAATATGTGAATGACCCCTAATGAACTGTTTCTTGGTAAAATAGACAAATCTTGATTTTGTACTACAATGCGGATTTCATCACTATTATTAAAAGTTGATGATGCATATGGTTGATGACTATGAATCTCATAATTGGCGACAAATTCATCAAAATTCACTACAGTTGGAATGCTGAGAATGTATTCCATTTTTGTTATAACAGCTACACATTAAAAATAGAAAAATTTGATCTCTTCTCTTCCTTTTCTTTTTTCTTATTTTTGAATTTTCGCTTGTAGACCGAGTTGTTTTAGGAACAGTCAATTCTAAGGTGTAACACCTTCCGAGTTACATTTACACTGCGCTTCTCTGCACAGGTTAGTTGACTTTTATAACTGCCACCAACTTTTCTTTTTTGCTGATTGTAAACAATACCCATTACATTAACTTTATATGTAAACGTATTGTTATTGTTTCTCCTCTAAAATTTACCAAGTCACCGCCTTGATCTATTAAGCGAAGTTGATTATTGTGCATTGTCATCACGGCGATTGGAAGGTAAATGATTCGAGCTGGAACTTCTATGAATATTATACATTCAACACTTAGAGTATTCACTTTCAATATAGAGACAGGTAAATCAGAAATCATGATTTTCATCAGCTTTCAGTTGACGAGGAGCAAATCCTAATAATTTACCAATAGAATCATTCGGATGAAAATTTATGTCTCGATTCGATTTAATGTGACAACCTAATGTATTGTTGTTAGGTTTAATAATTACTGCAAACTTATTTAGCAATTTTGCTTTAATATATGATTCAATATTTTTAATTTTATAACTACCTGTTGGTATAGTCACTACAAAATTATCTATATAACACTTATTGCAACCTTTATTAATGTAGGAAATTGAATTAAATGTAAACAGATCAACAACTCCAAGTACATAGTTCTTGTCTTGTGAGAGCTCAATTGGTGGGAAATAAGTAGTTTTGAGAACTGATGAGTTTCCCGTTAACGTTAAAGTAAATGAGTCATTCATGATTGAGATCTATTTTCA
Organism: Ganaspis brasiliensis; assembly: GCA_037103525.1. NCBI lineage: Eukaryota > Metazoa > Arthropoda > Insecta > Hymenoptera > Figitidae > Ganaspis > Ganaspis brasiliensis. Next base: position 1,808,135 of record JAZKLR010000523.1, read on the forward strand.
TAATTATGTTTACAACTTTATTACGCGCACTTATATAGACTAAAATTTCTTGTAATATTAAGTTGGTTACATATACACTTAAGCTATAAGTGTCCGGATAAGAATGTATCAAACTTTTGATATCTCTCATGATTATATTTTATATAGGTGCCAACACCTAAGTAGACAATGAGATCTGATGGTAGTGAAAGATTTCCAAGACTATCAAAGTATTCAGTTTTATTGTTAATCTTTTTATATGCTACCCAATGAGTTCCAGGTCCTTCCTTATCATCAAGATTAATAAAAGCTGATTCGTATTTATGAGGCCCTGTAATAGGTAATTCATTTCGCATAAACTTTTTCCCAAGACAATAGCCTCCATTGTTTGATTATGTCGTTGAGCTTCTGAAAGTTGTTTTTTGGCTGCATTAGCATCATTTACAGCTTTCACTATACCACTAATCCCCCCACTCAGAGCTCCTAATGCACTGAGTCCAGCAAAAATTGGAATAAGTTGTAAAATACCACCAAACTTTTCCACTGCCTTTTGTGCACTAGTCATAGCAGTCCTGATAGTGTCTGTAGAATCATTGTTGGGCTTTATACCCTTTTTAGCAGCATCAACAATCTTTAGTAATGTAATACTCTTTGCAAACTGCAGGCAAAGAATTGGATCAAGTTTAAGTTAACTTTTGGAAAACTTTTATCTAATCATTTACTTTATAATAAGAAATTTATAGGTGAAATATTTACATATCGGGCCGAATATTTTCATCGTAATACGTCGAAAATTTTATAAGTGTCACGGGAAGTGATTTATTTCCATCGTGTCACGGTGAAAAATACAACGAAATTTTTTACAGTGCACTGCATTTTCTGTTGGTGGGGAATAAATTATATTCTTTACAAATTTAGAATTCAGTACATTTGTACTGAAAAGAGAGGGTAAATTTAAAGATGATGTGTCCAAAATGTTGAAAATTTAAAGAAGCTTGACTACAGCTTAAGGTTTCATGCTTACTTTTTGATTCTCCTCTACTTGTCCTTTTCTATTTTGTGCGTCATTACATGCGATAGAGCAATAGAAAACTAGCGAGTCTCTCTAGCTTAGAGGGTCGCAGTAAAATCCTGTAGACCTTTCTCTTTTAGGCTAGACCGTATATACAACGCTTCAGAATCTGTTCACATTGGCCACGCGCATCTCGTTGCACACCATCCGTCAAGTCAGGTCCAACGCGAACCACCCATCCAATCCTCCCGCTAATACGGCGCGGTATTTTACGATTCTGCGATCATTATGATTTTTGAAATTTGAGATCATATATGTAAAAGTGTGTGGTGGTTGGTATTTTGGAAATTTAAGTCCCAATCCATTAGTTTGGTAGATGGATGGTGGGTGGTGTTGGGAATAGAATCGTTACTCTTAAGACATATACTAGATGGGTGGTTGGTTGGGGAGGGGGTGTTAGGCATATTATAGATATTCTGAATACATATACTGAATAAGAGGTACGCGGTGGGAGGTGGGTGTTAAGAATATGATTGATACACTGAAAACAAACGCTAGATAGGTGGTAGCGGGGAGGTGTTAGGCATATGATACATACATTTGAAAACATTTACTAGATGAGCAGTGGGTGGTTGTACTAAAGACATGTTAACTATTAATAAGATACAAGTTAACAACAATTTATTGTTTATTAACAATACACAGTTTTTTAAAATTAAATAGGTAGTACTAAAGACATGCAAATTAGTTCTTAGGTAAAAAATAACAACAATACGTAGTTTATGCAATTTAGAAAGATGAGCGGTGGATGGTTGCATATTAATGGTATGCAAATTTGTTCTTACATAACATATTATGCAAATTAGAAAGGTTAGCATTTTAAGTTAAACTTGGTGCGATTTGACTGCTGTACCTCTCGGCCATCTAGCTCTTGGAATATTTTTCAGAAAGTGTTCTTCATATTGTACCAAAGAAAATTTTAAGGTACTACATGAAGAACACTTTCTGAAATACAATCCAAGAGCTAGATGGCCGAGAGTAACAAGGCGTATTCACGTCGTGTCGAACGTTACGTGTTCGAACCCCGTGTGAGCCAAATTTTTTTAAAATATTTTATTAATGTAAAATAAATATTTGTAATATTACCTCAATATCATCGTAATATTACCTCATTATCACTGTAATATCACCCTGTAATATTACGAATATGAAAATATGATGTCACTGTGATATTCATGTAATATTACGTGCTGCTTGGGTTATTATTATTAAAATATAATTCATATCAATATTATTATAAATTTTATATTAAACATATTAATATAAATTACATATTATATAATATGTATCGATATGAGTTTTCAATGTGTAAGCGTATTCATAACATTATGATAGAAGCCAGCAAGGTGTGGGGTTTCATACTTCTCGCGCCTCTCTCTTCCACTTCTTCGCAGCGGCAACTGATGGCTCGTAATTCAGTTTTCCTCGCCAATTCAGTGAGTTATCTATCGGACTGACCAACGAGATCGGGTGGGAATTAAGTGGAGACGCTCCTCTTTCAAAACTCACACGATGTATCCGGAACCGTTGAGGTGAAGGATCGCCAGCTCCAAATTAATATAGGAGCTCCTCTTTAGTTCGTCGAACAGTGGTGCAGGATTGCAATGTCTATGGGGGCTCCCATAAGGTTGCAAGCCGTGTTCTGCGAGGGAATTCTCAGTTTCTGGGGTGGGGGAAATCAATATAGGGGCTACTGTTTGATTTCTTCACGCCCAAAAATTAGACGCAATTCTTTTCCTGGAGGGAATTATTGCACAGGGGTAGGGAATGACGACGGTAAAAATCATTTTTGAAACAGTCTATCTTAGACCTTCTGAGGGTCAACCGTTTTGATTTTTAGGGTTACCCTCTGGTCTTCTGGTTTCTTGACGGTACCTATTATTTTTACTGCCTCGGAGACCTTGTCAGTATACTTCTTTTGATACGAACTTTCTATTTTTAAGAGGAGGTTCCCTTCCTTCGTTGTTCTTGAGCTTACAGCAGTCACCTGGCAAGTGCCAAGATCCACCACCTTCTTCAGTTTGCCAAGAACAGATGTGAATTTCTGACCTTGACAAACTCGCACTAGCACTGTCTTTTCTTTGGGGCTGCTTTGCTCCACGACGATCCTAGGAGTCTGTTGGCTCGCCACACTTGTCTGTTATAGTATTTTCACATTTGCCTTATCGGCAAAAAACTCGCCATTCTTTTTCTTTTTGTGAAGCTCGCTTTTTGGAGGCGGTCAATCTCATTTCTTTTTTTTCCTTTTACATTCCAGAACTAAATGTCGCATAGAAATAGCCTGTGATTTTTCTCTTACCCTTCTTCTTGCTTGCCTAGCATCATCAATCATTTTGAGGCCTTGATAGAACTTAAGGTTTGCTCGAGCAGCCTCTGCGTGCTTTTGTTTAAGGCCTGAGATCCATTGTGTGAATTTCTTCAGGCCTCTCTGGATCTCTACCGCTACGTTCCTTTGGACTTTCAGCTTGTCCAACCTAACCCTAAGTTCTGCATTCATCAAGGTGACAATCCTTTTCGTCTCTGAGCGTAGCTTATCACACTCGACACGATCCTTTTCACAGAATTCGAAGTCTTTAGCTGTAGTATAGCTAAATGCACTGCCACAGCTGCTGACGCTTGTCATGCTTCCTCGCCTACATCTGCGGCCTTCGTCCACAGTTAAACGCGATGGACCTGCCGTTAGATCGTTCTTGGAAGCAGCATTCGGTACCGTCGATGCTGCCCCCCTGTCAACTGGGCGCATATCATCATCTGAGTTTAAATTATTTCCATCCATAAGAATCGTACGAGCCTTGGAGAAAAAACCCGCATCGCCATAAAATTTAAAAGAACCCCCTAGTATTTTGTAGAATTTAATACAGCACTAATTTACATTAATATTATTATTATATATAACCTAAAAATTTTAACCCGCTTCACCTTAAAATCCAAAAGGACCCTAACCAACCTGAGTACTTATCAGACGTAGTCAATGTCAACACTGCAACAGGGCGCTTTTATCTAGTAAATACCTTGTAAGATTTTTGCACAAAAAGATAGAAATATTTCTAAATGTAGAAACAACTAAAATATTTTAATTTAAAAAGTCACTTATTTATGAATAAATACAAAAATTAATTTTTTACAGATACAGATTGTTGAATTTAATAGAAGAAGATAAGCCTCTTCTGAAAAATAAGGATGCGTTTGATGCTGACATTAATCAAAAAATTAAACATTGCGTAAAAAGACATCAAAACGTTTTAAAGTTGGTATCAATAATTTCAATAGCAGTTCTTAAACTCGTGTAAATGCAGTGGCGGATCCAGACAAGGTTTTTAAAGAGATGGCACTATATATAGTGTTATCTCTTTCTCTCTTACGTAAAATTAAGACTTTGAGGGGGTGGGGGCAAGCACCCGTAGTCTCTTCATGGATCCGCTAATGTGACAATGCAATTACAGCTTAATTGTATTTATGACTTACTAGGTTTATTTTACTTTTGTTAAACTGAAAGTATTTTGACGTAAGGCCGCTTTTATACTTTTTTCCGTAATTTTATCTTTGTCTTATAGTACTACACAGCAGTGGCATAAGTTTGTCTCGTTCTCGCACAAGTTCTTCTTAATTCCGGGGAAAGACATAATTTGTGAGAGAACGAGACAAACTTATGCCACTCCTGATGTTGTGTAGTAGAATGATGGTGAAGTCTCATACGAAGGACTAGAGTATCAGTGGATTAATAAATAGACCAATCAGAAAATACTTTCCAATGTGACCAATTATCTGATTAGTCTATTCTAATCCACTGATACCCTAGGCCTTCGTATGAGACTTCACCCTGAGTCAAAGATAAAGTTACGGGAAACGATATAAAAGCGGCCGAACAGCTACTCCAACTTATGTAACGTATCTTGTCTCTTTGATTTTCACAGCTGTCATACTTTTTCGGCTCAGCAAACGAACTTTGCTGGTGCTCATGTTGTACTTATATACTTACATATATATATATATACTATAGACATTTTAACAGTATGTTAAAATACTTTTAATATGAAATTTGCACTCTCTAAATTTAAAACAGCAAAAATTCGCTTTTTTGACAGTACAAAGTATACAGCTTTTTTTAAACAGCATATGTACGCTGATGAATTAGTAAATTTCGCTGTTTTAAAACAGCTGTATACTTTGCGCTGTTTCAAATTTAGAGAGCATGACAATCTGAGGCACACCACCACAAATGCACCTATGTCGAAAAAAGTTAATGAACAGTCACCACGATTTTGATAGATAATGGTTATTTAAATGACATTATACTAAAGATTTTGCTTCTATCGTAGCTTTAGCATTAGCACCTGTGTCTTTTTTTCTTTTATGGGCTATTTTGAAGTTGACAGACTTACCAGATTTAGCTACGTGTTAGATTCTATCATTTTACATGTGGATTCTGAGCTCCTGTCTCTTTGCACAGAAAGCAGCTAGAGGAATTTCGACATTTTGTGTGGGTGTGGCTAGACTCTCCACACCTGAAATATGCGAAGGATCTGTCTGCCTCCTTACACAGAGCTTTTTTGTGGCTGTACCCAAAGCACCTGTGGGATCAGGGACTCTTGACACGTAATGAAATCTCGAGTCTCTCTGTCTCAAGTAGGTCTGTAACAGTGACGGAAAGCTTGACCCCCGCTTGTTCGGTCCCAGAACGGTCTCATCTCTCCTTTCTCTTGGCATCTGCAGAGTTGCTTTAAAGGCATCAACTGCGTCTTCGACCTCTGTCAAATTGTCAAGGTCACGGTTTTCCAAAGTTATCCTCTGGTTCTTTAGACCCTTGACCTCTCTCCTGTCGTTTACCGCCTTGGAGATCTTGTCAGCGAAGGCTTTACAGTTTGACTCTCTTCATAATCTTAGAAGGAAATTTTTAGACTTTGTGGTCCTTGCGTTCAAGACCGTAGACTGTCAAGAGACAGAAGCTATCTCCCTTTTGTGCTTGACAAGAACAGATGCGAATATCTGTCCCTAATAAACTCGGAACAAAATTCTCTTTTCTTTGGGTCTATTTCACTCTACGGCGATTCTAGGCTACCACTTTGCCTTATCGACAAAAAGCGCTCTTTTCTTCTTCTTCTTCTTCTTCTTCTTCTTATTTTTCTTTTTCATCTCGCTTTCTTTGATATTTCAGGACTAGGTTTGTCATAGCCCTAGTCTAGAATTTCTGCCTAATCCTGCATCCTTCTTGCCTAGCAGGCCCGTGCGCAGAATTTGTTTCTAGGGGGGGGGGGGGAAGTGTATAAACAATATCAAAGTAAAATACGGTGTATTAAAAAACTATAAAATTAGTGATATTATCAACATCTTCAAGCAAATTTTTTAAAATTTATATAATATTGCGTATTAAATATATTGATGATAAACATTAAAAATTATTTTTCACAAAGATGTAAAACTTTAACTGTACTTTAAGATAAACAAACTTTAAGTTTATTCTTTTAATGAATTTGTACGACTAGTTACAGCAAAAAATTCATCTAATACTGAGTTAACATTAACTTCAACAGCTCGATGAATATTCAGTAAAGCCAATTCATTCAATCTATTTTCACTTATAGTAGAACGCAAATAATTCTTTAACCGTCACAATGTTGAAAATGAGCGTTCTGTTGTTGCTGTCGTAACTGATAGTACAGCCATCACAAACAGAATTTGGTGAACATTTGGAAAAGCGTTCTCATTGCAGATATCAAGAGCTTTTAGAGAATTATTAATATATGTTTATCTGCAATTCTTCTTCGCCATAGTTGGACTTCACTGATCCATACTTCAGAAGGATCGTCATGTAAAATACTATTGTATCTTTTAAACAAATTCTTGCAAGCTTCCTTATCTAGAATTTCAGTTTTGAACGTAAAAAGATTTTGCGATGTTTAAGGAAACGATCTTTAATATGAGTAACAAACAAATGAAGGTATGGCATGTAATTTAAAATTCGATAATAATTTTCAACACTTGCAGTTATTACATTGCAACGTTGAGTCCCACACAGCACAATTCCTTTCCTGAAGTTTGAGCGATGTTGGCACTGCAAACTTCGCAAGTTTGCATTTGACATTTATGAAAACTTGACCTAACCAACAAAATGTCCGCTTGTGCAAAAAGTTTGACGTTTGAAACTTGCTGGAAACTTTCACTTCAAATTTCAACTTGAGGCCTTGCGCAGTTAATTTCTATGATAGCTAGGGCTGCGCAATAGATTTTTTTAAACCTCCCATATGGGTCACAATGATGTGTTACAAATTCATTCAATCCACACAAAAAAATTTTTTTACCTTTAAATAGAACGTTTCTAGAACCTTTCCTGAAACTTGCGAGGAAAGTTTTCAATTACCAACCAGGTTATACTTGCCGCAAGTTATCCCGTCAAGCTTTCTGCACAAGCGGACATTTTCTTAGTTAGGTCAACTTTTCATAAATGTCAAATGCAAACTTGCGAAGTTTGCAGTGCCAACTTCGCTCAAACTTCAGACAAGGAATTGTGCTGTGTGGGGTTTGACCTAAAGCATGCCTCTGTTTTTTTAACTTTAACATCGTATTATTCGCAGACCTCTTTTACAGTCTGAAAAATTCTAATGAAATTTTCTTCTACATTTTGCCTTCTATTAATTAATTATTTTTTTGCAGCATCTGCTAGATTTATTGCGTCTAGTAAATCTTGATTCTCTGTTTGAAGAACCCGACTCAACGATGATGCCATTGAGTAAAGCAACCATTCCTTTTTTGAGGATCTCGTTGCTTATCCTATCAATTCCAGGCGCCTTGTGTGGTTTCAATCTTCTGCTTGGATCCTGTAACTCTGTAGAAATAAAGAGTTCCTTCACACCGACTTGACAGGCACTTCATTCCATCCTAGGCCATGGTTCTGATAGAAGAAACAAGGTCTTTTTAATTTGCCGGACCCATTCGGAATTGTCCAGACTAGGGATATTTTGTCACGTTATTAATTTCTTGTTAACGATTTTGCAGGCCAATCCCGTGGGTCATACTGGACTTCTCTCATTAGGCTCTTCCATCATTCTTTCTCTGCAGCGCGTAGCTCTGTTCGGAGGATTCTTTGGCCTCAGACCACTAGCATACATTTCTTTTTCTAGGGGTAGAGCTTCAACGACGTATCATAGACGCGTCATATGCAGTGACAATTATATTCTTCATCGTCCTGACCTCCCCGTCAAGATTGTGCAGCCTCTTCATGCAGTCAAGTTCCTTTATAAGGCTAGCTTTTTTGAGGGTCTGGTTGAACATTTCCTTGTTGTCTCCAGAACGTGCTAATCCTGTATGCGTTTCTTAAGAAGAAACATAGTTATCTTCGTTAATTCAATAATCGATTCTCTATTGTCCCTCCTAAATGTCCAAGCCCTTCCCTGGTTCGCAACCAACAGGTTGTTCCTGGAGATTATTTTTCTGATCAAGACTCTTTTTTTCGAACCTTGCTTTGTCCATTCTTGTGACTTAGCATTAAAGTCGTCTGTAATGAGAGTATCCAACCTAGATTCTTTAAGGCTCATTTGGATGTCATATATCTTGTCCTCGAAGGCTGACAGTGGATCATTGGGTGAGAAATAACAGCTATAAACACGTATCCCTGCAATTTCTACCCACACGAATGCACTGCTCGTCTCCTGGAATTTATCTGCCCGCAGCTTGGAATTGCAGATCTGAATAGCTGCTTTTCCGATTTTTCTTGATCCCAGGGAGCGAGATTGTTCTTTCTGTTTTGCTTAGTGCAGAACAAGAGAACGGTTTTTTTTTCTTGTCAGTCTGTATGTGATTGGTTGGGCCTCTTTGCAGTTATGCAGATTGATCTGCAGAAACTATAAGCCTTGTCACTTTTAAGTTTCTGCAGTTGTCCTTTATAAATAGGGTAAACATTGCTGCCGGCTCATTAAAAGCCAGGTGATAAATTCCATAGTGTAAAAAAGTTTTTTATTAATTTGAAAAACATGTAAATAATAAACATAATTTTAGGAATTTCTTTTTGAGATTTTCACAATCATTCCCTTAAATTCATAATAAAAAATTAAACCGTTGGGATATATATTGTTCTGACTAAATTCTCAAAACTTACCTTAATTCTTTTTTGCATTGAATTCGTGACTTTTAAGGCAGAATTAGAAATCTGTCTGAAGCTGTAGCTCAAGCGCGTGTCCAGACAAGGTTTTTGGGGGAGGTTATATATGAGAGAGATATATATATCTGCTACAGCTAAACTAAACTGCTATAGCTTCAGAAATGATCTCTAAAATTTAAAATAAACTGTGTACGCTTGTATTTATTAATTTTTTTGTTTTTTTTTTTGTTTTAACATAGAATTTATTTGTAACAATATTGTTATTTTGTTGTAAAAATGTTAAACTACAATTACATTTAAGTGTTAATACAACGCACAAAATGTACTGAAATCTGAAATGTGGGCTCCGTTGAATTGGCTAATTTTTGTATGTTTTAATTTAAAAAATTACAAACAAATTTCTGTTTAGTAAAACTAGCAGAACGGGCAGTTTTTTCTCAGAAAGGTCTGTAAGCACGCAATTTTGCATTACATACAAGGTGATTAAGTTGATTGACAACACAAACAGTGAAAGTTGCATATGCGTTTATTTGAAGATGGCTACCTCTAGATGGCGCTATTTTAGGCAATTGAGTAAGGGTATTTTAAAATTCTACCTTACCGACTGAGATAGGGATTCCCACAATTTAACTATTTTCAAGATGGCTGCCGCCATCTTTAAAATTCTACCTTACCGACTAGGATTCCTACTATTGTCAAGATGGCTGCCTCTAGATGGCGTTATTCATTTGAGCTAGGTTATTACCGAACTACAGGTGGTTCCCACAATTTTCAAGATGGCTGACACTATTTCAAGCATTTGAGTGATCGTATTATTACCATCGGCCGGTAATGCAGATTCCAATAGTGAAAATTGATTTTTCTCGACTAATGTAGCCTGTAGCGAGTTACCCACACTTACCAGTATCATCAGCCGGTAATGCAGATTCCTTTAGTGAAATTTAAATTTTCCCGCCAAATGGAGCCTGTAGCGAGTTCCCAACACTTACTAGTATCATCAGCCGGTAAAGTAGATTCATTTAGTGAAATTTGAATTTTCCCGCCAGATGTAGCCACTTACGAGTTTTCTACATATAGTAGTACCATCAGCTGGTTAAGTGGAATTATTTTATGAGGTGCAACTTTTTACCACCAGGTGGTGGTATCTCTGCGCTGATAGAGTTGCTCTGAGGTTGAGAGGATGTCCGAACACATCAATACTCATATTGCAAATGAAGAAAATTTAATGAAACACCTCCTAATATATAATTCGAGCTTCACGTAGCTCTTCAATAATTGAAATTAATTATTTTATTATTGTGACTCGGATCACCAGATGCTTGAGATGCTATAAGTAGACAAAGACGATCAACCAGCTCATTTGGATCATCCCAGTAGATATGGTCGGGTTGAAAAGTTTTTTGAGCAATCATAAAGTGAGTTAGTGAAATTCCTTTTTTATAGGTTTCTTTGCTGGAAAGAAGTTTTGAAATGACATTCAAATACTTGTGACAGCCATCTTGAATGTTATAGTTATGCGCCAAAGTTTGAATGTTGGAAGCTGTAAATTTAAATTAGAAGATAGCCATCTTGAAAATAGCTTTAGGGTAATTATCTAAAAAGGTTGTTAAGGTATAATTATCATTAAATAACATCAGGTAAGTATCAAAAAGGGTCGGTAAGGTAGATTTAACATTAAATATTGTTAGAAAATTATCCAAAAGGGTTGGTAAGGTAGATTTGGCTGTAAATATTGTTAAAAATTATCCTAAAGGGTCGGTAAGGTAGATTTAACAATCAATATTGTTCGAAAATTATCCTAAAGTGTTGGTATGGTAGATTTACCAATAAATATTGTTAGAAAATTATCCTAAAGTGTTGGTAAGGTAGATTTAACACTAAATACTAACCTAAAGCGCCACCTGGTGGTAAAAAGTTGCACCTCATAAAATGATTCCACTTGCTCAGCTGATGGTACTACTGTAATATGTAGATAACTCGTAAGCGGTGCCATCTGTCGGGAAAATTCAAATTTCACTAAAGGAATCTGCATTACCGGCTGATGGTACTGGTAAGTGTTAGTAACTCGCTACAGGCTACATTAGTCTAGAAAAATCAATTTTTACTTGAATCTGCATTACCGGCCGATGGTATTAATACGATCACTCAATTACTCGAAATAGTGATAGTCATCTTGCAAATTGTGGGAACCCCCTGTAGTTCGGTAATAACCTAGCTCAAATGAATAACGCCATCTAGAGGCAGCCATCTTGACAATAGTAGGAATCCTAGTCGGTAGGTAGAATTTTAAAATACCTTCATTCAATTGCCCGAAATAGCGCCATCTAGCGGCAGCCATCTTGAAAATAGTTAGATTGTGAAACTCCCCATCTCAGTCGGTAAGGTAGAATTTTAAAATACCCTCACTCAATTGCTTGAAATAGCGCCATCTAGAGGTAGCCATCTTGAAAATTTGGGGATTCCCCTCTCAGTCGGTAAGGTAGAACTCAAAATACCCTCACTCAATTGCCTGAAATAGCGCCATCTGGCGGCAGCCATCTGGAAACACTCAAGCCCAATTGCCTGAAATTGCATTACCCCTTGTATAAGCAATCGGGGAATCCCAACTCGGTCGGTAAAGTAGAATTTTGGCATATCGATCGAGTTGATATTCCCCATTAGAAACCTGCATTACCACTGCTGATAAACTAGAAATCTGCTTTACCGACTTAGCCGAGATTAGAACCCTGCCCTAGAACCCGCATATCTTGACTACTTTAAAGTTTAAAAACTTTAAGGTAAAATATCATCGATCGTTATTTTTTGTCTTACGCCCTTGCTGCACCCAACTCTTTCAGGTTATTTAAATTTGATGTGGTATAAAAAAGAAAGTTGCAACCTAATTTAAGTCTTTCAACTATTTGCTTTTAAATAAATAAATTACTTTAAGTGGAATATTCTTTATTACAAGATTTGTTGATGATATTATAATGTTCATTTCGACTACGTATTTTTTGGAAATGGCCCTTATCGTAATACTTCTAAGTGTAACAGGAGTTGTGGTGAATATGAATTTTTTAAAAAACATATCAAGATAAAAAATTACATTATATTAATGATTTTAAAATTTATCAATACCACAATTATATAGGAAGTGTCAAAAAGTCATCAACCAAAACAATTATTAAGATTTCTTCCTCATATATTAGCTCAAATAGCTCGCCTTTACTTTTTAACAATGCCTTCTCAACGTTTAATAGATAACAGTATTAATCTGAGCACTTGCATGTATGAATTTTTCATTTTTTTCTAATATTATACATTTTTTTTAAATTATACGTATTACATAAACTAATTCTGTTGTCGGATTATAACAAGTCCAAAAAATTATTTTGCTTGAAAAATTCAAAACAAAATAATTAAATTTTAGTTTTTAAAAAATGATTGATAGACTATGACGTCACTGGTACCTATTGGCATAATTTATCCGTAACTTTTCTCTTTAAATATTGAATATTTTGTCCTAAACTTGGTACAATTACCTACAATGTCATTAGATAGGTTTCTCTGACTCGATTTTGTTTGATTTTTGTCCCAAAATTAATTTGAAAAACTTTTGAAAAATAGCAAGTTTTTAAAAATTATTTTTGCGCCAAAATTCAAACAAAATCGGATCAGAGAGACCTTTCCCAAGCAGCACGTAATATTACATGAGTATCACAGTGATATCATATTGTAATATTGGTAATATTACGGGGTGATATTACAGTGATATTGACGTGATATTGAAATGCCCGCCTCAAGGTAATATTACAAGTAATATTACAAATTTATTTTCCATCAAATAAATTATTTTTAAAAATATTGGGCTCACACGGGGTTCGAACACGCAAGGTTCGACACAGTGTGAATACGCCTTGTACCATTCGGCCATCCAGCTCTTGGAATCTATTTCAGTAAGCGTTCTTCATGTATTACCTTTAAATCCCTTTGGTAAAATATGAAGAACAATTTCTGAAATAGATTCCAAGAGCTGGATGTCCGAGAGGTACAAGGCGTATTCATGCCGAGTCGAACCTTGCGTGTTCGAACCCCGTGTGAGCCCAATATTTTTTAAAATAATTTATTTGATGTAAAATAAATTTGTAATATTACCTCAATATTACTGTGATATTACTAGTAATATTACCTTGAGGCGGACATTTCAATATTATGTCAATATCACTCTAATATCACCCCGTAATGTTACCAATATTACAATATGATATCACTGTGGTATTCGTGTAATATTACGTGCTGCTTGGGTTTGAATAACATTTTTCAGAAAACATAAAGAAGTGAAATTGGGTGCTGGTAATTTTTCAACTATTGTTTTTTCTGTATTTAAGTAGTTCAATCAAGTATCTATCTACATAAAAAGTTGTTTAATAATTATCTTAAGGTCAAAAAATTAAAGGGTGCACGTCTTAGGCTGCTCTCCCTACAGGACCCTATTTATTCCAAAAAGGTTGGCGGGTATGGTTCACGTACGGGATTCAACTTATGTTTCTTTACAGAATTCTGTTAATTTTAAATGTTAACAGCCCCTCAACAAGAGATTTATTACAAATGGGTGTTATTAGGGTTTTTGCTAAAACGTCTTGCTATATTCCAGACATAGCTATTACCATCACCTTCTCTATATCTTTCTTGTAATCTACATAAGAAAATACATTTGTGTGCTAAATTTTATATCTTTAAATTAAATTGTTTAGCACATAAGTCTGGGGAATGATCTATTTTTAGGAAAAAAGAAATAGAAATGTACTATTTTCTATAATATTGTCCTGTATTTAAAACCCTAGGTTTTAGTACGAGTGTAACTCGTACTTGTCCAATATTTTTAATACTAAGAAGGATTTTCATTATAACGGATGACTGGGATAAATTTGAAATTCAAGAAAGTAACCTAAAAAATCAGGTTACCAGTAACACAGTCGCACAATAGTATAGGGGAGACCGGGGCTAGTTGGGTCAGGAGTAGAGTGGGTCATTGCTGTTTACTCAAATGTTATTAGTCGAATTAATTCCTCTCTACACAAAAACTATTTTACATAGTCAGATGCAAGTTTGTGTCAAGTTTCATTATTATATCATTATTTATGTGGAGTAAATATAAGAAATACTAATTTTAATACTCCAAAGTAAATTTTTACCCACTTGGTTTTTTTGTTATATCTTCCTGAGTAATAGTTTTAGACAAAGTTTAATTATCAAATTTTGATCTTTGAATAGTTCCTTTTAAAGGTCAATGAAGAGATTTTAATTTATATATGCAGTATCGATAGAAAAAAATCAAATATTTGAAAAACACAGGCGGGGTCAGTGGGGTCGTTTTGACCGGGGTTAGTTGGGTCGCCCAAATGAATGAGGAATCTACTATATACTTATACTACATTAATAAACTACATTAATTTATTTAAATTTCTCTATTAGTAATTTATTTTAGTCAATTAACACCAATAATAATACTTTTTAACAATTAGGAATTAAAAAATACGTTTTTTCAATATGATCAATTTTTTTATTTTATAATCTTATACTTTCACTGTTCTAATTTATTTATTTATTTATTTATTTATTTATAAAGTATACGGGTAAATAAACCCTTTTACAAAAGATGTATACAGAAGCTTTGCGACAAATTGTTAGTAATGTGTACCAACTAGTACAAATAAGAAAAAATATAATATATGTTTATTTATTTATTTATTTATTTATTTAATACAACGCCAAGGGTCCGGTTGAACCATAAGTGGGCTACAGAAGTAAGAACTAAACTTTAAACAAAAATGTTTACCTTTTGTTTTTATACAGACTAAAATACAAAACTTTGTCGTTTCATAAATCTATGTGGCTAAAAAAAAATTAGTAAATCTAGAGGTTGTTGAATATGAAATAATTACTGAACTACATTATTGATTGCGTAGTCATGGTACGAACTGAAGCGCTAGAGACATGGCTTTTGATTGTGGAATCAAGAATAAGTCGAGGTCCAAATTCAAGGTTTTGAACATTCGATTTGTGTAATTTGATGCTAGATAGATAGGAGCTTGAAGTTGGTGAACCGATTTTGGTTTACTTATGAATAAAGGTTCATATTGACGAGTAGCAATGCGTGGAACCCTGAATTTGACCTGACTCATTAGTTGCGGAGAGTCGATTTTATTATTAATAAGTTTGAATAAAAACATAATACAATTTACAACTCTTCGTTCCTCAAGAGTAAGAAAGCTATACCTTTTATAGAGTAATGAGTACTCGATTCCGCGCGGGGGGTAATGTCCGTCATCTTTGAAAGCCAAGTACTTCAAAAATCTTTTTTGAATATTGTCAATAGATAATGAGTGTTTCTTAAAGAGTGGATTCCAGATAGTTGAGGCATATTCTAGGCGAGATCTAATTAGTGCGTTATACAGAGTAATTAAAGATTTTTTATTAGTAAAAAATCGAGTAGTTCTGATCAGGAATCCAAGGGATCTTGACGCGTCTGAAACAATGTTATTGATATGTTCGGAAAAATTAAGTTTACTGTCGAAAGTGACTCCCAGATCTCTTATACTGCTTACTCGCTGTAGAATTTGATTCTTTGTGGCATAGTCGAAAGTTATAAAGGAGGTAGATTTGCTAAACGTGAAGATTTTACATTTAGAAATGTTTAGTGAGAGTTCATTTTCCGTACACCAATTCTGAATTTCATTCAAATCGTTGTGCAGTATCTGGAAATCATTTGGACTTTCAATCTCGTGGTACACCTTTAAGTCGTCGGCGAAAGTCAACACGGGTGATACCAGACGTTGCTCCAAGTCGTTTATATAGATGGTAAACAGTGGTGACCCTAAGGTTGAACCTTGTGGAACACCACATAGAGGAGTAAATGGTTTTGATGCAAAATTTTTTACAAAAACGCAGTGTTGACGGTTGGAGTGATAATCAAGTATAAGGAAGTGAAGAGGTGGGGGAATGTTGAGATGTTCAAGTTTTTTGGAAAGAATTGTATGATTTATGGAGTCGAAGGCTTTTGAGAAATCGAGGTATAAGACATCGACTTGATTATTTCTCTGAAAAGCACTGCTGATAAATTGTTTCAGGCAAGAAAGATTGCTGATAGTTGATCTGGATTTAATACATCCGTGTTGATTCTCACTTACAATGGACTTGATGGCATAGTTCAGATTATCAATTAGGGGAGAGTGGACCTCAATGTACCGGGTTTTTTTTCAAGGTCATAGTATTTATTCAATTTCACCAATTTTAAGCACTTTTTTGCATCAATATAAGACTGGAACACTTCTCTAGGTAATGCACATATATTATACCCGATTTATTTTGATTAAGTAATAAAATTTAGGATTTTTCTAAACTAACACGCTATTTTCATCTTTAACAACCTGGGTACACAATGAACCAAATCTATAAAAACACTAAAAATGTTCAACAATAATAATATTGCAATTTTCACTTTGTGAAAAAACTTTTTTCTACCAATTACTATAAAAAATTATTACTTAATACTTTTTAATTGATAATGTATAACATAAATATACCTCAAATTTAAGTTAACTAGCTAAAATGGCATTTTATTTTTGCTATGTTGAGAAGAGTACTGGTAACAATCGCCATCACATGCTGTACGCATGCCTAGTTTTATAATCAGGCATACCAATCTGGAAATAAAAAATACACTGAAATTCCAGGTGGTTCATTGTTCCCCGGTACATTGAATCAACATGACATTTGCAACAAAAATGGTTTTTTATAACTTAATCCAATATTTCAAAATCTTTATCTCATTTGAATATTGTAGTTAAGGCCCGATACAAAATAAATCGTAAGTTTATTTATTTTTAAATTACCTTATTTCAATTAAAAAACGTGTTTGTATTTTAGGTAAATTTTTTCTTCAGTGCATCAAAAACAGTTTTTTTTAGTTTTCTCTGTAAAGAATAAATCTACATGTCTTAAACTTATGGACGTAGTGTGTTTACGCAAACTTCATTTATATTTAAAATTGGGAGAATTTTTATTTAATTGTTTCTGAGAAAATTGAAATGGTTCATTGAAAAAACTGGTACATTGATGGCCACTCTCCCCTATAGTTAGTTCAAATACTTTAGCAAAGTTTGAAATAATGGCTATTGGGCGGTAGTTTCTTACATTTGATTTGTCTCCTGATTTAAAAATTGGTATTATTTTTGCTGATTTCCAGTTGTTTGGGAATCTACTATTTTTTAATGCTAAGTTGAATAAAAAGGTTAGTGGTTGTGATAATACTGAAGCGCAATCTTTAACAAAGAAACTGGGGATTCCATCAAGACCAGATGTACAGGTTGACTTTAAAGATTTGGCTGCCTTGAGAACCTGATCATATGTAATTTGATATACTTGGCTCTCAAAGACTACATCAGATAAAAAGCGACGAGACACAGGGTTTTTGGAGCAGACCTCGGAGAAAATGAGCGCAAAAGTATCGGCAATTGATTGAGGGTCATTTATTGATTGATCTTCGAAGTACATAATATCTGGTACTGGTGGATCTTTTTTTGTTGAGTTGACATAAGACCAGAATTTTTTCGGATTAGAGGTCAAACTTCGCTCTACTGAATTTATATACAAACGGTGATTGAGTCTCACGTCTCTCTGTATTGATGCGGATAAACGTTTAATTTGATAATTATAAACATGAGGAAGTTCCTTACTTTTTTTTACTAGTTGATTTTTCAATTTTATGTTATTAATAATTGATTTTGTAAACCATGTTGGATGCTGGAAGGAAATTGGTTGGGGGGGATTTTTTTGCGGAATAAATTGACGAAAAATTTCATTTAAGATAGAAGAGAATGTTGTGTTTTTACTTATCCATGTCTCAACTTAGTTCACAAAGAGTTTTGGTACGTACTTCTTTGTAATATTTTCCGGTATCTTTAAGATTAAAATATATAATTAACAGTCCATTTTTGTATGAAATGAGATAGTAACACTCATTTTTGTTTCTTGATCCATGTCTCCACGAAGAATCCATCTCTCCTCTAATTTTTTCTTTTTTTTCAAACATCTATTATGGGGTAAAATATTAACAGAAATAAATTTTCATAAGTATGTCTTTTCACACAAGAAGTGGAACTAAAATTCACACATGTTTAAAATTGATTTTTTAACAAATTTTCGCCTGTAGATAAAAAAACATAAAAAGCGATCCATCTCTCCTCGACTTACACTACTATTTCTTCAATAGGGTTAATTATTTTAATTCTAAGAATTAATTTAATAATTTCTTACACTGAAAAAAAACTATTTAAGATTTACTTGAGTTAAATGTAATTTTTACTTTTTTACTTTAGCAATAAAAAAAATCAAAAATTGCTGTGAAACCAAGCAATTTTTATTTTGTGTATGAAGGAAAAAAAAACAATTTTGACACTTTTAAAGCAAAATTTGACGTTTTCGTGTCAAACTGAAAAATGAAATTTTCAATACGTTCCGGAAGAAACTTTCCGGTTAAATCTAATGGGAATTCCAATTTCATTTACCAGAATTCACTAATAAAAAGACCAGAGTTAGATAACCAGAAAATATTTTGTTATTTTAAATGAAAATTACAAAAATAATTTGTTAAAATAACTGGGCATTTCCACGTAACTGCGGACATTTCGTCCTTGCATCGCGAAAAATAATTAGTCTATAACTTTCTTGAATATCAACATAGAATGAAAATTCCACTTTCTAGTAAGAAATACAAGGATTTATGAACTATGCCAAATGAGTTTTTAATTCTATAACAAATATTATAAGAGATATAATCAATTTTTTTGTGGGATACCAACAAAATGTCCGTGCGTCACAGACTTTTACGCTCTTTCAAGTTCTATCATATATGGTAAACGTTTTTCAATTTATTCGCAACCTCGTATTCTCATTCTACAAATAATATCCAAATATTAAATAGCCTTAGAACATTTTAATTCTTATAATTTGTAAACTATTCATGCATTATATTTAGATAAATTAAAATTCGTGTCCAAAAAAAGTCCTTGCGTCACATTAAATTGTTTTACGCAAAAAATGCATAAAGTAAAGAAGAAAAATAACTTTAATACATTTTTCAGATAGTTCTGTTTACTGGATTTAAGATTTTAAAAGTCATTTTGCATTATAAATTCAGAGAAAGCTAGGAGGTGGTGTAAAATAGTAAAAAATATCGCGAAAACGTCCTTGCGTCACGCGTGGAAATGCCCAACTGGAAATTTCTAACCAGAATTTTCTAACACTTTTAACCAGAATGTTTCGTAAGGCCTTATTTAAGATTTTTTCCGGTTAAAATAATCGAAATTCAGATTATTTAAACCGGGCTTATTTTTTTTTAGTGTAAAGTTTGTTTAAGTTAATTTTTCTCAAAGTATGAGAGAATTTGTACCGCGTGTTCCAACGAGCTTCAGATGATAATATATTATGTATTTAATATATTAATTAAAGTTAATCATAAAATATCTAACTAAATTTTAGTTCCCAATAACTATGCCGCATCAGTGCTGGACCAGTGCTGCGCCAGTGGTTCACCGACGCTTGGCTGTGTACTGCCCGGCAGTACTGGCGCTGGACTGTCGTTACCATTGCCGCAGTGCTGCGCCAGTTGTAAGCACTGGCGCAGCACCGATTTTTCCCCCTGGGTAATAGTGGAAGAATAAGTAAAAGTGAGTAGAAACGTTAATTTCATATTAATTTATTGTTTATTTTTTTTAATTACCTCAAACATTGTTTTAAAGTAGAATATGTCAAATTTGTTTTCCTTAGAAAACAAAGTAGGTTTCACTTTTTTTGCACTGCTTGAGTTATAAAGTTAATTATACTTGACAACTCAAGTCAATATTACATTGTTTTTTTTTAGTGTGAAAAAAATCAATTTTCGTTAAGGTTAAGAATTTAAAGAAGTTTATTTTCTTAACTATTTTATTGAGTTAGAGAAAAATTAATAATTTATTTAACAAACTATTTATATACATTTTTAATCAATGTTTTTCAATAGCAAAATAATTTTTACAGGCTTGTTTTAATATAAATCCGATTTATATTGTGACTAAATAAAATATTCTTATAAAGGTATAATGCAGCCTGGTATCGAATGTCTATTCCATCACAAAAAAGGTTACTTATTTTTATGAGGAAGACTTCAGAGCCATGTAACATTGTTATTGGTAAAATATTTACGCTTTCCATGGAGAGTTTTACCGCGGTATGAAGTTCATAAACTATATACACATGTATAATTTGTTATATTTTGACAACAGATTCTGAAAAAATAATCCTGGATTACATAAGAAACGATATACCTATTTTGTGATCTTGAATTTTTTTACATTATAATATTGAAGAGAAAATTAAATATGGAAAAGGTTTAAAGAAAGTGTTAATAATGAATAACTTTCAAAATTATTTTTAAAGGTTCTTCGAACATCAATGTCTTACTACACTGTTCTGATGTCTCTGCGATAGAACGCTAATTTGAATATTACATGAAGAAAGGAAGTATTACCAGAATCTTGGAAAACTGTAGATAATAAATTTAGTAAAATTTTGTTGCTGAATAAAAAAGATGAAAATATTTATACAAAATAATTTGTTTTACCTAGTATTAATCAGAGGCGACGTAATAGTTTCAGGTACTGTGTGGAGTTTAGATCATTGGTGAAGGAAACGAGGGAGCTAGACTCAAATCATCAACATATATCAATATTAATAATACCTTAAGTCATTCTATTATTATGATCAATGGGCATAATTTTTAATTTTATTTCTAACTTTTTGCACAGATTTAAACTTAGCACCGCTGTTAATTAAGAAAACTAGAAAATCTCAAGAAGCTTCTTAAACCCGTAATTTAATGTGTGGAAAAACACAAATAAAAACTTTTTATGTGAACTTATATTCATAATGTCCACCTCGTTATCCACATATGTTTTCTGTTCCTAGTTACTAAAAATCCCCACATATGACCATTTATTGGATCCTGTATGGAAGTATATATGGGATCTAAGTTTCGTCTTAGGAGTAAAAACATACGTTCATCTTATATGAAAATGTATGTTTTTCCTATAAGTCGAACATGTGTTTTACTCATAGGATGAAACATATAGGATTCTATGTGGGATCCCATACATACTACTATACAGAATCCCATAAAGGATCCTACGTGGGATACCACAAATGCTCTCATGAGGGATCCTATAAAAATTCCTACTCAAAAACTGATGTATAAACCTACCCACCTTCCTACAGCTTGATCCCAAGTTTGCACCCACGAGTTTATCCTACATGAGATCCCGTATAGAGACCCATAATCCTATTCTTAGACAAAAAATCCTATTTGAAAACTCATGTACAAACCTATTTACCTTTCTACACTTTGATCCCAGGTTTGACCCCATGACTTTATCCAACATGAGATCCCATATATAGTCCCATATAGGATCCCATTAAGGATCCTACAACAACTCCTACTTGAAAACTTATGTGTAAACCAATTTACCTTTCTACACCTTGATCCAACTCTACTGCAAAATCCCATATGGGATCCTATGTATCCCATGTGGTTGGACATATAGGAATCTACATAAGTTCCTATATGTCGATCCATATGAGATTTTGGAAATAGCCTATTTTACTACAGAGGTATATTAGGCCAATATCAGAGTTTAAACCTCACTGATGAACTTATATCCATAATGTCCACATCGTTATCCACATGTGTTATGCTGTTCCTGGTTACTGAAAATTCCCACATTAGACTCTTTATGGGATCTTGTATGGTATAGTAAATCTGGGACCCCATATAGGATCCTATGTAATATCCTATAAGTTTTATCTTAGGAGTAAAAACATAATATGTTCATCTTATATGAAAATGTATGTTCTTCCTATAAGTCGAACATGTGTTTTTACTCCTAAGATGAAACTTAGGGCCCGTGTCATTTTGACACAAATTTTTTCGGGCAACTTGTTATATTGTACTCCTGAAGATGAATGTTATATTTTACTCCTTCTAAAATCAAAGATTTTTAAGTTTTATTTATTAAATCTTTGATTTTTGTAGGAGTAAAATGTAACATTCATCTTCGGGAGTACAATATAACAAGTTGCACGAAAAAATTTGTGTCAAAATGATACGGGCCCGAAACTTATAGGATTCAACATAGGATCCTATAAAGGGTCCTATGTAGGTAATTTTCAGAATTTTCAGTAGGGGTACTAACCCTTACAAAAATGTAGTACTGGATTCAGTACTGGGAAGAAGTACTGGGTTCAGTACTGGGTACAGAACTGTACCCAGTACTTTTTTCGCGCAATATAATTTTTTAAGCACAATAACAATTTTTTCTTTAAATTTCATTGGAACTGTGATTTTGCGTTTAATGTATTTCTCTCTATTTAATTTACAACAAAAAACTACTGCGCAGCCGTAGAACCCATAGAAACTTAGTGCGCAACGTAAACAAATTTTCAACAGTGCATGGCGAAAAAAGTATACTGGTTTTCCAATACTGAACCCAGTATTTATCCCAGTACTGAACCCAGTACTTCTTTCCAGTACTGAAACCAGTAGTAAATTCAGTACTTCTCTTGTAAGGGAATAGATTTAAAATTACGTTTTTTCGATAACTTTCATGAAACCTTCAAAAATGGTAAACTTGCAAATGAAGGATTTTTCAGAATTTTTATGTTTTTTAATCTGGACCAAGCCCAAGTGACCAATTTCCCGACATCTAGTACAAAAATGACTAAGAAACAACGCTATATTCTCAAACCATAACACCCAGTACACCCGGTTGTAAATGCGTGTACAAGATCATCTACTGAACTTGTACATGATTCTGGATAAAATCATGCACAGGTGCGTTGACTTGTCTTGTGCATGAACTTGTGGATGGTCAACACATGAATTTGGAACAACGAACGTGTACATTTTCATGCACGCACAATAAAATCTGATACAAGAACATGTGCAATATGAATGTGCAAATGTTCATGCACATAATTTTCCATACTTTAAATATTATTAACAAATGTTAGTTGTTTTATAGTGGTCCCCTACCTTTTACAGCCATTAAAATCTACTGCGCAGCCTTCACTCCCATAGATAACTAATGCGTAACGTTTAAAGTTTAATAAATAATTATCCATTTTCGTGTACAGATTCATGTGCATGTTCATGCACATGAAATTATTTGCTTTTAGAAGCGTTCATGAACATGTGCATGTTCCTTTGCACGTTCGTTGTTCCAAATTCATGTGTTGACCATCCACAAGTTCATGCACAAAGCAAGTCAATGCACCTGTGCATGATTTTATCCAGAATCATGTACAAGTTCAGTAGATGATCTTGTACACGGATTTATAACCGGGCACAACCTTGACGACCTTACGACTGTAAGAAAGTGTAACCAGTGACCCTGCGTAGCTCAATGTTAAGGCATTCGACCGGCAATTAAAAAGACCTGGGCTCGATCCCCAGCGCATTAGAGGTTCATTTTTTCACAGTTTTTCAATTTTAAAAAATAAGGGTTATTATTATAACTTTCATATTGTGCATTAAAGCGTACTTGCGTACTATAGGTTCTAGCGATTGTTTTTCATTAGGTGCGATCTTGATTTGTTTTTTGAATAAATACGATGTTACACTAAGCCGACGATATAAAACACTTACAAAAACTTAACATTCATTCATACTTTAAATATTATATTTACTATAGCTGAATGCGCTGTTCTTAAAAATGAAAAGTGATTGGGATAATGTAATACAATGTACATATTCTAAAAAATAAGAAATATGCCTTACTTGAAAATGTTTAATATTATAAGAATATTTTCAACTATTTCAATTTTGTGTAAAATTCAAATTTTAATCAACTTTAAATTCTTCAGCTATGCTACTTGTGGTAGCTGCACTCCATATGTTAATACCAGTACTTCCACAAGTCATGAACATTATTCAACCATTGAATGATTCCCGACCTAAAGAATTTATTCATCATACAGAATATTTTGTTCATCAAAACGAATATTATTATTGGATATTTATGCATAATAGTGGTTTCTGCATGTTACGTATTTTAATTATTTGTTGCTCTGATACATTGTTTATGTCATCACTTTGTCTATTTCATCTGTCATCCCCATCGACACTTTGTAATCGATTAAACCGATCGTTGTGTCATTATCACTGAGAAAATAAGTTGATTAAATATAACCAATTTTTGATTAAATTTAGCAGAGAGAGGTTGTTAATATAGCACCTGCAAAGCTCTTTGTTTATTATTAGCAGATTAAATGCTATTGTTAACCTTGAAGTTCGGTTGTGATCGCCGGTATCTTGTGTGTTTTGTTCAGAGTCCCTTAACCTTGAAAATGACTAGAGGCTTATTTTCTTAATCTATTGTTCACAATTATCTATTCATTTCAATATTTAGCCTTCTTTTGAAGAAGTAGAAAATAGGTCTTACACTCGGGTAGCTTTGAAAGAGCGATATCGTCGAGTGACCCATCAGAGTCAATAAATGATACAGTGTCTTGTATTTTGTCTAGCTTCGGAAAATCACAAGTGAAACCGTTGACTTTATAAAGAGCATCACACCAATCAAATTGCGACCTGCCGATAAATTACTATTTAATAGCGTGTGATGGAGTGCACATCATAATAGTTTACATAAATGATAAATTCATCGATTGGATGACGTTTTGACTGTCACAGCGATCCTGCACTAATTGAATTGTCTACAACCACTAAATTTTATGTAAGTACCTTGCGTTTTATCTGTGATATGAATATTGTCTAGCGACTCAAACTTAACGAATTTGTTCAATATTTTATGACGAATGGACCGTATTTTGATTGTGAATTACGATTGGTTAATTGATTTTACAAGTTGTTAATTTTTATAACTTTTAATAACTGTAACACGGCAAACCAGCATAAACTATTACTGGCCCAGTATCAGCTTCTTACTATTAATTTGGACATATTGACTTTTGGATTTTTAGTCTTTGGACATATTAACTTTTGGAATTTAATCCTTTGGACATTGTAAATATTGGACGTTTCAGTTTAGACTTTTCGTCTTGAACAATTTGGTTTGGACATTTTGTACCCCAATCGTAATCATAATATGGATTCCTATATAAGCTCCCATGTTCCCGTTAAAAATTATAATTTTCTGTACAGATACTGACAGACATAAAAACACATATGTATTCATATCAACGAACTGTATAAAAAATGTTATTTTTCCAATTTATTCTCAAACAAGAATAAAATGTACTGTTGAAGTCATATATATATATATTGTGACGTTATTTTTCTGGCAATTACCGTCACAAGGCAAAGGCCGAATAGATTGCTGTAGTTTAGAGTCTTTTTGAGTTAGTGCACTGAGAGAAACGGATAGTAAGATTTTGATGTTAAGAAGGTTATGTTATACGGTATTATCATTATGCTACTGGCTACAATCAATGGTGTTAAAAAAATATAGTTATTGTACCCCGTACTATCAATATGTTACTCCGTATAATCTGGTGGTAACTGTTACTATCTAGATAGCTGTCCGTATTTGGAACATTAAATATGGTTACCGTGAACATCATTATGTTACCCATAACTATAATTTTCTCTCAGTGTGGTGAAGAATTTTTAGGCTTTAGTCGCTCCGTAAGCTATTTTTAGTAATTTTTGTTATTTTAAGTTTTGAATTTTGTTGTTGTTTTAAGGTTTAGTATTTTTGGTATTTAACTACTTTTGAGTGTTTATTAATTTTTATTTCTTCTGACTTTCAGTTTGAGATTAATTTCGAGTTAAAGTTAGTGCTAAAGTTTGTTTTGGGACTTTTCAGTAGATTGGCAAAAGTCCAGTTGAGATACTGGCGCTCCACTTCGATGGGGTTTGGGGTGTGACATCGAGAGGGTTTAGTTTTAGTTTTTTTCAAAAAATGCATTAAAATGATTTCACCCCCCCCCCCCTCCCTTATCTTCCAAACCATTTGACCTAGAGGTTTGAAATTTGGTTTATCTAGGTATTTTTACGTGTAGATTACAGAAAAAATATAGCGAACATTATTGGACTTAAGTTTTCAAAAGTTATTAATGAAAAGTTGAAAAATGACAAAATACCCCTATGCTAGAGCTTAGTGTATTTATCTTGAAAGGTTGGGAATTGGCAAAAATGTGTAATTTTATGCAGAATTTTTTATAAAACCAGAAAAATAGTGATTTAAATTTATTATGATAGCATTTTCTTCGAAAAATTGAAATTTTTTCGAAAAAAAATTTTTTCTTCAAAACAACTACAATATTCCACAGTTTCAGATTATTATAAAAATGGTTTCAAATAATCCAAATAATAAATATCTAATAAATAATTGAAATGAATCGTTAAAGATAAATGATTAAAAAAATTTTTCAATCCATTTTAAGTTCGTGTACAGAACCCTCTGTGGGCGAGTCCAACTCGCACTTGCCTGATAATTCTTCTATTGGTCGTGAGATTAGCTGGATCCCCTCCCCCCCTAAAAGTCTTACGTAATTTATGGATGACCACTAAATGGCAAGTTTCAAACGATTTTAAGCTATTCTTCAAAAAGCGTCTGCCATATTGGTTCTGCCATTTTGAATTTTTACAAACTAATTTCCGAATCGTAATCAGCTATTTCCCCCGAATAACAAGTTTCAGACCATAGCCAGTAGTTTTTCTAAAAAACGTCCGCAATATTGAATCAGCCATTTTGATTTTTTGAAAACTAAAGTCAGATTTGTAATCAACGACACTAAAAACCCCTGTGTAACAAGTTTCAGACGACTTCAAGCCATTTTAAAAAATTTTCCGCCATATTGGATCCGGCATTTTGAATTTTTGAAGACTAATGTCAGATTCGTAATGAATGACCCCAAAAATCCCCGAGTAATAAGTTTCAGTTGATTTCAAGTAATTTTTTAAAAATCGTCCGCCATATTGGATCCGCCCGCCATTTTTAATTTTTTAAATCTAATGTCAGATTCGTAATTAGCGACCTCAAAACCCCCGAATAACAAGTTTCAGACGATTTCAAGTACTTTTCAAAAATTTTCCGCCATTTTGAATTTTTGAAAATTAATGGCAGATTCGTAATTAGCGACTCCAAAAACCCCCGAGTAACAAGTTTTAGACGACTTCAAATAATTTTTCAAATATCGTCCGCCATATTGGATCCGCCAATTTGAATTTTTGAAAACTAATGTCAGATTCGTAATCAGCGACCCCAAAAATCCCCGAGTAAATGTAAAATTTTTAAATTTAAATTTAAAATTTAAATTACTTCATGGCAAAGATTTTTAAAAATTTAACAAAAGTGTAGTTTTTAATAAGTTGTATTTTTTTTTTTTTTTGGTTTAAGAAAATTCAAAATGGATAACGGGAGTTCGTTTCGTATATCGTAGTTTATATAAAAATCATTTTACTTATTTTTTGCTACAGCTATTGACTTTTCTATTTCAATGTTAAGTATGGCAAAGATTTGCAATTTTCCGTCAGTCTGAGAAAAGTTCCAAATGGCAAAGATCTTTGCCATCGGTAGCGAAGGGGTTAATTGGAATCATTTAAAAAAAGTATAAATTTAAAGGAATACAAAGCTCTTTTATGAGAAAGTAATAACAAAATAAAATTTAAGTCCTAACGGGATTCTACAACATTTTTGTAATGTTTTTTTAACAGTGTAAAACTGACAGGAGATCATATGGAATAAAATAATACTTGTGTTCAATTAATTCTTTTTACTTTAAAATTATTTATTTCGCACGGATAAAGTAAAGCATCATCCGATTTATGAAAGGATAGTACATTTGACATTTTGCTAAATTTAATATCAGTAGAATATGTCCTTATTATCAACAAATTATTCCTTCATGAATGTTATGTTTAATGGAATTTGTAACTCAGTATTATACTTTTATACTCCGTTTAATCAAAGTTTTATAGATACCAACATATAGTAATTGATATTTTAGATTCGTAAGCGTTCAACTTCAAATTAATGAACAAAATGTCAATCAATGTATAGTACGAGTTAAGCTGGTGACTGTCCATGGAAGACTGATATTAAAAGGTGTAATGTTTCCATGCTATATAATCGATTTTCTTCATATTTCATATTTTATTCTGTTTCCATACAAACTCAAACTTTCTGTAGACAATAAAGCCATAATTTTCTATCATTAAAATAATTGCAGCATAGAGACAAAGAAATCTGTACTAAGAAATATATTGAGTGTCAATGAATTTTTAAAGAGCTATAGGGGAGACCGGGGCTGTTTGGCGCAGGGGCTGGTTGACGCACTTAAGTTTATTCAAAAGTGAAATGTCGAATTAATTTTTCTTTTCGGTCAAATTAATGTACTTGATAAACTGTAACTTCACACATAATTTCATTATTATTGATTGATTATTCTGGACCATAAATTCAAAAAACCAATTTTGATACTTAAAAGTAAATTTTAACGCCTTCATTTTTTTGTTATATCTTTTTACAAAATGCAATCAGAAAAAAATCAAAATTAAGGTTTTGTGTTCTCAGGGCCGGATTGGGAATTAAAAGCGGCCCGGGAAAGATATTCAAAGCGGCCCCTTTCTGTATAATTGAAAATTTTTATTAACATTTAAAACTAAAATATAAAAATATTAAATTATTAAATTATTTTATTTAAACTTATCAATAATTTAATTATTTGGAATTTCTTGAACAGTAGCATTCTCTACTGACATTTGTACGAAAGCAGCAGTAATTTCTTAGTTTAATGAACACCTCAATCTGGTTTTAACCAATTTTAAAGGACAAAAAATGGACAACTTCTATTAAACAAATATAATAAAAAAATTTTGAGAGGATTTCCTGGCTTTAAAAATTGCTCTGAATGTATTCCTATCTACCTTAACCCCTTCAGCATCAAAAACAACCCTTTAAAATCATTCCCTAATCTTCAATCAAGAAATGGACAATTTTTATTAAATAAATATAATAAAAAGTTTTTTAGCGAATTCCCTGGCTTCAAAAATTGCTCTGAATGTATTCCTATCTACCTTAACCCCTTCAGCATTAAAAACAACCCTTTAAAATCATTCCCTAATCTTCAGTCAAGAAATGGACAATTTTTATTAAATAAATATAATAAAAAGTTTTTTAGCGAATTCCCCGGCTTTAAAAATCGCTCAGAATGAATTTCTTTCTACTTTGCCCCCTTTAGCATAAAAAAAGTCGGCTTTCATTCACCTGAAAATTATTTTTTCAATATTTAAATACCCAATTACTTTCTTTAATTTACAATTATTTTCTTCAAATCTCAATTATTTTCTTCTATTCACAATTATTTTAATTACTTTTTAATCATGTTTTTCAATTTTCAAATATTCTCTTTAATATTCAATAATTTTCGGCTTCTTTCAATATTTTTATCAATTTTCAATTGTTTTCTTCAATACTCAATAATTCTCATTTTTTCAATTGTTTTTCCAGTTTTCAACTATTTTCTTCAATTTTCAAATATTTTCGGTTTTTTTTCAATTATTCTTTTCAGTTTTCAAATATTCTCGTTTTTTCAATTATTTTTTCAGTTTTCAATTATTTTCTTCGATTTTCAAATATTGTCGGTTTTTCAATTATTTTTTTCAGTTTTCAATTACTTTTTCAGTTTTCAAATATTCTCATTTTTTCAATTATTTTTCAGTTTTCAACTATTTACTTGAATTTTTAATTATTTCAGTAAATATTTAATAATTCTCGATTTTTTTTCAATTATTTTTTCAATTTTCACTTGTTTCCTTCAATAGGCAATTATTTTCCAAGAATTTCAATCCAGTTCAATTTTTTATAATCCAATTAAATTTACAATTATTTTCTACAATTACTACAGTAATTTTCTTTCAATTTTTATTCATAGTTATTTCTGTTCTAAATTTTAATTTACATTCTTAACTTTTAAGATAATTCTGTTGAAATGTAAACTTTTTAATGTTGCAATTTTTCGAATTTTTTGCAATTGTCCTTTATTTTCGTCTTTTTTCAATTATTTTCTTTCATATTATTCAATTATTAATCATTTTCTTAAAATTTCAATTCAGTTCTTTAATTCTTTAATTACTTGTATCTAATCACAATTCTTGTCTTTTATTGATACTTTTTTTCATTTTCAATTATACTCTCAATTTGGAAGTATTTTCTTCAAATTTTAATAAAGTTTAATTTTTCAAAAAGCAATTAAACTTTCAATTGTTTCTAGAACTATTCCTATCATTTTCTTTCTTTTTTAGTTTTTTTTAATTTCATGTTTATCTTTTTCTGTTTAAAATTATTTCTGTCAGTTTTTAATTTAATAATCTTGCAATGTTTAGAATTTTTTCCAATTGGCAATTATTTTCTTCAATATTTAATAATTCTCGGCTTTTTTCGATGATTTTTTCAATTAACAATATTTTTCTTGAACTTTCAATTCAATTTTTCAACTATCCTCTGAAATTCACAATTATTATTTTCTTTAATTTTGAATTTTTTTTTCAATTTTCAACTATTTCTTCTAATTTGAAATTATTTTCTTCGATTTTCAACCAACTTTAACTTTTTGAAATCTCATTCAATTTTCAATTATTTGTTATAATTATTCCTACAGTTTTCTTCAGTTTTTAATTGTCAATTATTTTCTTAAATATTCACCAATCCTGGGCTTTTTCACTCTTTTATACTATTTATTTATTTATTGATATAGTAATTTGTAAATTATTTATTATCAATAATTTTTTTGAAATCTCAATTTAACTCCTTAATTCCTCAATTTTTCTGTCTAATTCACAATTATTTTCTTCATTTTTTAATTATTTTGGCAATTTTTAATATTATTTTCTTCTTATCAATTTGTTATTATTTCTTCAAATTTCAATCCAGGTCAATTTTTTAAAATTAAAATTTTTTATAATTATTATTATTTCTGTAATTTTTTTCCTTTTTTAAGTTCCAATTGTTTCTTTAAAATATTATATTTGTTCTTTAATTTTTTAAATTATTTTTGTCAATTGTCGATTTATTAATCTTGTCATTATTCCAATTTTTTTCATTTGTCAATTATTTTCGTCATTTTTTAGTTATTTTAGGTCGATATTATCAACTCGAGAACATTTTTTGATGGTCAAGAGATTTTGAGATCAATATCAATATTGCTCAAATATGATATCGTCTTGATATCGTAAAGCACTAAGAAATAATGGTCAAGAGAACAAAATAATTTAAAAAGTTAAAGATTAGTTATAAAATTTTTTGAGAATTATTGAGGATTGAAAAAATTGAAGGAGATAATTGAAAATTGAGGAATGTAATGGAAATTTAAAAAATGTAATTAAAAATTGAAAGAAGTAATTGAAAAAGTCTAGAATTCTTGTATATAGAAAAAAATAATAATTGAAAACTGAAGAATGGAATTGAAAATTGAAGAATGGAATTGAAAGTTAAAGATAATAATAAATAAGAATTGTAAAAAATAGTTGTAGAATTGAACAATTTAATTGAAATTCTACAATTTCTGTGATTGAAAAGAACATAGAAAGAAGCCGAAAATGATTGAATGTTGTAAAATTAATTGAAAATAGAAAAGAGTAATTGAAAGTTAAATGAAATTTAATTACATAAATTAAATTATTAATTAGACCTACAAAAATACCGGCCCGCCTGGCGTCGGCCCACCGGGATTTTTCCCGGTATCCTGAATGGCCAATCCGGGCCTGTGTGTTCTGAACAGTTGTTTTTAAGAAACAATTAAAAAATTTTGATTTATATTTACAGTTTTCATAAAAATGAAGAAAATGTATAAATAGTCTCTCCGGGGCTACTTGGCGCAGTAGGGTCGGGGCTGATTGGCGCGCTCGGAACGCTAGAAGATTATAAGCTACATCTAGTGACTAATAAAAATTTATTAAATTCAATGTGGTAACACTTTTATTTTATTATCAGTACCAAGAATAACCCTTTAAGATAAAAAAGTGTTTAATATATATTATTATTATTATAATCTCATAATTTTACGTTTCCAGATATTTGTAGTTTTTAGGTTCGTGAACTTCACTTTTTGAAAAAGATGAACATTCCATTTTGAATTAATTCACATTTTTTCAAGATAATTTTTCCTTAGAAGACTTATTTTAACAATGAAACATATTGCTTGATTATTAATCACACATTTTAATTCATGCGCCAAGTAACCCCGGGCCGGGGCTGGTTGGCGCACTTTGGTTTTCTCCAAAAAGTCTATTTTAAAAAAAAAAGTACAACTTTTTTTGGAACTTTTATTTTTTGAAATCAAAGCTGAGATGTTAAGCAAAGTTTCTGTACAATATAGTTTTCATGTACACAAAATTGGCAGAACCAATCAACGAAGAGTGAAAAGTGCGCCAAGTAGCCCCGGTCTCCCCTACTAAAGAAAGTTGAGGGAGTTATAGTTGTAAAACAAGTAGTGGCTTTAAGTATTGAATTGACACTCACGAGACATGGACGTGTTAACAAGTTCTTATTATAAACTTAATAAATATCTTTTAACAGTTATTGGACAAGGGCCAAATCAGCAACTTTGGATGAAGATTTTACTTGGAGTTGTTATTTATCTAATTTTGATTACTTTTGGATTGGCGCAAGTAATTCAATATGAAATTTAAGTGAAATCAATTTTAGATATTAATCTATACATTAATATAATTAGTTTTTAGGAATGATAAAAACCTTCAATGATATTGATACATTTTTAGAATGTTTTCCACCATTCATTGTATTTTCTCTGTCCACAATTCTTTTTACGAATATTATCTTCAACGGAAAGAAAGTGAAGTTGTTAAAATTATTAATTTTAAACGTATTTAAACACTAATTAATGTCTATTCACTATTCATTTGTACTGTTTATAAAATACTTATACAAACTGAAATTCATTCATACTTGAAATATTATATTTATTATAGATGAAAGCGCTATTTTCGAAAATGAAAAGTGATTGGGATAATGTAATATTAAAAGAAGAGAGTCAGATTATGAA
The DNA here is from genome assembly GCA_037103525.1 of Ganaspis brasiliensis. NCBI lineage: Eukaryota > Metazoa > Arthropoda > Insecta > Hymenoptera > Figitidae > Ganaspis > Ganaspis brasiliensis. The sequence continues at coordinate 1,841,377 of JAZKLR010000523.1, forward strand.
TGAGTATGCCAACAGATGTAGAATCCTGAACACTTTGTATACAAGTAAATACTGCTGTACATATTCTAAGAAATAAGAAATTATCTTTTGTTGAAAATGTTTAATATTATTATTATAAGACTATTTTCAACTATTTTAATTCTCTATAAAATTACAAATCTTAATCAATGTTCAATTTTTCAGCTGGTCTTGTGGATGGATTCTATACGTTAATGCCATTAGATCCACAAGTTATGAACATTATTAAACCATTGAATGAAACCCGACCTAAAGAATTTATGCATCATACAGAATATTTTGTTGATCGAAACGAATATTATTATTGGATATTTATGCATGATTATGGACTCTGCTTGATATGTATCATAATGATTTCTTGCTCAGATGCATTGTTCATGACAGTTGTTCAACATGCATGGGGAATTTTTCATGTTAATGCGGGTGCAAAGTGAGTCATTCCCGCCCGGGGGTAGGGTAAGCGGGCGCAAAATACATTTCCGCCCGCTGACGTCACAGAAGCGGGCGCAAAATACATTCCCGCCCGCTGACGTCATAGAAGCGGGCGCAAAATACTTTCCCGCTCGCTGACGTCAGAGGAGCGAGCGCAAAAGTTATGAACACATGTGCAGTAATTTTTATGATAGTAATACATGCAGTGTAGTTTTCTATGATTGTTACACCTGCGCAGTATCTTTTTATGAAATTTACACATATGCAGTAGTTTTCTATGATAGTTACACATGCGCAGTAGTATTTTATAATATTTACACAAGCACAGTAGCTTTTTATGATAGTTACACATGCCCAGTAGTATTACATAACACACAAATTTTTATGGTATTTATACAATATGTTAATTAATTGTTAATTAGCTGAAGGTTTTGCCGCTTGTGCCCTCAATACCATACTTACCATGCAAGTAGGACAAAAACGTTGTTCGCACCACGGGCGCAAGGTGATTGTAGCTTGGACGAGATTAGGAAAATCCCCTCGGTTTCCCTAATCTCGCCCTCGCTGCAATCACATGTTTTGCGCCCTCGATACAAAAATAACTATTTTAGTGTACCTTATATTTTTTTGATAAGGTTACTAAATTTGTCCTTTAAAGATTAAAAAACTGCTTAGTGTTTTTGCACAACGTACTCACGATTCCAATCACTGTTTCATTAATTGCTCAAGTTTTTCAATTAGAATATTCTCACTGAAACCATTTATGTATTAAAATAATCTGCAGCGAGATTGTTTTAAGCCAATTTCAGATTATTTAAATTCAATTTGGTATAAAAAAAAACGTTACAGATTAATTTCTTCCAAAGCAATTTTCTTTGCTTTTTAATACTATGTGAAAACCCGTTCCCAGGTAACCTATAACCCGTAATACCGACCTCTTAAAAGCAGAACCTTATTTACAGACCTTAAGACCATCCCCGGTTAGCACTTTCATTATTTTTTTTGGTTAGCACTCATATCCCTGTCTCCGTCGCCCAGACTACCTAACTTCGCAGTTTACACCTGCAAATATGATTTTTTGTTTCTCGTTCTAACGCCTGCATATAAGAAGTATATTCTGCGTCATCTTCCGGGAACTGACAGTACTCACATTCAGAGTTCTCGATCTTCTTGAAGCGTTCCAGATATGAGAGTAAATACCCGTGGCGAGTGTTGGTATCAGTCAATACGTCCATTGGCCTGTTTTCTTCTCACTCCTGAGCAGCACTCGTAAGTGCTGTCCTAAAGGCAAAGATGATACGTCAAGTAACCTTCTTCTACGCGGACAGTACCCTTTTATACAGATAGCCTCGTTTCTGCCTGCTCCCAGAGAGGAGGGAGCCCACACAGGTGCTGCATAAAGCAGCTTCGAGTGGTTAACACTCGCCGCCAATCTTCTCTTAGATTCATAATACCCCCAATGTTTGGCATAAGACTAGCTAAGCTTGCCGTAAATTTTACGGCCTACTTACATGACACCGTGATGTGGTGCTTGAGGTTTAAGAACTTATTTAACTCCACACTTAAATACTTAATATTTTTTCTCTACTTGACCTTGAAATCGTTTCTATCGATTCTTAGAACTGTATAACTACGTTTGTCTGTGCACAGCGGGTCTTAATTGACTTCAACCCAAAAGTGCTTGCCCAGCTCAGTTCTTTCTTCATTTAGTTTCTGGGATGTCTCCTGATGATTTTAAGCAAGAAATGAAAAAAATCGGTTGGGCCGTTTTTGAAAAAACTGATTTTTTGAAATTTTTAAAGAGGTTAATTAACATATTTTTACCAAAATGAGTGCAAATAATAGCTATATTGACTTGAGTCATTTAAAATGGTATCAGAAGATAGGTCCTAGGTGCTGAGTATCTTTGAGTAACTTTACACCAGAAAAGTTAATGAAAAACCGTGAAAAATCGGTAATAAAATGAGTTTTTGCAATATTACTCTCTTCTAGTAGATATAAACCTTAAATGACTAATAGAAGAATTAAAGAGTATAAAATTTTGAAGAAAACAAAAAAAAATAGAGTGCTTTATCTTTAAAACTTTCGGATTTATGAGCTTCTAAAGTCAGATTTCAGCAAAAAATTTCGTGAAAAAAAAATTTTGTTTTAGTTTTTGGAAAATAAAAAGTTTTCTGTGCATCTAACGTATATATATCTCCCAATATAAATTAAAGTAGATTAAATTTTGAGTAAATCTGTCGTTAGGCCAATATTCTATCTCTAATAGTATCGGAGTTATGATTTTCTTAAAATGACCCTTTTTTATGAACTTTTTTTAAAAATAAATTTTTTTGAAATTTCTTTGTTTCGCATGGTGTAATTTTAAAAATGCTCTCATCAAATAGTTTTATCTTATATTTTAAAGAAATAAAACCCTAATTAACTGAGTGTGACGTGCTGATAATTGCTCTCTTGTTTTTTAATTATTTTTGATAGACCTTAGTCTCTTTTTGACCTATTGTGGTGATTAATTAAACAACTTTTAATTAGTGCGTGTGTATTTGTGCACGGTTTTTGATTCTGCCCGTTTAATACCGATTAATTTCCAATTTTGGTGCGGTATCGTTGGACTATTGTCAGTTGACCATGCCGGTTTGTGCTGAGTGTGAATTAGCGGTTACAAGAGTTCCTGGTGACTCCCTTACATGCAAAAGATGTAATACTTTGGTTCATCTATCGTGTGCTAATGTTAACATTAGTAAACCTGAATTTGAACAGCTTAAAAAGAACCCTAAAACCTTTTTATGTTCAAAGTGTAAGAAATTGACTGCAGGTGACATCTCAACTGTGACAAGTCAACCTTCTAATTCAGAGCCACCCTATATGGTAAATTTCTCTACTGAACATACGAGTGAGAGCGATTTCATGCAAGCAGTCATGGTTGCAGTCGAGAAGGGGCAACGTGCAGTACTCGCCGAGTTTAAAGAGGATATAACCAAAATGGTTAATGACATTCAAACTAAGCAGGATGAATACATCAAGGAACTTCACACTACCATGGGAACCATGAAGGACGATATCCTTGAGAATACACGGCGAATTGGTTCGCTGGAGGTTGATTCCTCATCACATGCCTCATCTTTGGACCAGATCAAAGCTGAAAATATTAAACTTCAAGCTAAGGTTGAGGTGTTAGAACGCAATATTAATTCTCAAGAGCAATCCTCACTTCTTACATCTTTTGAAATCCATGGACTTCCTGAGAAAAAAGATGAAGATCTATTTAAGACTGTCAGTGATATCTCAGCAAGCTTAAATGTTGCACTGTCTAAGGACAACATTTTAAATGTTTATCGTGTTCACCGGCCAACTAGTGCACCATCTTCTAAGTTTCCTACGTTAATTCATGTTAAGTTAGCGCGACAGGATCTTAGAGATAAACTTATTGACCAGCGAAAGAAAGAAAAAAATTTCTCTACAGTAAACTTTGGTTGGCCAACAAATGAAAAATCATTTGTCTATCTACGTGAGGCACTTACTCCACATAACCGTAGAATCTACGCAGCAGCACTCGCCCTTAGAAGAGAAAAAAAAAATAAAATATTTATGGCTGTCAAATGGCAAGATTTTCTGTCGAAAGGAAGATGGTGAACGCAGGATTCAACTTATGGACCTTGAAGATGTGAACAATATTAAATAATTATATTATCAGGTTTTCCTTCTATTGATATTTTTATTAAAGATTTTCATTGAATTACATTTTTTGATCTTGTCTAAAATTTTGCTTTTCTTTTTTAAAGTTACAGCTCCATTTATTTACTTTTTTCTTTCCACATTATTAAGCTCCAATATTAATAAAGCTTTTTGTTTGAAAAAATGTTCCCAATTTGGAGTAATTTCTAATATGACTATTTTTCCAAATTTATATTGCGACAGGTTTTTGCATTTATTTGTAATCTCAGAGCCTGCTATGAATATTCTTTTTTACTACTATTTTACTTTATTTTATTGGTTATTTGGTTTATCTAATCTGTTTACTTTTTATTTAATATCCACCCTTTCATTTTTTATGTTTCTATTATTAACTCTATTATGAATATACTAAATATATGTCATGTGAATGCTCAGTCACTATTAGCACACTTTGACGAGTTCAGGGATTTTTTTGGTGATGGTTATTATCATATCATTGCGGTATCTGAGACCTGGCTCTCAGACAGTATTACGCTGAATATGGTTGAACTTGAGAATTATTTATTGTTTCGTAGGGATCGAGACTCTCGTAGGGGTGGGGGCGTATGCATTTATATACACAAAAAGATTGCATGCTCCTTGGTGACAATGAGTGTAGAAAATTACCATCCTACATCAGAGTTTCTTTTCATTAAAATTGGCACACAACATGATACTGCTTTGATAGGTGTAGTTTACAAACCACCCAACGCTTCGTTTGGCAGTGACCTTGAAGATCAGATATTCTCTTTAATTCCTAACTATAATAATATTGTAATTATGGGAGATTTTAATTCGAATTTAAATGCGAATACTGCTCAATCTAAATACCTTTTATCACTTGTACACTCGTCTGGACTTTCATTAGTACCCCATAATTCCACCCACCATGCAGCTACATCTAGTACTAGAATTGATTTGATGATGGTAGATAATATGGACAAAGTTACTTCTTACAATCAACACCCAATATCTTTTCTCTCTAATCATGATCTGATTAATATACAAATCGAATTTATGGGTGTTAATTCTCAAAATTCTATTTTTCCAAAACTTGTACGTAACTTACGGAACATTCCTGAACGTGAGTTTCTTACACACCTCTCAGAATATGACTGGAAACGTGTCTACCTAGTCGGTGACATAGAAAGTAAGGTGAACATAGTTAGTTCCTACCTCACCTCCGCTTTCGATCATTTTGCACCCCTTCATATGTCTAATCCCCGAAAAAAATACTCGCCCTGGATGAATAAGGAGATTCAAATGCTTATTTGTGAAAGGAATAGACTCCGTAGAGTTGTGAAAAGAACAAGGAGTTCAGTCTTGCAGTCCGAATTTAGAAGGATTCGAAACTTAGTGCAAACTAAGATTAGAGATGCCCATAATAAATATAATTTTAATGCAATTAAAAATAAAAGTAAATCTGAAAACGTATGGCATGTTCTTAAAAAACTCAATCTTCTGGCTGCAAACAAGGACTCCTCTGATTATAATTTTGACATAACCGAATTTCTTAATATCTTCACACATATTCCAGTGTTGCCTCCTTCTGATAGCACCTCTTCTCCCAATGAAAGCTACTTGGATGAGACCAAGTTTTATTTTGAGGACATCTCGCCAGAAGTCTTGCTTACAGCTATTTCAAAAATAAAATCTAATGCAATTGGGGCAGATGGTATCTCTTGTAAAATGATCGAATTAGCTCTACCTATTCTTTTTCCTGTCCTTCTTCACATCTACAATTATTCTCTTCAAGTGGGTATCTTCCCTGAACCTTGGAAAAGAAGTCATATTCGCCCGATTCCAAAAGTGACTAAACCCACGACTCCCTCTGAATTCAGACCTATTTCTCTACTCTGTACTCTATCTAAGCCTTTGGAACGCATTGCATGCAATCAATTAACTCAATACCTAAATTTGAATAATCTATTCGAGCCTCTACAATCCGGTTTTCGTCAAAATCATAATACCTGTTCGGCATGTTTAAAATTTACATCCGACACCAAAAAGGCTATGGATGATAAGAATATTACCATTGTGGTTCTTTTCGATTTTTCAAAAGCATTTGATTTGGTTGATCACTCTTTATTGTTCGCCAAGCTTAAATCCTGCAATCTATCGAATTCTGTTCTCTCCTGGTTCAGATCTTACTTAACTTCCCGATCTCACAGAATAGTCAATAGTAGAGATGAATTTTCATATTGGAGATCTATTAAATGTGGTGTACCGCAGGGTTCATCGCTTGCTCCACTCCTTTTCAATATATATGTGGCTGACTTAGGCACCCAACTTAAATTTTGCAAATACGTTAAATTCGCTGATGACTATAAATTGTATCTTTCAGGCCCTCTAGCAACTCTACCTTACTTAATTAAGTGTGTACAGCATGATATTGACGAAACTTTGAGATGGTCAAAAATAAATGGTCTTATTCTAAATCCTCTAAAAACTCAAGCCATTATCATCGGACTATCCAACTACTCGCTAACGAGTTTTGTATTAGAGGAAATTACATTGAAAGTCGATAAGATACCGATCCCTTTCCAGGAATCTGTTAAAGATCTTGGATTAATACTAAATCGCACTCTGTCCTGGAAGGAGCATGTTTCTAATATATCGCGTAAGACCTACATGCTTCTCCAACAACTGCGGAGAATTAGAGATTCGCTTCCTACATCTACACGGTTACTTTTGGTCAAATCTCTTGTTCTCCCAATATTTGATTATTGCTGTTTAGTTTATGACGATATTACCGATGATCTTAATGCAAAACTAGAAAGATCCCTGAATGCATGTATAAGGTTTATTTATAACCTCCCAAAATCTGAGCATATTACTCAATATAGGATGAAAGCGGGCCTTCTAAATGTTGCAGCCAGAAGACAGTTTTTTATGGGAACAACTTTGTTCTCGCTTTTTCAAAATGAGATTCCTAGATATCTTTTTGATCTTTTTGATTTTAAAGATCTAAATGATACTATACATAGCAGGCTCCGAGAAAGAAACTCAGTACTAAATATTCCTACACATCGAACTTGTAAATTTCAGAAATCTTTCTCGGTTAGAGGTGCAAGGCTGTGGAATAAGATTCCTCCTAGGATTAGAAATGTTAATAACAAGGTTGTTTTTAAAAAAGTGTTTTTCTCGTTTTTGTTTGAGAATAATAGCGAAATGTTTGAAGTTTCTTTCTGGTAAAATGTTATATACTGCTCTTTATAAATTAGGTAGTTACAACTCGTTTATTAGTTATAATTTAATTACTCTCTATAATATTACCATTTAACTCTATTCCGTGCACAAACTTTATTAACTTTGTAAATTTTGTAAACCCTTTGATTCATTCAATATTTCATTACCACACGTCGGTCAAATTTAGACTATATAATAAATGTTCTGTAGTCATATAATGTTATATAATTGTTATGTTTTTGTGTATGATATATATGCATATGTTGTTATATCTACATATATATTCTCAGTGCGACATTGAGGCGGAGTCCCAAAAGTACATACATTTTATATTTTCTGAATTGTACACACAATTATTAAATTGTGACCCTGCTTCTGTGGTGTACCTCATTGATTGTTGATACTTATATACTTTATATGACATCGTTGTAGCACTCTTTGTTTGGTTTCGATTATCCAGATACTTTAAGTTAAATTTTATTTATATATAGATTTTAAGTTATTCCCTTTTTTCCATGTATGCCATTGTTATACAAATTATGTTCCTTGGAGGGCTTATAGCCCTAGGAACTTGTATCATATTAAATAAATAAATAAATAATAAACATTATACAAACAAATACTTTCAAAATGAATGGAGGCTGTTGTATTCACACATGGCACGTTTTAGCCTTGTTGCATACTCTGGATGATTTTTATTAACCTTGTGTTTGGTCCAGGTTGATTTAAAATCTAAGTGAACCGACTCCATCGCATCGCCCGTTCGCTGAAAAATCCTAGACCTGATTTTGTTTCTTTGCAGAAATTTAGTACAGTGGAGACCCCATTATCCGGACCCCTATTATCCGGATTTTTGATTATTCGGAAAAATTTCCAAAAATTTTTTTTTTTAATTGTAAAGTTTATTAGCATTTAATACCATGAATATTTTTAAAGTTAGTACTTTGATATTTAAAGTACAAGAAACCATGAAGTACGTGAAAAATTTATATCCTTAGTGTAAAATTTCATAGCTGTGGAAATACACAAAGCAGAAAACTGTCAGCTTTTAAATCATCGACTTTCGAAATATTTCTAACTAAACATTTATTAATGTTAATTTTAAGAGTTTTAGTTTGTTTCAGTCTTATTTAAATTCATTGGAAATAAATACCTAAAATTATAAATTGAAAATTCATTTATTTCGTACTTTTTTCGATTATCCGGATGAGTGCCTGCATTCATTAGTCCGGATAATGGGGTCTCTACTGTACATGGTAAAAAACTGCGTGTACTTTGGGTGTTACTGAGATACCTAGATCTAAATAAGATTTTTGGAAATTTTCGAAATTTCTTCAAAATGGGGATGATTAATTGGGCTTTTATTTCTTTAAAATATAAGATAAAACTATTTGATGAGAGCATTTTTAAAATTACACCATGCAAAACAAAGAAATTTCAAAAAAATTTATTTTTAAAAAAAGTTCATAAAAAAGGGTCATTTTAAGAAAATCATAACTCCGATACTATTAGAGATAGAATATTGGCCTAACGACAGATTTACTCAAAATTTAATCTACTTTAATTTATATTGGGAGATATATATACGTTAGATGCACAGAAAACTTTTTATTTTCCAAAAACTAAAACAAAATTTTTTTTTCACGAAATTTTTTGCTGAAATCTGACTTTAGAAGCTCATAAATCCGAAAGTTTTAAAGATAAAGCACTCTATTTTTTTTGTTTTCTTCAAAATTTTATACTCTTTAATTCTTCTATTAGTCATTTAAGGCTTAAGAGAGTAATATTGCAAAAACTCATTTTATTACCGATTTTTCACGGTTTTTCATTAACTTTTCTGGTGTAAAGTTACTCAAAGATACTCAGCACCTAGGACCTATCTTCTAATACCATTTTAAATGACTCAAGTCAATATAGCTATTATTTTCACTCATTTTGGTAAAAATATGTTAATTAACCTCTTTAAAAATTTCAAAAAATCAGTTTTTTCAAAAACGGCCCAACCGATTTTTTTCATTTCTTGCTTAAAATCATCAGGAGACATCCCAGAAACTAAATCAAGAAAGAACTGAGCTGGGCAAGCACTTTTGGGTTGAAGTCAATTAAGACCCGCTGTGTGTGACAAGCAGCGCTTCGTTCTTCTCCAGAGCCATTTAAAGGCTTCTGCTGTCTTAGCAATGCTTACGTTCAACCCGTCGTCCGCGAAGCTGGTGATCTCCTCAATCTGAATCCTCTTAAGTTCACCTTAAAACCTCGAGAAAGCTCTAGATCTTGAGCTTCTTTAGAATTCGGTTTCCTACCATTAACCACAATAGATAAAATTAATTTCGTATCACACCTGGTCCGAAAGTCAAGTTGTTATTTCGTTTCGGATCGGACGCGAAACAAAAGTCGATTGAGACTTTAGTTCCGTATTAGGTGTGAAACGAAAGTCGAATGGGAGTTTAATTTCGGACCGGGATTTGAACAAAGGTTGCTCCTTAATTTATATATGTTTAATATGTGATGAAATTAGAACAGAGACAGCAGGTATGCGCCACACAACATGTTCGTGGACTCACGTCCAATGAAGTTGAATTTTGATTCAGTTCTTGTCAATTTAAATTTCATTAGTAACTTAGGGATAAAACGTTTAATGGAATAAAACGTACCCTTGATAGTTTATCCCCCTTCCAATTTTTTCAAATATCATTTGCAGAGCAGTCTCTACAGTGAATTCTTCCCTGTAGGCAGGTTGACCTGAGTAAACTGGTTTATTAATCGGACTTTCCTGTCTGCTCTATTGCGATTTCTCATATTGACTTCAACTCAGAATCTATAAGGATTCCTATATGAAATTTCGGAAATTTATATGAGTGTCCAAAGAGGATACTATCTGAACTTATCTGGTGTTAAGGCTGTGGAAACTCATGTAGGATCCCATATAAAGGCGCAGACACGTGGATCAGAGTAGCAGATTAGCAGAATAGACTTTAGACAACCAAAATTTAGCCCTAAGCAGTAAAGTAATATTTGATGCTACAGACCAGCTATAAGCTTAAACTTTAGTTGAACAAAAAAACTTTTAAATGCCAAATGGCAGTTTTTGGAAATCCAAAATGGCAGATCCAATATGGATGACATTATTTTTGAAAATTTAATGAATCCACTTGGAATTTGTTACTCGGGGGTTTTTGGGGTCGCAGATTACAAATCTGTATTCAGATTCCAAAAATTCAATACAGAAAATATAATATAGAAGACATATTTTAAAAACTCTAATGAATCCTCTTGAAACTTGTTACTCGGGGGTTTTTGGGGTCGCAGATTACGAATCTGTATTCAGATTCCAAAAATTCAATACAGCAAATCCAATATAGAAGACATATTTTAAAAACTCTAATGAATCCTCTTGAAACTTGTTACTCGGGGGTTTTTGGGGTCGCAGATTATGAATCTGAAGTCACATTTAAAAAATTCAATACGTCGGATTCAATATTGCGGACATATTTTTAAACATTTAATGAAAACTATATCTGAAAATTTTTCTGCATTTTCATTTATATTTTTTTAGAACTTCGCGGAAATCAACTACCAAGAAGTAGTTTTACGTTTGTGTACAAAATTTGGAAAAGAAAAAAAATTGTGTCTAGAAGTTATTGATTTTAATTTGTAAAAATATACCCTATTTTTGCACCTTTTTTCTAAAGGCAACTTCAAGGATTAATAAAACAAGAAATAAACATCTTCACGACTTCCTGATTTTTTCTTACATCAATGAAACCTTTTTAAACAATATTAACGCAAAAGTACTCAATTTTTATTATAAACTTTAGAGATTATTTAAACAAACTACTGACTGTGTATCTTCGTTCCAAATTAAGAAACAAATTTGAGACAAAGTGGAGATTATGTAAAACGCAGTTCCGAATGTAATGTGATAAATATCATGTGAACAAAAATTTCAGTGTTAATGAAAATCGCTTTTTTTGTTTTGACTTTTGTTTTATGACTGCCGTAAAGTAAGCTGCATCACAATTTTAAATCTCTGTATCATAGGCGTAGGTTTAAAAAATATTATTGTGAAACTGTCCCTGTATACCTGAAAAATTTCTGTCTATACCCATGGTTTATGATTTTAAATATTTTTTCTCTCAGATCCTTCAATGTTGTAGACAAACTCTTTTCACTTAAAACTAGAAAAATTCTGAAGAGTCGTGGGCCAAAAAGATTTTGAAGCATCTGGTTAATGATTATTACCCAAAAGACCCTTTTCAACAATACGAAACCTTTACGCCCCCAGAAACCATTGTATTCATTCCACATTTAAATTGCAGTATCTATTATTTTCAAATAATATTTCTCACTTTTAATTTTTCTTCTTAAATTTTATGAATGTTGATACCTTTTGGAGAATATAATTATGGTGCTAGGTAGAAAACAAAATTTTAAAAAATAAATGAAATATCCAATATTATATGAAATTAAGAGCAATAACAATAACAGGTTTTCGTTTCTCTAAGTTTCACTTTTCTATATGCTCAATTTCTTTGTAATAATAACTTCGAGTTGGAATAATAATGCTGATCATTAATAACAGCAATAATAATAATTATTATTATTATTACTATAATGATAATAATAGTAATTGTTTAATATTGGGGGTTGTATGTATAATCCAGAAGAGACGAGAGAAAAGTGAAGATAATAAGTTTAGTAATAATAATCCTCATTTTTCATATCTCCATTTTTCATTTCTTTCTTTTTCTTTTCCTTTCTCTCGAAATAAATATATTTTACTTTAAACAAATTGTGAGCAGAATGTAATTTATTTTCGTCCTTTGAACATTGGCACCACACAATACTAATGATTATTGTTTTAATTGTCACTTTCACTTCCATCACTGACATTTTCACTGATCCTGTTTTCATCACTATCATCTGCAGTGTTTATTATTATAGAATCCATGTTAGCATCAATGAAGGGTTCTGTTGTTCGAGATTTATCTTCTTCGCCTTCTGCATGCCGCACACATTTTTCCCATAAAGCTGGAGTCACTTTTCTTATTGCTTCAATGCACAATTCATGGACATTTTTGATTTTGAAAGTTTTACTTTGTTTTGCCACATAGTTTTTTACGTAAGCCCAAATAAGTTCAATAGGATTATGTTCACAGTGCGTCACAGGTAACCACGATAATTTAACATCACCACCACGAATTTCATTTGCGATTTTTTCAAGCAAATACTGTTTAGAATAATGATAAGATTTTGCCATCTCTAAAAGTGCTAATTTTGAAATGTTATTGAAACTTTGCACTTAACAAGCCACTCAACGATTTTACTTTTTAACCACTGACCAGTTGGATTCCGAAATTCTGGATCAAGCATTGTGTGATATGGAGCCTGATCCAATGCAATCACTGATTTACTTGGAAGCACTGTTAATACTTGCCGAAACCACTCCTCGTAATGTTTGGAGTTCATTTCATCATGGTAATCTGCACTTCCTTTTTTACCGATGAAACATCTTAAGCAACCATCGACAAAACCATGTTTTCCACCAATATGTAAAATTATAACACGTTTTCCTGATTCTGATGGTGTTACGAATCCTCTACGTTTTCCATAAACTTCTTGCACATGTCCGCGATAATAATTGAAATTATTATTCTCCTTTTTAATACAATTTTCAACCCATCCAAATTTTCTGCTATGGTTTGCTCCACACCACGTTTCATCCGTAAAAAAAATATTAAAACCATTGTCCCGGTAAAATTTATAATTCCTTAAATAATTGGATCGCTGCAAAGCAATTTTGGTGCTTTCCATCCACCCGGTTTCTTTGAAATTTTCTTATATGTAAAATTTAACATTTTCATTCAATTTATTAAAGTTGATATTTTAAACTCAGGGAGATCTGGTACATCTCTTCGCAATTGCTCGTAAAGCGCTTTAGTCGTTGGATATTCTCGGTTAACATAAAATAAAACATAAAATAAAAATAAAAAAAATGATTTATGAAATCACTTGTAACACGTTTCACATAGCTTTTTGACACTTCTAAACTATCTGCCGTTCGCTGTACGACTTTAAATCTATCAGCATACCCCACTTTTTTTCAGTTTCAAAATAATTTCTTACAGATATAAAATACTTTTTTTCAATTTCAGAAAAATAATGTTTATCATTGGAGGCGTTCCTTTTAAAATACTTCCTACTTCTTTGAACACACTTTTTAAATTCTAATGATGCTTCATCTTCGGACGACGAACTTGAAGATAGAGTTCTTTCTCCATTTCTTTCAATTGGGTTTAAATTGTCATAATTGTTTTCAAGATTCATGTTTTCGAAAATATTCGAAGGATTAAAATTTCTTAACATATCACACTGATTTGATTCACATTCAATAATATCATTCTCAATAACTTCACATTCATTTAGTTCACTCTCGTTTAAAACATTAGAATCTGAGAACTGATTTCCGTCGTTTATCACATAAGAATCTTTACACTGATATAAGTCGTTTTTCACAATAGGATCTGTGCACAGATTATCTTTTTCCAAGCATAAACTATTCACATTGCTGCATGGAATCAAAATGTCAAAATGTCCATCTTTATTATTTTGACGATGTTGTCCAGTAAATAATAAGTAAATAGTTCCTGTTGCCCTGATTTTCTTAAAAGGTAAAATGTAATATTTATTATTTTCAGCTTTCCGTATGACAGTCACATTAAACTGTCCTCAAACATTAACCTTACCTCAAAGTGTAAGGTGAACGATGTCGCAAAACAAATGTTTTAAGTGTAACAGGTCCGTTAGTGAACCCGTTTTTTGCTCAAAGTGTAACAAGGCATATCATCCTGGTTGTGGAGACCTTGTTGGAAAAAACAGTGATGGCTCTTTCAATAAGTGCTGCAAGCCGTTATCTCGATCTCCTTCGACTTCGTCAGTATTGGGCAGTGATTCGGAAGCTATTCTCAAGGCCATTGAAAATCTTCGTATCTCCTGTAACAGCAGATTCGACAAACTTGACGAGGCATATCGTAAGGTCTCTACTAAGGTTGCAAATAATGAAGCTAGCATCACTAATCTAAATGACCGCGTAACTGTTGTAGAGGGTAAGCTTACGAACATAGACAATGTTAAAAACAATAATATGGTTGTCCGTCAAAGTTTGGTGGAGGTCGAGTTACGTGAGCGGAAAAAGAGAAATCTCGTTTTGTTTGGTTTTCCGGAGCATGATCGGAGCTCTATTTCGTCTGAGGTTCCTAAAAAAACTAATGACCTTGGTAGACTAATAACAAATCTTCTTGGCGAATTTGTGTCGTCTGATTATTTGTCTGGTATAAAAGTCTTTAGACTAGGTAAATTTTTGCAGATACCAGATCGGAAACCAAGGCCTGTCAAAATAGTATTTGCGACGAAGGACCAGGCACAAGCAGTCTTACGAATGTTTGTAGCTGCCAAAGGAGAACCAGCTCATCTGGGTACACTCAAAAACATGTGGCTGAATCCGGACCGAACGAAAATATAGTTAGAAGAGGTTTCAGTGAAGAAGAAGGAATTGTCCGATCGTCGCCTGGGAGGCGAAAAGGAGCTAAGATTGGTATACAGGAACGGAATTCCTGTATTAATAAAGAAAAATTCCCGCCTGACGGATCAAAGCAAACCATCTGTAAAGAATTAGGCACCGAGAAATCAGTGTCCGGCACTATCCACGTGTCATGTAACTTTTCCTCTTCATCGTCTGACTCCCCACGCGAGTGTTCTGACTATAGTAGTGTTGAATCTCCCATTAATCCGTTTGAGTGTGTACTCGATGAGTGTATATTCCCCACTTCTTCAATGAATTCTTCTCTCTCCACGAATATCTCTCTCTACTACCAGAACGTCAGAGGTCTTAGAACTAAACTGAGTCATCTGCGTAAACACGCTTTGCTTCCTTCTTATGATGTTTTGGTTTTCACGGAGAGGTGGTTGAGTGAGAATTTTAATTCATCGGAACTGGGACTGCACAATTATGACATTTTTAGATGTGATAGGAGTGCTTTTTCTAGTAGCAATACTCGTGGTGGCGGTGTACTTATTGCAACAGTCACCTCTATAAACTCTACTATTATATCTCCCAAAGTTCTCTCCATTGAACATGTTTTTACTAAATTTAATATTAGAAAGACTGTGTATGTTATTGGAACTTTTTATATTCCCCCAAATATGGGTGCGGAAGTCTATCATTCCATGTGCCAGATTCTAGAGGATATTCAGGTTCAATATCCTTCTGCAGTGATCTACATCCTTGGCGATTTCAATATGCCATTTTTGAAGTGGAATACGGTGCCTGTCAACGGTCCTTCTTGCGCTAGCTGGGATAATTCAAGTGTGCATACTTTGATAGCAAATACTGTATCTGACACTATTGATTACCTTAATTTATACCAAGTTAACCGTTTTTTTAATACTCATGGTTTGTTATTAGATCTTGTGCTAACCAACTCCTTTAATTTCGACTTGAATTTAGCTGTGGAAACAATAATGCCGGTGGATAACTATCACCCTTCATTGCTTTTGAATATCCATAACAACAGTGAGATTTCTCCATTAAATAATAATTTACATCGTGAATTTAAATATGATTTTAAAAATGCTAACCTACCATCATTTTGTTCTTATTTAAGTGAAATTAATTGGGAGTTGGTATTTGATTCAGCTAGTGTAGATGAGGCAGTAAGTATTTTTTATGCATATATTCACACTGCCTTTGATTTTTTTGTTCCAATAAGAACGATTAATAATTCAAAATTTCCATTATGGTTTTGTGCTGAACTGAAGCGTTTAATGTATGTTAAAAAAGTTGCACATTTACAATACAAGCGTTCTGACTGTTTATCTGATTACCGTAAATTCTCTTATCTACGATCTCTTTGTAAAAAACTTTCCAGGACGTGTTATAATAATCACATCAATAAAATGGAACAGGCATTTAAATCCAATCCAAAACAATTTTGGAATTATGTGAATAATTTGCGAAATGAGTCCCGAATTCCAAATAATATGTTTTATAACAACTACAACGCAAAAAACAGCCAGGATATTGCAGACCTTTTTGCTGCGTTTTTTGAGTCCGTTTATTCAATACATAAACCAGTACCTTCCTCTAACTCTAGGCCTACTAATAATAACTTTTTAAGCAAATTAACAATTCTAAAAGAGGATATTTTGAATAAATTAAAATCATTAGACATATCTAAAGGCGCAGGACCTGACGATATTCCACCTTCTTTATTAAAATCCTGTAGAACATCTTTCCTGCACCCACTTTATCTATTGTTTAATATGTCAATTTCGAATGGCATCTTTCCTTTTGAATGGAAGAAAGGTATAATTATACCAATTCTCAAAAGTGGTAGTAAGAATGATGTTCGTAATTATAGGCCTATTACTATTTTGAGTGCTATTCCTAAAATATTCGAAAGTCTTATTTATGATATTATATATGCCTATTCTATTAACGTTATTATTCCTGAACAGCACGGCTTTGTTAGAGGAAGGTCTGTAACAACTAACTTATGTGTTTTTACGAATTATGTACTAGATGCATTTGAGGATAGTCTTCAGGTGGATGTGGTCTACTTGGATTTCGCTAAGGGATTTGATAAAATCAATCATGAAATTCTTGTGACTAAGCTTAGAGCCTTGGGTTTTTCGGATATTGTTTTGAGTTGTATGGAGAGCTATTTGACTGGCAGATCGTTATCAGTATGTGTGAAATCATCTTCTTTTCAAGTCTTTTCAGCATCATCGGGTGTTCCTCAAGACTCAAATCTTGGCCCCCTCTTATTTTTACTATATGTAAATGACATTTCATCTATATTCTTACATTGTTGCTTTAGTCTTTTTGCAGATGATTTAAAAATTTATAAAATTATAGTCGATCAAAGTGATTTTTTGGACATTCAATCAGACCTTGATTCTCTCATTGAATGGTCTATTAATAACGATCTGCTTGTTAATGTGAAAAAATGTCTCACTATTTCTTTTTCAAAAAATACAGACCCGTTAAATTTCAATTATATGATTGGTGATATTGTTCTTGTGAGAGAAACGGCGGTTCGCGATCTTGGTATAATACTAACTACAGATTTATCATTCAATGACCATGTATCTAACACAATTAGCAGATCACTTTCGGTTCTGGGCTTCGTCACAAGAAATTCAACACGTTTTACTGATTTAACAACATTAAAATCTTTATACTACTCACTTGTGAGATCTATTTTGATCTGTAACCCTATTATATGGATGCCATATCAGAATTATAACTTCGTTCGACTTGAGCGTGTTCAAAACAAATTCCTTCGTTTTATAGCGCTTCAGCGTGGAATAAGTCATGACAGATTTGGTCATGATTATTTAAATCTAAGAAAACTTTTTAGGATTCCGAAAATTTCAGACATGCTGTTGTATACTGATATATTATTTCTCTACCGGATACTGAATGGCCAAGTCAATTGCCCGGAGATATTAATGAATATAAAATTTTCGATTCCCCAAGTAACTTTACAGTCACTTAGAGACCGCTCTACAATAAGAATTATAAATCCGGAGGTAAAAGCACATAAGAAAAGTCCTTTATTTTATGTCGACACGGAGCGATCGGTACAAGGCTCAAACGCAATATACACTAGACTTTGCAGGGAGGCAAATGAACATTACGAAAATTTAGACTTTTTTTATTATTCACTAAGTGCCTTCACTGCCTTATTGCGATCAAATATTTTAAATAAGGAATTCAAATAAGATTACCTAGCTTTAATATTATAATATTGGCACGTTATATTGATTTTATCAATTCTTATTATTTTTTTTTTACCGCTTATATTAAATACAACTGTACGAAAGGGCAGTTTTTAATTTTGTAAGCCCGTATATACGTTAATTAATAAATAAATATTATATACATGAGTAGCAGCATGACATTCTAGCATAGAACCAAAAACTTCCGTATTTCCCATGTAATTTTTATATTTACTTGGATTGTTTACATCCAAAGTATACCGTGCTTCCTCATTATATTCTTCCCAATTTTCTGTAACATAGGAAACGATATTTTGTCTAACTAAATGACTGCTTCTTAAACTATTATGCATCGCAAGGCACTTGAAAAGACAGTCTCCTCCGCCTCCAGCATACTTTACTTGAAAGGTGCAATTTCGAACATTAATTTCGCGAAACATGATAACGACACGATAAGGCACAAAAAACTCGCAAAGAGGAACAATTAGAATTATCAATAGTAATAATTATTAATAATATATTGATGGTGATTATCAATAATTGATAATTAAAATTGTAAAATTAATTAAAATCAGAACTAAAAATTTTTTTTTTATAAAAATGCGTAACCACAGCGACAGTTCAAGACTAACTAAATTGGGATTTGCAACTTCAATATAAAATTCATATTTCGGAAATGGTTAGAAAATCACATTCAGTTCAATAGAAATATCTTAATTATACAGTAGAACCTCGATAATTCGAATTTCAAGGGGAACGCTAAAAACTTCGAGTTAATGAGTTTTCAACTTAACGAGGATTTCGAGATATAAAGGTTTTATTAATCACAACTTCGACTTACAGAGGCATAATTATAATGTACATTTTTCGCCTTGTAGAGTAATATAAAATACAAAATCGACTTAAATGTCGAATTAATAATAATTAAAGTTAGAAAAATAAACTTAATAAAAATATAATAATAAAAGAAAAAATTTTAAAAAAATCTGTTCTTGTAAAGAAAATTCGACTTACAGAGTCAGCTTTTCGAACTTCGAGTTATAGAGTATAAAAATGAACTATTAGTACCTCAAGGGGAATGATATTTTCTTCGAGTTAAAAATTGAAAATAATTCGAGATATTGAGTATTTAAGGCTTCAACGGGAGGGGATGCTATTTTTTTCGACTTACTGAGGAATTCGACTTAACGAGGTTCGAGTTATCGAGGTTCTACTGTATATGCATTAACGCTAATCGCAACCATGCCCTTCAAATTTATTATATTCTTAAATACTTCTTAAATACTTTTTAATGATGATAATGTAATGCTTTATTAAGTAAGGAGACTTATTTTTAATAAATATAAAAATGAGATATAAAAATGAGATATAACAATATTGAAAAACTAAATCGATAAATTTTATAAGTAAAGATTTTAAAATAAATAAGTTACATTGAAATTTAATGTAACATACATTATAATAATCAATCAATTTTTGACTAACAATCAGTCAGTTTTTGCTAATTGCTGTAATTCATTTGATGTTAATTCTAATTTTTTGTGAACATACAATTTTTAATTTATAATTATGATAGATTAAAAGTAGTTTTAAATAAGTTACTTATATAAAAAATGAAGTTAAATCTCTTTTTAATATGTAATAATGAATACTCGATTGAGTATTTAACAATTTTCAAAAAATGAACGTGACGCAGTATAATTATCAGCCGACATCACATTTTCTACGTTTTCTTCCTTTATAATTCCTATCCGGTTAATTTTTTCACTCTTGGAACATTTCTATACCTGAAAAGTTTAGTGAGGACATTTCTGATTTACTACCGGTAGGATCATCAATGCATACGCCTTTGGAGACAGGATTAAAATTGTGATGCACCTTACTTTACGGCAGTCATAAAACAAAAGTCAAAACAGAAAAAAGCGATTTTCATTAACACTGAATTTTTGGTTCACATGATATTTATCACATTACATTTGGAACTGCGTTTTACATAATCTTCATTTTGTCTCAAATTTGTATCTTAATTTAGAACGAAGATACACAGTCAGTAGTTTGTTTAAATAATCTCTAAAGTTTATAATAAAAATTGAGTACTTTTGCGTTAATATTGTTTAAAGGTTTAATTTAAAGGTTTCATTGATGTAAGAAAAAATCAGTAAGTCGTAAAGATTTTTATTTCTTGTTTTATTAATCCTTGAAGTTGCCTTTAGAAAAAAGGTGCAAAAATAGGGTATATTTTTACAAATTAAAATCAATAACTTCTAGACACAATTTTTTTTCTTTTCCAAATTTTGTACTCAAACGTAAAACATTTCAAGCTTTAAATTTCAGTTTGTCTCCTTACGGTACCATTTTTTTACCTGAGATATTAATGTTCAAAGTGAGAGCTCTATAGTTTTTGAACCGACATGTACAACTAACAGTTTTTGCTGTTTGTTGCTTATTTCAGAACGTGTTCAACACGATGCTTCATCTGTTTATTTATTTAACAGTACATCACCAAAAAGTTTGTTTGAATGGGCAGCACAATTTTTCCACAAAATTAAATTTGGCTTTTGCACAGAAGAGGAACATGCGATTAACGAAAATAATTTAGCGCCTCGAAATGCATGTGCAAAAACTGTTAGTTGTACATGACAGTACCATTCGTGTCAGCCAACTGAAAAAGATCAGCTAATATGCAAAATATTTTCTGAGGATTCAAAAATAAAGACTCATAAGGTCACAAAAAATCCACGACAATAGAGTACAAAAAAATTAAGCTTTTTAACTTTATTATTAACGTTATTAGTTATTAGTATTAATGATAGTGTACTTTAACATTATTGCGTATTTAATTAATTACATATTGTTTTTTTATATAAATAAATGAAAAAAGTGATTTTTATTATGTTCAACTAAATCATTTGACTTGATTTAACTTCATTATTATTTCATATCTTATTATAGGAGGGAGTACTGAAGGCGCAGTTGCGAACGAACCAGTGCCGCTTGATATTGTTTCCGGAGCGTTATAAACAAATTAACGCTATTCTGTTAAATATAAACCTAACCAAATTTTTATTTTTGTATAATAAACCTAAATTCATACTGAATCAATACGTTTTTAAAAAAATTTGTTAGCAGGCCCAGAACATGTTTTTTTTAATTGTTTATAAAAAATCATTAATTTTGCATTAAAAAATAAATGCACGTGATCGAAATTATTTTTATCTTAAAGTTTATACTTTTGTACACAAGTCATACAAATTTTATTAATTTTCAATAATATAAAAAAAAGATATGAATTTTCAAATAAAATGATGCAAAAATTTTCATTTGTTTATAACTTTTGACATTATTTAAATTAAAAAAAAACTATTTATATGCAAACTATCTCTCATTTAGTAGTATAGGAATATAACATTAATTTCAAATTTCATTACATGTTTGCAAATCAGGGGGCCACTTCAGAAATTTTTACTCAGCTGCAAATTTGAATGGGAACAACTTGGTAAGGCAATTTCCGAAGCTATTTTTTGCATTGTTTTTGTTTTTTAACCTACGGAATCTGCAATATAGCCTTCAACAACTCTGGCGATTTCCACGCGCCATGGCGTTTCAAGTCTGACATCGTGTCACGTGTCAAATAATATATGTTTATATTATATAAACTATAATTAATTAAAATTTTATCAATTTCATAATAATATATATTACCAGAATTGGCAAGTAAGGTCGCCGATGTGCGTCGAAAACAATGTCCTGTATAGGATTCTACATTTGGAAGATCTAAATATTCCGCAATGATTTGTGGCATTTTAGCGAATGAATTCCTGTCGATATGTTGGGTGGTACACTTTTCGTTTTTGTAGCAAAGAAAAAACCGATCTGTGGCTGCATTTAATGGTCGTATAGATTGGTACTTTTCAATTAAGTTTGTATATTCTTTTCCAATAGCAAAAGATTTTGAGTCTCCCTTTTTCGTGATTGGAATTCGTACCATAAATAATTCACCTTGCTTTTCAAAGTCGTTTTATACAATATTTGTGAGTTCTTTCAATCGACAAGCCCCGTACACTCCAAGAACCATCGCAATCTACAATTAGAAATTTAATTATTTGTATAAAAAGTGATATAAATTGAACTATTTGTTTTAGATTATGTTTTCAGTCGATTAGTTGTCAACTTCTAAAATTTCGGTTATATTTTAAATAAATTTTAATTACCTTTGTCGCTAAGTACTTTCCATTTGGAGCTTCCAACAAGAATTTTCTAATTTGTTCCTTAGTAAAAACATTAGATTTTTTCGCTTTAAAACCTTTGGAGTTTCTTTTTAAAAAAGCTGTCACATTATCGCATACCCATTAATTTTAATATTATTTTTGACGTTTAGGGTGCTTTGCAGCATTGAATAAATGGACCACAAAGTCAATGGTTTCTTTGAATCAGATAAGAACTTTATGTATGCTAAAAGAACGATCTCTGAGAAATTTTCTAATTTGTTTTCGGACCTCCAATTCATAAAATTCTTGTAAGCAATTTCGTATTTTTTAATTGATTTTTTTGGCAGTATATTTGCTTTAGCTTCTTCTGTGGCAGCGATAATTTCTGGAGGTGTACAGTAGTCATTGCAATCATTTTTGTCACTTTCAATGACTTCAGGGTCCATCATTTTTATATAACTATAGGTTATGCCGGGTAACGAACTTCAAAATAGATATTATATATAAAGAATATAAATATAATTTGCAGTTGACGACTTGAGGTAAACAACACACAGTATAAATTAATGAAACATATCACTTTTAGACAATAATAAATGACGCACTTTTAAAATTATAATATTATGTATTTAGTATTTTGTCCAAAGTGATGAAAACGCTAATATTTTAAAAGTTCGGTTTCACAGTAGTGACGTAGCCGGTAGATGTGAGCTATGTGTCTAAAGCCCAACACACAATGAATACAGTTACTGGAGCAAGGCATAAGATAATAAAGGACAGACTTACTTTTCTGCACAGTGTGCATTGCAGTTTTTATTAAGGTGAGCTTAAATCAACAACTTTGCGCTGTTTTTATACGCAAAATAGATAGCAGTTTTCTAGTAGGTGTTACACAAAATATTACTAACCATGACTTTCCACTGTTTTCTAAAATAACATTTAATTCCGCTGGTTTTGTAATAAACATTTTTTTAACTGGGGGCGTCGTGTTCATTTTCCACAACGGATTCCTGATTCCCTTGGGCATACGGCAAGACGGGTTCCTTATGTATAGCATACTGGTCTCGAAGGTGATAATACAGCATCTCAACCCTCCTGCGTACTAGTTTTCAACCAAGAAATGGTTTCCAAATGCACACTTTTTTCACGAAATTGGATTTTCATATCACTAGGTATCTAGGAGTTTTCGTGGTCGCTGATTACGAATCTAATGTCCGATTTACAAAATTCAAAATGGCGGATCCAATATGGCGTACGAATTTGGAAAAACAGTTTATATTTTCATATCACTGGATATCTAGGGGTTTTTGGGGTCGCTGATTACAAATCTAATGACCGACTTGCAAAATTTAAAATAGCGGATCCAATATGGCGGAAAACTTTTGAAAAAATGGTTACATTTTTATATCACTGAGTATCTAGGGGTTTTTGGGGTCTCTGATTATGAATCTGTTTTCCGATTTTCAAAATTTAAAATGTCGGGTTAAACATGGCAGAAGAGTTTTGAAAAAATGTTTATATTGTCATATCACTGGGAATCTATGGGTTTTTAGGGTGGCTGATTACGAATCCGATGTCCGAATTGCAAAATTGAAAATAGCGATGTCATATATATATATATATATATATATTAGGGTGGTCCAAAAAAGGTCGATTTTTAAAAATTATAAAAACTGTCGCAGCTTTATATTCTGCAACAAAATACAAGACATAACTCTTTTTTTATAATTTTTTAAATTAATAATTGGCTTGTCCCTGCGACTTTTTGTCTCTTATGGGAATTAACACGTAAAACAAGCAATTTATTTTCAATCTTATTTTTTCCTGCTTTGTTGATTTCCTATTGCAATGTATTTCCGTAAACTGTTAGGTGACAATTAAAATATTTTATTGAAACAAAAAAAATTTCCAAAATGATATATTTATAGTTGTTATTCAGTTAGAAAAAACCTGAAAAATCATTAAATAGGCAGTTTTTAGAGGCAATTTTTTACCAGTAAATATAAATTAATTTATTTAAAATTTACATGAAATAAAAGTTTATTCTATTGACAATAGTACATGAAAAAATAAAATTGATTTATAAATATTAAAGGGACACATTCTTGAATTGAAGTTTACGGTTTTTTGCCCGTCGTCGGTTTACAGCCATAAGTAGAAGAAGCACTGAGAACCTTTCAAACCCTAGAGACAAGTCAATTATTAATTTGAAAAGTTATAAAAAAAGAGTTATGCCTTGTATTTTTTTGCAGAATATAAAACTGCGACAGTATTTTTAATTTTCAAAAATCGACCTTTTTTGGACCACCCTAATATATTCCTAGACCCTTTACTTCTCCTTTTCGTCAGTAGCAATGCACAGGCCTATATCAGTTTCGCTCATAATGATGGCTGTAAACCGACGACGGGCAAAAAACCGTAAACTTCAATTCAAGAATGTGTCCCTTTAATATTTATAAATCAATTTTATTTTTTCATGTACTATTGTCAATAGAATAAACTTTTATTTCATGTAAATTTTAAATAAATTAATTTATATTTACTGGTAAAAAATTGCCTCTAAAAACTGCCTATTTAATGATTTTTCAGGTTTTTTCTAACTGAATAACAACTATAAATATATCATTTTGGAAATTTTTTTTGTTTCAATAAAATATTTTAATTGTCACCTAACAGTTTACGGAAATACATTGCAATAGGAAATCAACAAAGCAGGAAAAAATAAGATTGAAAATAAATTGCTTGTTTTACGTGTTAATTCCCATAAGAGACAAAAAGTCGCAGGGACAAGCCAATTATTAATTTAAAAAATTATAAAAAAAGAGTTATGTCTTGTATTTTGTTGCAGAATATAAAGCTGCGACAGTTTTTATAATTTTTAAAAATCGACCTTTTTTGGACCACCCTAATATATATATATATATATATACATAGTAAGGATGACCTATTGTACAATTTGAAAAACAGTCCTAAATGTATTTTTTGGAAAGTTATTAAATATAACAAATCATTTGTTAAAACAAATATTGAATTCCAATTCATAGTTAGTATTTTCAATTTCTGACTGAAGCTGAATAATTATTGAATTCAAGAAAAAAATGTTTTTTTAGGTGCATTTGGAAATATTTAATAGCAAAGTATGCAATTAACTACAACTCGACAGCTTTCGATTGGTTATCAGTTTTAAAATTACAATTTCTGATTTGTCAGTAGCGACTGTAAAAAACAATAAAAATTAGGTATATACGATTTCACTTATTTTTTTCAAAATCTATCGACCATATTAGATCAGTCATTTTGAATTTCGCAAAACGGACATCGGATTCGTAACCAGCAACCCCAAAGACACCTAGATACCTTGTGATTTAAAAAACCAAATATTTTTCCAAAATTCGTTTGCCATTTTGAATTCGTCATTTAAAATTTTGCAAATTGGACATCAGGTTCGTAATTAGAGACTTCAAAAACCCCTAGATACCCAGTGATGTAAAAATCCAAATATCATTTCAAAACTTGTCTGCTGTAGTGGATCCGCCATTTTGAATTTTTGGGTGTACTTCCGAAAAGCTCGAACCTCCAATCTTTTTGATACTTCGTATACTTAAGTAATTTGATGCGTTGATTACGAAAATCATAGTGAAAATTAGCGCAAATTTGAATTTCATAGTGAAAAAGATGTATAAAAAATCATGAACATTTTGGTTTTTTGTATTTATCTCTTTAAATATTGCAAATTTAAAAAACAAATTTATACAAAAGATGTAGATCTCATTAAAATATACATTTTATGTTTAATGCATTTTTTACTGAAACCAATTAGTTTACGAAATAATTGCAAAAAACATAAATCACCATAAATGTAACGAAATACCCACATTATATCAATATTAAATTTCCTACAGTTGTAATTGCGTTATTACATTACCGTCATTACGTAATTGCGTTATTACATTACCGTCATTACGTAATGTTACGTTCATCACGTAACATTACATTTATTACGTACCATTACGTAATAACGTAAAATTACGTAATTTTCATGCTGTAATTACGAAAATCATATTTAAAATATTGTAAACTTGATCATTTTTATGATAAATACTTTAAAAACCAACAGAACTATAGGTTTTCCCACCGCTGTCTACATTCCACTTTCAGTATGGCACCCCAACCCCCCCCCCCTAGATTGTCCAAGACATAGGGGGGTCAGGGGTTTTAAACCAACTTAAAAGATTACATGAAAATACGTAAATTACGTTATAAATAACGTATTTATGGTGATTTCTAGTTTTTTACATTTTTCTTAAAAACTATGCACATTTGGAAAACAATGTAAGAAACATAAAATGTGTATTTCGATGAGACCTACAACTTTTATTTAAAACATTTTTTTATATTCTTTTAATTTACTGAAATAAATGCAAAACACCATTGTGTTCATGGTTTTTACCATAAAGATGAGCTAGTCGCCAATTTTGACTACGATTTTCGTAATCAGAACATCAAATTACATAAGTATACGAAGTATCAAAAAGATTTGAGGTTCGAGCTTTTCAGAAGTTTATCCGAATTTTTCAAATCGGTCATCAGATTAGTAATCAGCGATTTTAAAAACCTCTAGATACCCAGAGATATAAAAATATAAATTTTTTTCAAAATTCGTCCGCCATATTGGATTTGCCATTTTGAATTTTGAAAATTGGACATTAAATTTGTAACCAGCGACCCCGAAAACCCCTAGATACCCAGTGATTTTAAAATCAAAATATTTTTTCAAAATTCGTCCGCCATATTGGATCCGCCATTTTGAATTTTGAAAATTGGACATTAAATTCGATACCAGCGATCCCAAAAACCCCCAGATACCCAGTGATGTAAAGTCCAAATATGTTTCCACGATATTTTATATGGAGATGATCTTTTTAGCCCACACAAATCCTGACTTTGCGATTGTGGAATTCCAAGATATTATTTGTAAGTTTCTACACTACTAAGATAATGAATGGTGTTGACACCAATGAGTTAAACATTTTCAGAGTCGCTCAACATTTAAGCTGTTTCTCGTCTTTTTTTAATTACATAAATAACAGCACATTTATCTAATCCAAAATCCATACCTATAGTTCTGGGGTTCTCGGCTACTGAAAACACCAGAATTTTTAATGTGTCCCTGCTAGATCCTTAAAGTTGAACATTGTTCCTTATCTGGCTACGTCCACCGCCTTCTGAATGGCGTTTACTGTGGTGGACATTCCCTTACGGAATCTAAATTAGTTGTCAAGTAGACTATTTTCACCGGTCAAGTGAGACTGCTTTCTCTGCAGAACCATGTCCTCTAGAAGTTTGCCCATCGTATCTAACAAGCATATAGGCCTGTAGGATGAGACTTTATCTAGAGGTTTGTCTCCTTTCCTTAGAAAGACCAGCCTTTGTCTTTTCCAGTCGCAAAAGAATACGAGCCAGTATCATTTTGACACATGACTTAATTTTAGATTGTTATATTGTACAGAATGGAAATGTTATTTTGTACAACTGCTAAATGATATTTTGTACAATTTTGAATAATGAATTTGTTATTTTGTACAATTTTTTAAAAAAGCTAAAATATTGTACTCCCAATGTTTTATTGCTTTTTTAAAAAATTGTACAAAATAACAAATTCATTTTTCAAAACTGTACAAAATAACATTTAGCAGTTGCACAAAATAACATTTCCATTCTGTACAATATAACAATCTAAAATTAAGTCATGTGTCAAAATGATACTGGCTCAAGAATACTTCTATCTTGAGGCAGCTATTGCAGCATTCCAAGAGAATCTGGGGTGATTATTATTATTACTATATCATTTTTTTTTTTTTTTTTTTACAAAACAAGTTTAGGAGAGGAAAAAATGCATTTACGCATTTGTTCGTGTGGGACTCGACCACGTGCTGTGGTAATACCTCACTAAAACAACCTCTCCCATTCTTGCTTTACATATTCTAATCCACTATTGCTCCATCCGTCCTGGAGTCACTATTATTATTATTATTATTATTAAAAGTTAAATTTTAATTTCTTTCCATATTTGCGGTGGTTTTAGTTCATTTCTCCCAATTTTTAGCAAATTTTTATAAAAGTGCCTACAACCGAACCAACATTTTTTTTTGCGAAAAATTACCATTTTATTAATTTTTTAATAAAATTTTTCTATTCGACAGAATCAATTTAGCTTCTTCGCTAGTAGTTAGCTAAGGTCTCTAGCTTTTCATACATATGTTCATGTCCGCATCATATTTATTGGGCACAAGTTATAAGTCAAAAACAAAAGGGTGCCTACAACCGAACCTGTTCCCCTAAATATGGGGGATAAGGAAGAACTCTATAGTTTAATCAACAATTTTAGACATGCCCTCAAGAGGAGGTTCCCTTCCTTGGTTGGCCTAGCGCTCACCGTGGTCGTCTGTCATGAGCTAGGGTTCACTTCCTTTTTGAGCCTGCAAAGAACAGACGCAAATGTCTGCCCCTGACAAACTTGAACAAGAACTGATGACTCCTTTGGCCTTTGCGGCTCCACAGCATTTTATGGATAGTGTCATTCGGGCTCCCCCTCTCATTTGTCTTCTTTGAGGCCTTCACCTTTCCTGCCTCACTCTGCTTCCTCTTTTTTGTACTCGGCTTTAAGGGAGATCTCTCCTCCGGGTCCCGCTTTCTCATATCGCATTCCAGAACAAGACTTATCATGGTCCTGCTTTACCTTTCGCCTTTCAGCTTGTTCCTCTTCCGTATCCTTAAGGCTCTCATAAAACCAGGGATGCGTACGTAAATAGTCTGATTCACTATATATGTGCCAACCACTGACCGAATTTCTTCATGCCAGTTTGGATCTCCTCTGTGACATTCCTCTGAACTTTATTTTCTCTAGCATAATCTGGAGTTAGTTTTCCATTTTTAAGAAGATCTCTTTTACTTCCACACGCAATCTAGTGCACTTTAGTTTTTTTTCCTCGAAAAATGCGAGGTCTGGGGCTACTGAGACTCGCCTCACTACCTCTCCTCGACGTAACAGGCTATTCCACCGTTAAAGACTATGAACCTGCGCCAGCTTTTCTCCTAACAGCATTAGTCGATGCCTTCAAGTTACATCCTGCGTAATTTGGACGATCTTAAAAGGAAAACAATTCATTTACATCCCACGAGCCTTGGAGAAACAAAAATTATTATTATTATTAATCTACTCATTCATTTACACCAATAACAATAATAATTTTTTGTATTTCTCAGGAATTTGAAAGTACTGGAATCCAAGCACGTAACACTACTATGCAGGATGTTGATTTATATTTGGGAAAATATATTTTTGGATGCAACATTCCATTCTCAACTGTTGAATCAGATCATTTTAGAAACTTTACTCAATCTTTGAATCCGAATTATAAAACCACGATCAAGAAAAACAATAAGCACAAATGTACTTAATCGAGTTTATAAAAACATTTTAAACAGGATTCATTTACGCAAACTTCAAAATGTGTTTTAGTTTTAGACGGATGGAAGAATAAGAGTGTAAATGAAAAATATGTAGTTGGAAATATTGCTAACACTAGTGGAGAAAGAATTTTTTTAAATTCGTGGGACTTTACAGACAACTTTGAAACAGAATTGGCTTTGAGTATTGTTGTAGAGACAGCAATTCAAAAAGCAAAATTAAAATACAACGCTGAGATATTTGACATAGTTTTTGACAATGCTTCAAGTATGATGCCGATGGGGAAACTATTCAGTTCGTGTCACTTAACATGTTATAGCTACAGTGGGAATTTCTTGGCTAAAGATTTAGTAGAGTCGTGAGTCACCAGTAAAGTTACCCTAGTATTGAAAGAATTTAAGACGCCTGTCTTATTGTTAGAAAGAAAGCTTGTTCTTCTTGGTGGTATAAATATTTCTTTACCTGGTGATACTCGTTGGTGCAGCTACAGAGATCCATACCAATGTTATCTTGTTAATTTATCTGGTATGAAATCTATAATTTTAGATGATAAACATGATCTTAAAGCACAGGTAGTAGGTTTAATTTTTGATCAGGAATTTGAAGATAAAGTATTAAATTTTGTTATTATCTTTGAAGGAGTTTGCATATTAGTTGACAGATGTCAACAATTAGAGACTACGATGCATTAGAAGAATGGCATAACTTAGAATTAACAATATGTAATAAAAAATATGAAAACATTCTCAAATCTCTTCTAATAAAGTTGTTAATCCAATTCCTTCAGCAGCTAATATTTTGCATCCTATTTACAAGGGCAAGATATTTGCTGGTAACCAAGAATACTTCAAAATGTCTGACAAATTTTTGAAAAAAAATTTAAGTCAAACTGGGTTGAGATCTTTCGCGGCATATCAACGAGAAGAAGCGAATTTTTTAAAAGTTAAAGAAAACTGTAAATCCAAGAACTAACTGGTCTTTGGTAGAACCAAGTCAGCGAGAATTATCTGATTAAGCTAGTCTCTTATTAAAAATACGCAGTTCAAGTGCTGTAATTGAACGAGTTTTCTCTCAGTGGTCTTTCGTCTACCATAAACTGAGAAATAGTTTTAACAACGGAGAACTCAAAAAAACTAATTTACATTTATTACTCTGTTAAGTTGTCTGATTTAAATAAAAATGACGATGATTAGCTGCTTATTCCGTTATTTTTACATACATATAGATAATAATAAAATAATGTTCTCCATAAATTTCTTGTTTTTTATTATTTTATTAAGGCATTGTACTTTTTAAATACTATCTTATAGCTTTATCTAAGGCCGGTAGAGACTCAAAATTAAGATTCTTACTTGACTTTAATTTTTGATTCTCGATTCTAAAAGACAAAATTAATTGCCAATGCATGATTTATCAGAAATAGAAGAGTGGCAAAAATGAAGATCTCGCAATATTTTGGTTTTAACAAAGAGCTAATTTATTATTGATAATAAATTTTACTAGACCTTGAAAATGTTATATTTATAAATAACAATAATTAGTTCATTTTTAAAATCAAAAAAATTTAAGGGAGCTACTTGTGGCACTCTCCTAATTCTAATAAATCGATTGCTGACAATTTAATTGTGTTTTTAGATCGAGAAACGACAAGATTGAAATCAGGTGAGAATTTTTTTTCTCGCAAGATCGATCAGCCTTAAATTTACCCAAATGTTAATTCACTTCAGTGATCTAATAATTAATTTTAATTGATACAATAAGTGACTAGAAAATGACTAAAAATGTTTGATACAGATATTTTCTATAGTTTATTATATTATATATTATATTTTACTTCCTGTTATCAGAATAAAACTATAAAAATTGTAAATTTTTGATACTATTTACTTGATTTTTTAAGTAATTACTTTTTTATTCTTTAAAGATTGTAAACCTTTTATGAACATGTTATAATTTAAAGTATTCAAAATTACATACCAATACAGATCAAAGATTAAATAAAAATTTTCTTAAGGAAATTTAAAACTCTTATAATTATATTTATCAAAATAATAGAATGTTATTTTATATTAAAAGAAACACAGAAATTCATAAAATAATAAGTTTCATTTAAGTTATACTGAAAACACAACTAGGCATTAATTTTATATACATATATAGGGTGGATTATTTCTCAAGTGTCACAGGCCCGAAAAGCAAGTTTATTCTACCGAGCTGAAACTTGGACAATAAGTTGTTCTATTGAATAGTAATGAATAGAAAAAAATGTTGACTATAGAAGAAATATTTAGCGTGGGGGAGGGGATGAAATTTTTGATTTTTTTTTTAAGGAAACTACGTTTACTTTGATAATAGGCACACAAAAAAAATAAGGTTCTCTGAGCTGGGTATGATGTTTTACGTAACATATGATTTTTTTAAAATGTTAAAAACGCGTGAACAGTGAATTATGAAAAAAAATTATTTTATGAAAAACATACCATATCTCCGTTAAAAATCATCGTAGAACAATTTTTGAAAAAATATTTTAAAGGTCATAAATCAAGCTTTCGATTGGCCCTAGGCATGCATTAAAGTTAAGTCGGGTTCAGATTCTAATAAACAAAAACTGTCAGTTTATTGATTTTGAAGTTAGGGTCAAAACGTGACGTGATGGGTCAATTATGATGACGGATTCGGATTCAGCGCATCAAAATACATAGGAAAATATTGGCCTCATACCCAAATGTTTTTTAATTAAACTTAAAAGAACAACAAATTATAATTTTTTATAATTTGTTGTTCTTTTAAATTTAATTGAAAAAAATTTTGAAATACCAGATTCAATAGATTTTTTTACGCTCTTTCTATTGGTCATATTATTTTTTACATAAAAAAAATTTTTGACCCTTAAAAATTAAGAATAAAAAGAACATTTTCTTTAAAAAAGTTAGACTGCTATATCCCTATTAAAAGCCGTAAAAAAAGATTACATATGGGTCATTCCATACGAAAAGGCAAATGGCTGAGTCCACTCGTAGTTTTAACCAATTTTAAAGATATATAGCTCAAAATTTAGCATTTTTTATAAGAAATCGAATGCCGTGTGGTACTTTTTGAAATATTCAAAATGGCGACTACCACAGCTGGATATATAACCTAACTTTTTGAATTTCTGGGTTTAAGCGATTATTACTTTTATTATCTGGGATTAAAATTGCTCAAAACAAATTTTTCTTATGTTTTTGAGATCCCCAAAACAAAAAAATATGACTAAATAATCATAAATAAAAAATTCAAGATGGCGGATCCAAAATGTCGGTCAAATTTTTAAAATGCTATTGGATTTAACTGAAACTTGTTACTCGGGGGTTTTGGAGGTCGCTGATTACGAATATGATCTCAAAATTTAAAAATTCAAAATGGCGGATCCAATATGACGGACAATATTTTGAAAATTGATCGTATTTCTATGAAACTAGTTATTCGGGGGCTTTTGAGGTCGCTGATTTCGAATCTAATCTCAAAATTTAAAAATTCAAAATGGCGGATCCAATATGGAGGACAAATTTTTTAAAATTGGTCGGATTCGTCCGAAACGTGTTACTCGGGGGTTTTTGGGGTCGCAGATTACGAATCTAATGTCAAAGTTTAAAAATTAAAAATGGTGGATATAAAATGGCGAAAAATGTGTCAAGAGACGTAGCCCTTCAACTGCCATCAGTATTTAATTCTTGTTTATTGTACACCTCTTTTGAATTTTCTAATTTTGACATCAGATTCGTAGTCAGCGACCTCAAAAACCCCCTAGTAACAAGTTTAAAACGAACCCGACGAATTTAGGGAAATTCGTCCGCCATATTGGATCCGCCATTTTGAATTTTAAAAACATGATTTCAGATTCGTAATCTGCTACCCAAAAAACCCCCGAGTAACAAGTTTCAAACGAAACTGACCAATTTAAAAAAATTCGTCCGCCATATATTTATTTAATTACAGAAGTGAAATCTAAATAAATTAAACTTACGAAGTTATGTAATTGTTAACCAAAATTGTTTAAACAATTTAAAATAGTTGGAAAGTATTTAAAGTACTTCATAAATCTAAACATAAATAACAATTAATTAATTTCCCAAAAAAAAAAGAAATGGAATTAAAAAAACTATCAAAGATATTTAATTGCTGACTAACATTGTTTAAACAATTTAATAATTGTTAGTAAATATCCTAAACTGCATTTCAACTCTAGGCCAATAATAATTCAATTCACAAAAGAAACGAAATTTAAATAAAAAAAAATTGTGGAAGTTATTAAATTGTTAACTAAGATTGTTTAAACAATTCAATAATTATTATTAAACATCCCAAACTGAATCAGAACTCTATATAAATAGTAATTAATTAATTTTACAAAAGGAAAGAGATCTAAGTAAGAAAAACTTTCGAATTTATTTATTTGTCAACTTAGCGTAAGATTGTTTAAACTAATTAAAAATGGTTGGTTATTGACTAGAACCATTTAAAAATACTTTAGTAAAGTTTTGTGTGTGAAATATTTAAGTATATATAAAGTTTCTGTCATCGAAGAATCTTAAAATCACTTCCTCAAAACTCATTTTTTCCCATTTTTAAAGTTATTAACATTTATTTTTGTTAAAAAATAAAATTTTAATTATCTAGCAATTAAGCGTTGTAGGACAAAAATTCCTGAGTATTTAAAAAAAAAAGAAAATTAAAATTGGTTCATGTTTAAGTTGTCAGCAGACTTTTGTCCAAAAATAGTGCTTTAGGCCAAACTGTGTGCCGCTGCGCCTGAGGTCCTATTGACAGCAAGCGTCATAGGCGTTAGGTTCTATTCAACCTGTTTTCGTTGACTAGAAGTTCTCATCCAACTTTTTACTCTACAGATTTGTAATAGGAAAAAGGAGGGCTTTCTTTAAAAAAAAAATAAAAATAAAAAAATTCATCCCTTTTTGAAGAAAAAGTTCTTTTTATTTTTCATTTTTAGGGGTCAAAAATTTTTTTCTTGTAAAAAATAATATGACCAATTGAAAGAGCGTAAAAAAATTTATTGAAACTGGTATTTCAAAAATTTTTTCAATTAAAATTAAAAGAACAACAAATTATCAAATTAAACAGTTTCGTTAAAAAAATCAAAAATTTTATCCCCTCCCCCATGCTAAATATTTCTTCTATAGTCAAGATTTTTTTTCTATTCATTACTATTTAATAGGACAACATTTTGTCTAAGTTTCAGCCCGATAGAATAAACTTGCTTTTCGGACCTGTGACACTTGAGAAATAATCCCCCATATATATTGTTCTAACTAAATTTTCAACATTTACCTTAAATCTTTTTTGCATTGAATTCGTGTATTTTAAGATATAATCTATGATCCTTGGAAATGACCCTGTTAATACGGATCATTAAAGGGTCATTAAGAGATCACTGAAAAACTCAATGTACAGTGATTTTTCAATTCTCAATGAGTTCTCAAAGAGGCTTCAATGATTTGTGATAGGTAGGGATCACTATACAATTTAAAATCGAGTTTAAAATAAAAATTGTCCTTATGCATTTATTAATTGTTTTTTTGTTGGTTTTAACATAGAATGTGTTAGTAACAATATTGTCATATTTCATTGAAAAGATATTATCGATTTCATATTTTATATTTTGTTAGTAAAATGTAACACTACTCTCTAAATCTGAATTAGTCAAAATTTTGCTAATGGTATTAGTAGCGTCATTTTTGATTTCTGAATTAGTTATTTTAACACTTTCTGCAAAAATATAGTTATATTTCTTTACTAAATGAATTAGTAATGCTATTCTACTAATTTATTTTGTCGTCATGTATTACAAATTGAGTAAGTCAAAATAATGGAAACATGACCTTAAATTATAGTACATATAGTAGAGGTTACTCTTTTCAAGTAATCTTGAAACACAGTACTTTAGTTATGTGATAATAAAGTACCGTCAAGTGGGGCTATTTTGTGCGCCGTGGGACTATTTTGTGCACGCGAGGTTTTTAATGAATAAAATCTTTATATTCAGTTGCTTAGATTTGCTACTTGGTATAAATATTTTCTTATAACAAAACTACAGAGAGTACTAAATGAATTTACTTAATTCTTTATCAGAAATCAGAAAAAAAAATCGTAAAGTCGTAAAAATCAAGCTGAAAATTTTCAAAGTTCTCAAATTTCTGTTCAGATCTCCGGAAGTTTAAGTGTGTTTCTAAAGGTATTAATAATACTTGTTGACAATTTAGTTGTGATGATGTATAAGTGATGCGCTAACTTTTTATTGCATATTTTAAGAAAAAAGTGTAAAAAACTGGAAAACCAGAATTTGGTGGGTTATTTTGTGCATTCTTAAAAAACAAATTTTTTTCAATAATTTGTTTTGTAGTTAGTAAAAGTTACTTTAGAATTTCGTTTTGAAACATTTTTGTCTTAGTTTTGTTATAAAAGACAAGAAATAAGCATAAAATCTCAGTTTTACACATGGTCCCTTATAAAAACCTCAAAAAAGTAACATTAATAATTACATGTTTTTCAAGTTAGTATTGAAACTTTTTCTTTTAAAATAACTCAAAAAGTGTAATAGAAGTTATTTTAAGTAAAATTTTCTTAAAGAAATAACTTTTTTTGTAAATCTACATTTTTGTGAAATTTTAGTGTTTTACATTCAAATTAGTTAAGCAATTCCTAGAAAAAAAATATTTCTGGCTTTGTTTTCCTTTATTGTACTCTAGAATATCTAGAAATAATACTTCATGCAGCAAAAGCGTTCAAAAATTTTTTTTACACAACTTTATAAATAAGCAAACTTTGATGCACAAAATAGCCCCACCATGGGGTTTATTTTGTGCACAACTTTGAGTTTCTATAACTCAGACTAAAATTTTTATCTTGTCGGCTAACTCATAGGGCACCTTTAGAAAGATGTCTACAACATAGCTGAATAGATAAATTCTTTATTTTTTTCAAATTCTGAATTTTAATAAAGCATAGAGTGGAAAAAGAGCGGTTTTGTGCACAAAATAGCCCCACTTGACGGTATTTAATTGTTATACACTGAGAAATTTCGCAAAGTAACCTTTCACCAATTACACAGCCATACAAAAAAAATAAAGTTCCCTGGCCTGGGTATGAGACCCATATTTTTCTATGTATTTTGATGCGCTGAATCCGAATCCGTTATCAGAATTGGCTTAGCACGTCTAGGTTTGACCCTAACCTCAAAATCAATAAAATGACACTTTTTTTAAATTAGAATCTGAACCCGACTTAACTTTAATACATGCCTAAGGTCAATAGAAAGCTTGATTTATGACCTATAAAGCACCTTTTTAGAAATTGTTCTACGATGGTTTTTAACGAAGTTATGATGTTTTACTTAAAATATGACTTTTTTTCAAATGTTAAAAACACATCAATTATTGACGTGTAATGGTGTAATGGAAAAAAAATGATTTTAAGTAAAACATCATAACTTCGTAAACAATCATCGTAGAACAATTTTTAAAAAAGCGTTTTAAACGTCATAAATCAAGCTTTCTATTGGTCCTAGGCATGTATTAAAGTTAAGTCAGGTTCAGATTCTAATTAACAAAAAGTGTTATTTTATTGATTTTAAAGTTAGGGTCAAACCTAGACGTGCTAAGCCAATTCTGATGACGGATTCAGATTCAGCGCATCAAAATACATAGGAAAATATGGGTCTCATACCCAGGCCATGGAACTTTATTTTTTTTGTGTGACTAACAACTCGGATGAATTGCCAATTGAGTAATGATTTCTATATTTTTGGTATTCTGTTCCCCAACCAGTTGAGTAATTGAATTTTAGTTGGGGGAAAAACCAGACGTGTAACGATTTAACTATCATGGGGTGTTTAATATCTACAGTGGTTAGAACGTTTGTATACGTTTGGTATACGATTTCATAACTATTGAGAGAATTATGGAAAACGATGGAAGTAACGTAGAGTTGTTCGAATTTATTAAAATATGTTGTTGTCAGTACTTATTAAAATTAATAATTTCATGAAATAACATAAACATTTATTGCTTAAAAATCTACTGATTATAAACTCTTAACCTACTGTTTGTAGGGTTCAAAATTTTTTCTTGTTTAATTGCAGTTGGGGAATAGTTTGTCAACATTAGTTTAATGCAATACTATGACGATGTCTTAGACGATAAATTGTTATAGTCTACAAATTTATTTAGTACCTAAAGCTACAAATTCATTAAGTTATATCACATTTGTTAGTGATTGAATTCATACCTTCTGACACAGTCAACGAATCCGCCCTATTTGAATTAGTCACAAATTATCAATTGTAAGAAATAATAAATTTTATTTTTTTAAAAAATAGATGATTTAAGAGATATTTTTTAACAAATTAAGAGAAAAAAAATGTTTTGTAGCTTCATAGATAAAAGTATAATTAAAGCAAGTTTATATAATGAAGCGAAAGAGTTTATATATAGTGGAGAGGGACGGCCCAGAAGAACATATGGTTTTCATTTGAAAAATTGTCTTTAAAATAAACATTAGAGGGTGTAACTTTTTAAATTTTTAAATTATTTTACAGTTCCATATTCTTTGTAATGAGACACATTACCTTCCTTTTTCAAATTTCTTAAATTAATACTTACAGGTGCTGCAACGTTGTTAAAGTTTACGACACATATATGAATAAAGAATTTTTTTAAATTTCGTTTCACGCTTATAAATGTAATTCTGCCTTGTAAGGGGTGTGTGGTTCGTACTAACCAACACATTATGTGCTCGTAAACTATTTTATTTGGTTTCAATTTAAAAGGAAGGCCTTTTATCTAAAAAATGTATTCTTTTATTATACACTTTTAGGAATTCGAAACCCTGCTTCATGGAGGCAATAAGGATTAATTTTATTTTTGTGACGTTCATTAAAGCATATATTTTTTTCTTAAACGGAGAAAACACGCAAAAATTTTCTTCATAATTTTTCTAAATTTAAAAAAAGTTTATTATATTAAAAATAATATTAAATTTGAATCCTAACTTCAAATATTAATTTATTTAAATTTAGCTTTTTAAAAAACATATTGTGTTTGAAAAAAAATAATTCAGAATATAATAAGCAATATTCATTTATTTAAATTTAGCTTTTTCAAAAAACATATTTTTTAAATGAAAAATAATTCTGAAGAATAAAAATAAGCACAGAAAAAAATTAAACCTTGCTTGTAAATTAAAAAAAAATTTAACTTAAAAGATAAATTAAAAATTAAAGGAATATATAATTTTATTAAAATTATTAGGTATTAAAAAATTCTACAACTTCAAAATAAGCATGTAAGTCGTTAAAAATTAAATTTCCAATTGTTACTGTTTAAATCTAAAGTAAAATTTAATAAATTGTAAAGAATGATAGTTTATAAGACTTAAGTAACAAATTCTCTAAATTTGAATATAAATTAAATATAAAAAAAATTAAAAAATGTTTAAAAAAATTTTAATCTATAATTACAGTCAAATCTGGATAAGTGGAACCTGATATTTTTTCAATATTTTGAATTAGCTGTGCAGGGTCCCACCCATTTGCCCGACTGCACCCGCCTGACTCCTAACGCCCGATCTCCCGATCGCCCGTCTGGACATTAACCCGATTGCAGCCGCCCGACTCCTACCGCCCGATTCCGGGCACCCGCACCGAAAAAAAAAATTCTTCTAAAGAGAGTAACATTCCTTTCGTGAAATCCTCTCACGTTTTTACATTGTTTTAAGAGTATCCTCTACTTTTGAGAGGAAAATTCGCATCAAAATGAGAGGATCCTTTAGAGGTCATATTGTAGAGGAAAATTCGCATCAAAATGAGAGGATTCCTCTCAATCCAAGTATATTTTTTTTTCGGTGCGATAGTAATTTTTGCCCGATTGTCAATATTATGGTTATTGCGATTGTCTTTTTATAAGTACATATCTTCATATCATAACGAACAAACTTCAGTTTTCTTCAAAATTTGTTGTGTTGTTTTTTTCAAATTAATCGTGTTTTTTTCAAAAATTCTCTGT
Source organism: Ganaspis brasiliensis (assembly GCA_037103525.1). Taxonomy (NCBI): domain Eukaryota; kingdom Metazoa; phylum Arthropoda; class Insecta; order Hymenoptera; family Figitidae; genus Ganaspis; species Ganaspis brasiliensis. The sequence goes on from JAZKLR010000523.1 coordinate 1,881,243, forward strand.
CTAAAATGGATTTAGATGTTACTCGGCCTCGAATTGAAAACAAACATTTAATTTATAATGGATTTTTTTATGTGAGATCGAAGCCTGGAGTCATCATATTAGTTTTTCGAAATTTCCCGAATAGTCGAAAATTGTTCAAAGTTAAAAATTCCGGAAAATTTCGAAAAAATCATATATCTTATTAATAAACCTTTAATAAACAAATTTATTTAGAACTTTCCCGTTGCAGTTGATAGTACACTAGAAATAAATTCAATATCAACACAACACTTATTATTGTACCATTACTGCCCCAAAATCCGTTGAAAACAGAAATTACATGGACTTTTTGTGTAGATTGACTGGCCTATTCCGCCTATTCCCTCCATTACTGCGCCAAGACTGTCCAGTACTGCCACGGTGGGTTTTAAACTTATTTAACCCAAAGGTTCTGGCATCTGGGATTTTCTTCTTGATTTCGATTCTGGAGTGTGAACACATGAGTTTACAACAAAAATTAAAATAATCGCCGGAGCCGTTTTTGAGAACATCGATTGTTAATTAAAAAAAAAAAAGGAAATTCACATTTGCTTTCAAAATTTCCATTTTAGAAAAAATCTCTTTGTATAAAAGTTACAGATATTAAAAACAGGAATATTTTTTATTGAAACCTTTTTCTCATATAATCAATAGTTTCCGAGATAATTGAAAAAATGACATTTTGCACATATTTTTTAATCAAAGTAGCTCAAAATTGCGGGTACCTTCAATTTTCTTGTTGATTTTCAATGTATCATGAAAACATATGATTTGACAACAAAATGGAAATGTATAATAGTTTACATACAATAGTTTACAATAGTTTACATATTTAATTTATCGAAAAAGTTTAATTAAATTTATTATTATAGTTTGATAACATCAAATCAATGTTGTAAAATGTTAAAAAGATGTTAAACATTTTGGTATGCAAATAAAATTAATTATCTCTTTTATCATTTTGAGTATTCCTATGTAATGTGCTTCACCTAAACATTTGTTTTTTGTTAAAATAAACTTCTAAATCGACAATTCTCAAAAAAAGCCTGGGAAAATATTTCCATTTTGTTGGAAAATCATATGTTTACATGATACATTAAAAATCATCAAGAAAATTGAAGGTACGCGCAATTTTGGGCTAAATTGATTAAAAAATATGTGTAAAATATCACTTTTTCAATTATCTCGTAAGCTATTGATTATATGATAAAAAGATTTCAATAAAAAATATTCCTTTTTTTAATATCTGTAACTTTTATACCAAGAGTTTTTTTCTAAAGTGGAAATTTTGTAAGCACATTTTAATTTTCGTATTTTTTTTTAAATAACAATCGATGTTCTCGAAAACGGCTCCGGCGATTATTTTAATTTTTGTTGTAAAATCATGTGCTTACACTCCAGAATCGAAATCAAGAAGAAAATCCCAGATGTCAGGACCTTTGGGTTAAATGAGTTTAAAACCCACCGTGACTGACGAGCTGTCAATTTTTCATTGGGATTCCTAACTGAGTTTACTTTTAGATAATCAAATAAAAAAAATTGTTTTTTGATATTCTTCCACTTAGACGTCCCCTTAATTACTTTATTGAGTTAGGAAAAAATTAACAATGTATATAACAATCTACTATTAATACGAATTTTTTAATCAAGGTTTTTCAAAAGCAAAATAATTCTTACATGCCCGTTTTAATATAAATTCGACCCTTGTTGTGACTAAATAAAATTTTCTTAAAAAGGTACAATGCAGCCTGGTATCAACTGTCAATTCCATCACAAAAAAGGTTACTTATTTTTATGAAAAAGACTTCAGATCCATCTAACATTGTTATTGGTAAAATATTTACGCTTTTCATGGGGAGTTTTACCGCGGTATGAAGTTAATAAACTATATATTTATTATTTTTAATACACCACCCTTACGATAGATTTTTATAGGAAAAAAATGATAAGCTTAAAATATTTTTTCTATAATAGGTTTTGTATAATATTTTCGCGACTGTAGGAAAGTTATTATAAGAAAAACTATAAGGTTGTCATTATAAGAGCATAATTATAAGCAATCATTGTAAAAATAAAATTATAAGAATATTTTCATGATAACAACATTACAAAACATTTATTACAATAAAATAATTATAAGATTCGTGTTATTACTAGTCAAAAATAGAAACGTTCACGACTTCACTTCGTAACCTTAAATCTAATTTTTTTTTTTAAACATGTTATGTATAATTTTAAACCGATTTAATACAATATGTATCAAAACTTATTAGAAATATAAATCATTTTATTTTAAACGTAGAAAAGATGGATTTATTATAAAATTTCATTATTTTAAGATAATACTTTAATTTGAAAAATTTATATGTAAAAAATTTCACTACTTTTTGGAGCTTCTATCTTTTTTGTATGGAACCTCCTAATATCTTGAGGTTTTGAATATTATTCAATATGAATATAATCTACTTGCCTTTAAAGTTTAAAAAACGTGTTTTGCTTCGTTTAGGGAATATTAGATTTTAAAATTTTCTACTCAAAAAGGTTAATTTTGAAAATTAAAGTAAACACAGCAATTTCACATGGCTCCATTTAAATTATATTTGTATTAAAATAATGACACTATTAAACATGGTATGCTAACTTCAAGTTTCAAAATTAACCTTTTTAAGTAAGAAATTTTAAAACGTAATATTCTCTAAACGAAGAAAAATACGTTAGTTAAACTTTAAAGGCAAGTAGATTTTATTAATATTACATTAAATTCCAAACCTCAAAACTATAGGACGTTCCACAAAAAAAGTTAGAAGCTCCTAAAAACAAACTTTACAAATAAACTTTTTACAAATATAAATTTTTCAAATTAGAGTATTATCTTAAAATAATGAAATTTTATAATAAATCCGTCTTTGCTAGATTTAGAATAAAATGATTTATATTTCTAATAAGTTTTGATATTCTCGATAATTATATTCGTAAAATTAATATATTAAATACGTAATTGTATGCTTATAATTAGTTTAAATTGTAATGCATATTTTGTAATGATGTTATCATAAAAATATACTTATAATTTTATTTTTACAATGACTGCTTATAATTATGCTCTTATAATGTCATCCTTATAGTTCTTATAATAACTTTCCTATAGTCGCGAAAATATTATACAAAACCTAATGTAGAAAAAATATTTCAAGCTTATCATTTGTTTCCTATAAAAATCTTTCGTAAGGGCAGAACACGTATTATTTGGAACTTTTTTATTAGGAACCTCTAGGTGCTAAAGCGGGACGAGGGGAAAGCGGAAAAGTTGAGCTCCACTTGCAATTTACGAGGGCACCTATTGGTGGATCCTTTCACCCCGTAACTATAGCTTTGTTTTTCCGAACAAGCCTAAAAATCTTCTTATGACCCTGCATATTTGCACTTTTTTTGTCAAGGTGACCTTCTTGTCAATTTAGACACACATCCGAGCTTTCCGAATAATACTAGTTCTAGTGTATAATATTTTTGCAACAGATTCTGAAAAAATAAATAATACATAAGAAACGATATATCTATTACGTAATCTCGAATTATTTATACATTTATAATATTGAAGAGAAAATTAAAGATGGAAATGTTTTAAAGAATGTGTTAATAATGAATAACTTTCAAAATTATTTTTAAAGGTTCTTCGAACATCAATGTCTTACTACACTGTTCTGATGTCTCTGCGATAGAACGTGAATTTGAATATTGCATGAAGAAAGGAAATACTACCACAATCCTGTAAAACTGTAGATAATGAATTTTGTATCAGTTTGTTGCTGAATTAAATAGGATGAAAATATTTATAAAAAGTAATTTGTTTTAACTTGTAATAATCAGGAATGGCGTAACGCACCTTAATTGATTCCATTATTCTGATCTATATGTGTACAACTCTTTAATTTTATTTATAATTGTTTTTGTTAAGATGTCAACGGAGCATCGCTGTTAATTAATAATAATAGAAAAACTCAAAAAGCTCTTTAAATCCATAATTTCTGTGGCTGAAAGGTAAACGAGCATAACTCCAATTTTTTCAATTTTGAGATAACATGATTTTTACAAATTTAGATATGATTTTTAAAGTATCATTATTGGAAAATGATAAAAATGTTTATTTACGTAGAAAATGTTAAATAATTTAATAACATAAGTCCATTTTTGACGTCGATAGAATGGTATAATGACACACCTCCATCAGGCTGAGAAAAACAATTGTCGCTTTTGAAAAATCACAGATTGTACACAATTTTTTTAAATAATTGATTAGATTGACTTATCAGTAATGTATTTACATAATATACAATAATTATAATTAATAAAAATATATCTAAACCTAAAAATTTGTTATTTAATTTAAATAAGAGTTTCAAAGAAAATAAAGCATAACCAGTTTTTTGAAATGATATTTAAAAACAAATTGTAGTTAGTTATATATTACAATTTAAAAGATAAAACGACATAACTCCAATAAAATATGATGTAGTGTTGAAAAAAAATTAAATTTCTTTAAAATCTATGCGTTTTATTAAATTTGATAAACGTATTTTAAAAATCCATTAAATAATAAGACTTAATGCGAAACACCAAAAATATCTGTTGATTTTTCGATTTTACAGAACAAAGAAAAAATTAAAATTCGTTTATATCAAAACTATAAAAATGGAGTTATGCTCTTTTGCCTTTATGTCACAGATTTGATGTGTGGAAATCCACAAATGAAATAATTTGATGTGTAACCTTCAAAAGAATGTCCAATTCTCTACACATACACTGTTGAAATTATTTTAAAGTTTACAAAACTTCTATCTAACAATGGTCATAAAATTTTACAAAGAGCGATAAAGAAAATAATTTCTGGCCGAATATAGAGGCAGAATTTTCTGTCAAAAATAAAAAATGCTACAAATCAATATGTTGAAAAAAAAAACTACTATTACAGGTACCGTAAAATGGGGTAAAGTCGGCCTGTCATGAAAAGTCGGCCAGTCGGTAACCTATTTTGAAAGTATTTAATTATCCTTTTTTTAGGAAGAATAATTAAAGATATTTTTTTGTTTTTGTTAATGAAAATGTCAAACTTGAATTTAAAAAATACTTGACGCAAATTCATGGGTTAGTTCTAATAAAAATAATATTTTTGTGTGCATGCCTATTTTATCTCAAAAATAAGTAGCGTGAAAAAGGTAGTTGTAAATTATTATTAAAAATTTTTTATACCAAATCAAACTGTACATCACGTTGCTTGTGTCTCTGACATAATTTACAAACAAAAATAACCTTTATTGGTTTATTAAATTTTGTGAAAAATCAGTTTTTCTAAAAATTTTACTTTTGTGGGGAAAAGTCGGCCATGGTTCGAATTTACAAAAATATTGTAAATCATTTTTTCTCCACTTGTTTCCAATGTCCAAAATGTAAGAATAGAAAATGTTGTTTCTAAACTAAAACTTAAAAATGAGAAGGGTGCATGGAAGATATTATTTCTCTAATTTAAAACTTTGAATAATTCAGAATCATTACTTTTTTTTTTTTGTTCAGGTTATGTTAAAAATTTGACAAAGAAATTTTGTCAAATCATAATATAAAGTTTAAATAAATATATATTTTATGTACTATAGATATTGTATTTTTAATTAACTTCATTTCCCATTATTATTTTATGTTAAACTAACATATTCTACCTGTTTATAGTGGTGGCCGACTTTACCCCACATTTAGAGGAAAAGTTCCCAGATAGCACCGGAATTTCCAGGAAGTTTCCGGGAAGTTTCCCGTGGAAAGTTCGGAAGTTTCCGGGAAACTTCCTGGAAATAGCAAAATGTCCTCCTCCTAGGAAGGTTCCCTCGGAAACTTCCTGGAAACTTCCTTTGGAAACTTCCTGGAAGCTTCCCGGAAACTTCCCTTGGGAACTTCCTGGAAGCTTCCCGGAAACTTCCTTTGGAAACTTCCTGGAAACTTCCCGGAAACTTCCCTTGGGAACTTCCAGTTATCTATTTTTCAAGTTTATTTTAAATATTTTAAAATTAATATCAATTTAAATATTTAAAATTTTAATTATTTTTAAGAATCTCCTGCCAAAACTTGGTTTAGGAGATTTCAAAATGTGTAGACACATTTGAATTGTATTTTCGACGGTACGGGGTCGGGTCTTATACATATAACTGAGCTGCCCACACTGAGAAAAAAGAATAATTAAATTTACCTGGAGGAGTGTCAAACGTGACAATATTTCAATGTCAACTATAGGACAAGACTCAATTGTATGAAGGTTATTATCTTCAGAGTGTCAAATATGTTTTACACTCCAGAAGGGTAAATTACAATGTTTTACAGGGTTAACTTATTTTTTTAAAAAAGGGATGCAGTTTTTAGGAAGCATTTATTTAAAATTTTCAAAAATTTAAATTAAATTGTAAAAATAATTATTCACAACAAATTTTTATATTTTGAAATGATTAACTCATGATTGTCTTATATTTTGTATTAACTTTTTGCAAATAATTAAAAAAAGTTTAACAAAATTTATACAATCTTTGCAGCAAAGAATAAGTCCCTTTTGGATAGAAAAAATAATTCGTGATAAATAAATATTTACGTGATGCAATGTTATTCAGTTTTAAAAACGATAGTTTAATAATTATTTGAATCAATTTTTAATACAAACGTTACCCTTATATTTATCCTCTATAAATTTTGTGTGTATATCTGTATATAAAACCTAAAATCAAATTTAAAATATCTAAAAATAAAATAATATAAAATGTTAAAAAACATATAGAATTCTTTTAAATTACAGAAAGCATAATGTAATTAAAAACATTAGGATCTTCGAAATCAATGAGAATCCTGTTGATATAATTTCATCACTTAGGAGGTTAATAATAACCAAGTTATTTGTTTACTCATTAATAATCATATTAAGAAAAAATTTTAACCCATATCAAACTGACAAATTGTACACTGAAAAAAATATGTTTGTCAAAATCAACTATTTGTCTATAGTTGAAGCCATTTTAGTTAAAATGACAAGGATTCCAAGTTAAGCTTGCAATCGAAGCAAAGGTAGTTCTAATACACATCAAACTTGTTTGTTTGTAATTCTTAAAAACGGGGGAAAAAATTGTCAATCAGCTAAAAAATTACAGTTTTCTATAGTGCAAATGAGTAAAGTTGTATTACATAATCTTAAAATAATACAAAAGTATACATTAAACTTTTAATAATGTTTTTTGAAAATGTCAAATCAACATAACCTTCAAATATATGACGGCCACAACTAAGTCATTTACCGTAACCACTAATGTTTTAGAGATAGAAAATATTAATATTTATGAAATAATAGACTTTCTGAGTAATAAAAACAGTCGGTCCCACAATTTCTGATGTTCAATATAATATAATTTCTAATTTCTTAGACTGAAAATTATCCTTGTATTTTAACTAGGCTTCCCTAGTTGGCGCCTTAACTAACAAGGAAAACTGGTTGATTCCTTGTGTACGGGTGCAAGGGATTTTTTTCAGTGTATTTATCGTTATTCATTTATTATTGAAAATTCAGTTACATTCGCATATTATATAATTGAACATCCAACTCGTCAGCTTGACTCTCCGGAGTGTAAGAGAAATTATGAACTATGGGTCATGTTTACAAAATAAAAAATATAGTAGAGTGTAAGAGCTATTATATGCAGTGTCTGATTAATAAAATAACTTTTTAACCATGAGAATTTAACACTCCAGTTTTCTCAGTGCAAGTCGCTCGCGGGAGAGGTATAGACCGACGCGCGCCCTATGCCACTTGTCGAAACTACAACCGCGTGAGAATCATCGGCGAATAATAAACTTAGTATAATTGTCCTTCGGTTGGTTGGTACACACCTTTCATAAAAAAATAATTTTTCGTAGAATTGGTATAGAATTCACGAAAACAAATATTATATTTACATCTCAAATGAGAAGGTATTACATTCGTTACGTGGCCATTTTGGACCAAAACTAGCAAAAATAGAAAAATTTCTAAATTTTGAAAATTTGTTTTTCTATAACTTTTTTTAAAAAAATACACGTAAAATCAAACAAATTTTGTAAATAAAAGTTTTTGATATAAAGCAAAACTAAAAAGATACGAATTTTCCAAGTTTTTTACGGCGTTTTTAAAATTTTGCTTGGGGGTCAAGGGGGGAATAAAAATCGATCAATGTATTGTTGACACATTCTCATCTTACGCGTCTGAAGTAAAACTAGGTGAGAATTATGACATTTCGCTTTTAAGGAAGGAAAATAATTTGCTTCCTTATAGAGGAAGCAATAAATTAATAATATATAAGTTAACTGGGGAAGTTATTAAAAAAAAAAAGAATTTTAAATGCCAAAAAATGTGAAAACTTATATTATTTGACGAATTCTTGATCAATTATAAACTTTATATAGGTCAAACAATTGGTTTTGAGATAAGGAATATGATTTTTGTATTCATTAAGTTGTATTTTTGTCATGAAAAAAAATTTTGGCAAAAAACTAATTTTTTCGATGAAAAAAGGTGCTCAAAAAATTTGGTTGGGTATTAAAAATAAAAAATAAAAATTTGAAGTAATCGAAGTTAAAATAAATTTGAGTCAAAATTTTGTTAAAACTGTTTTAAGTTTGGAACTATTTTAAATTTGAAAAAATTAAAACTTGAGTTGTTAGCAGGCCCGGATTTACCAAACATGGGGCCATAGGCAGACGCTGGTGGGGGCCTATGCAAGGAATGGATTTTTCCGAAATTTACTCAAGTCGAAAAAGCAGTTTCAAAACTTGACACTTTTTTAATGAGCGGGCTTTTTGAATTTCTAAAAACTTACAATTATTTTATAAAAGTCCCAGTAATAAGAGAGGAATTGAAAAGTATTAAAATTTGTTAATACTTTTGAATAGCTTTTTTGTCCAATACATGTGTATCCGGCGATAGCATCTACTTTTACTCGAAAATCAATCCTTATTAATACACGTTTCTAAATATTTTTCAATCAAAATGAATGCGTTTATAATAAGAAAAATAAAGTTATTATTTTGTAAAATCCACAGTTAAGATTAATTGAATCCAAGTAAATCCCTTTATAATGAAAATAAAAGAAAAGTAAAACGAATATTTTAGAATACCCGCAGTACAGATTTATTAAATCCAAATGAATCCCTTTATAATTAAAAAAAAATTATTATTTTGTAATATCCACAGTTAAGATTAATTGAATCCAAGTGAATCCCTTTCTAATAAAAATAGAAAAAATTAAAACGAATATTTTAGAATACCCGCAATACAGATTTATTAAATCCAAATGAATCCCTTTATAATTAAAAAAAAATTAATATTTTTTAATACCGGCAGGTAAAATTTATTTAATCCAAATGAACCCTTTTATAATGAAAAAAAAGTGTATGTTTTCTAATACCCACAGTTCAGATTTATTTATTCGAAATGATTTCTCCTATAAATAAAATAATAAAATGAGTGTTTTTTAATACAGATAATTCAGATTTACTTAATCCAAATAAATCCCTTTATAATGAAAAAAGGTATATTCTGGAATACCTATACAGTTCAGATTCATGTAACCTATATAAATAATCAGAATAGTAAATGTTATACTAAACAATATTCAAATATTTGTTTTCTCTAAATCAAATATAAGGTAAAAAACAATTTCTTGAATATGTAACTAAGCTTTCTCAATTTTTTTAGATTAATTTTATTAAAATCAAACATGAAGAAACAATGTTATACAAATTTAAAGAACTGTATATACTATATAAAGTGGGTATTCGAAAATATTCATTTTATTTGAATTTTATTTTCATTATAAAGAGATTCATTTGGATTCAATAATCTGAATTGTGGGTATTAAAATATATACATTTTATTTTTTTCGTTATAAAGGGATTCATTTGGATTGTAAAATATTAAGAAACGTATTAGTAAAAATGGACTTTTCGATAAAAGTTGGTGATATCACCGGATTCGAATAGATTGAACAAAAAAGGTATTAAAAAAGATTAAACAGTTTTTCTTTTTCTTCGAAAATCATAAAATTTCAATATTTTTTAATTTTCTCTTTTTCTTACTGGGTTTTGTCAGATTTTTAAATGCCTAAAAATAGTTTTCAAAGTTATTTTTGTGGAAAATCTTATAGCTGGTGGGGGCCCTTTTTGGTGGGGGCCCCTAGGCAGTTGCCTAGTTTGCCTACATATAAATCCGGCCCTGCTTTCATGCGAATTATAGTAAATTATATTTAAAAAATTAAAAAGTTCTTCACTACATGAAGAGTGAAAAAGTTGTAAAGTTGTCCTTGTTGTTTTCTTCATGTTCTCGACATGGAGAAAACAATAAGTTAATTTTTAAAATTTAGACAAAATATAAGTTTTAAATAGGCCAATCATTTTGTTATTATATATAATATTAAAATTTAATAAACAATTTTTAATAGTTATTTTTAAAAACCCTTGTGTCTCATTCCAGATTTTAGTAGTAAAAACAACCATTATACCAAGTTTTATTTAAATTCTCGAGTTATTGTGTTTATAAGATAAAAGTATACACACACATCTAAACATTTGATCAGGAACACATATAACACATTTCTAGATATAGAAAAAAGTAAATTTTAAGCATTTTAACAAATTTGTAAATTTGAACGAATAGAAATAAGCTTCTTTCATGAGGCAGAAAAAAGGCTTCACATTTCGGTTCAACTTTCAGCCTAGTAAGAATATCTTGAAAAGGGTCTCAATAGACAAACTTTTCATATTTACTTTCGAAATTTATTTAAATTTATTGCGTTCTCTTGCCAAGAATTTCAAAGGAACAGTAACAGCTAACTTACAGAATTATATGAAGATCATTAAAACCTCGAAATTTCAAGCAAAACTACCTGCTGTGTAGGCGACGCAGTATCTTCTTGTCTGGACTCAAATTCAATAGATTATATTGTAGACCTAGAGTACTAACAAAAGTAGACCTTTTGTCCTATCTTAGAAGAATTTCTCCAAAATGACGTAAAAGTGTGCACTCTTCGGAGAAGAACTCTTTATCTCTGCATCTGAAACAGCGTAACTAAACGGAAGAATAATTTTTAAATCAACAAACTGCACAAATACTGTTTTGTCATTATTAATTGTTTTCGTTTAAAAGTACGGAAGTTTTGGATCTGCCACTGATAAATAACTTTAATGTATTATAAATGATAATACAACTTTCAAGCATGATAGTCAAGAATTAACTATCATGGGACGGACAAATTGTTTGTAATTTTTGTATTTTTTAAATAAATTAGCTGTTAACGCATCCATGTACCATAATTGGTTACAGTATAAAAAAATTGATAGTTGAATTTATTGGAAAGTGAAATAAAAATCATTCACATTTTAACTTTTTAATTTCTATTTCTTAAATAATAGTTGTTTAAACAAATTATAAGGAAAGTCTCATTTAATTGAAGCTATAGATGCCAATCGATTCTAAGAGAAAAATTAGAAATATTTTGTAATAATCATATTTTATTTTAAGGCATAATTTGTTGATAAAATCGCTATAAACAAATAAAGAAATCTATGGTGGTAATTTATGCGGTAATTTATGAAAATATGGAGGTAATTTATAATAACAATGCAAACGAAATTCAGGATTTAGAAAACTGATGCAGGAAATTTATGTAGTAATTTATGGAAATTTATAGTAATTTATGTGGTAATTTATAATAATTACCTACAAAAACAAAATTATGTGGTAACTTATGGAAATTTAATGAAAATATACGGAAATATATGTTGCAATTTTATAAATTATTTTAAAAACATTTATTGTAATTTATTAACATAAAACTAATTTAAATTTTGCAAATTAGTTGCCAGCAACTTATAGTAATTAAAACGGTAATTTATAAAAATTTGTAAAGTCAGGCCCGGATTGGCCATTCAGGATACCGGGAAAAATCCCGGTGGGCCGACGCCAGGCGGGCCGGTATTTTTGTAGGTCTAATTAATAATTTAATTTATGTAATTAAATTTCATTTAACTTTCAATTACTCTTTTCTATTTTCAATTAATTTTACAACATTCAATCATTTTCGGCTTCTTTCTATGTTCTTTTCAATCACAGAAATTGTAGAATTTCAATTAAATTGTTCAATTCTACAACTATTTTTTACAATTCTTATTTATTATTATCTTTAACTTTCAATTCCATTCTTCAGTTTTCAATTATTATTTTTTTCTATATTCAAGAATTCTAGACTTTTTCAATTACTTCTTTCAATTTTTAATTACATTTTTTAAATTTCCATTACATTCCTCGATTTTCAATTACCTCCTTCAATTTTTTCAATCCTCAATAATTCTCAAAAAATTTTATAACTAATCTTTAACTTTTTAAATTATTTTGTTCTCTTGACCATTATTTCTTAGTGCTTTACGATATCAAGACGATATCATATTTGAGCAATATTGATATTGATCTCAAAATCTCTTGACCATCCAAAAATGTTCTCGAGTTGATAATATCGACCTAAAATAACTAAAAAATGACGAAAATAATTGACAAATGAAAAAAATTGGAATAATGACAAGATTAATAAATCGACAATTCACAAAAATAATTTAAAAAATTAAAGAACAAATATAATATTTTAAAAAAACAATTGGAAATTAAAAAAGGAAAAAAATTACAGAAATAATAATAATTGAAAAAAATTTTAATTTTAAAAAATTGACCTGGATTGAAATTTGAAGAAATAATCACAAATTGATGAGAAGAAAATAATATTAAAAATTGGTAAAATAATTAAAAAATGAAGAAAATAATTGTGAATTAGACAGAAAAATTGAGGAATTAAGGAGTTAAATTGAGATTTCAAAAAAATTATTGATAATAAATAATTTACAAATTACTATATCAATAAATAAATAAATAGTATAAAAGAGTGAAAAAGCCCAGGATTGGTGAATATTTAAGAAAATAATTGACAATTAAAAACTGAAGAAAACTGTAGGAATAATTATAACAAATAATTGAAAATTGAATGAGATTTCAAAAAGTTAAAGTTGGTTGAAAATCGAAGAAAATAATTTGAAATTAGAAGAAATAGTTGAAAATTGAAAAAAAAATTCAAAATTAAAGAAAATAATAATTGTGAATTTAAGAGGATAGTTGAAAAATTGAATTGAAAGTTCAAGAAAAATATTGTTAATTGAAAAAATCATCGAAAAAAGCCGAGAATTATTAAATATTGAAGAAAATAATTGCCAATTGGAAAAAATTCTAAACATGGCAAGATTATTAAATTAAAAACTGACAGAAATAATTTTAAACAGAAAAAGATAAACATGAAATTAAAAAAAAACTAAAAAAGAAAGAAAATGATAGGAATAGTTCTAGAAACAATTGAAAGTTTAATTGCTTTTTGAAAAATTAAACTTTATTAAAATTTGAAGAAAATACTTCCAAATTGAGAGAATAATTGAAAATGAAAAAAAGTATCAATAAAAGACAAGAATTGTGATTGGATACAAATAATTAAAGAATTAAAGAACTGAATTGAAATTTCAAGAAAATGATTAATAATTGAATAATATGAAAGAAAATAATTGAAAAAAGACGAAAATAAAGGACAATTGCAAAAAATTCGAAAAATTGCAACATTAAAAAGTTTACATTTCAACAGAATTATCTTAAAAGTTAAGAATGTAAATTAAAATTTAGAACAGAAATAACTATGAATGAAAATTGAAAGAAAATTACTGTAGTAATTGTAGAAAATAATTGTAAATTTAATTGGATTATAAAAAATTGAACTGGATTGAAATTCTTGGAAAATAATTGCCTATTGAAGGAAACAAGTGAAAATTGAAAAAATAATTGAAAAAAAATCGAGAATTATTGAATATTGACTGAAATAATTAAAAATTCAAGTAAATAATTGAAAACTGAAAAATAATTGAAAAAATGAGAATATTTGAAAACTGAAAAAGTAATTGAAAACTGAAAAAAATAATTGAAAAACCGACAATATTTGAAAATCGAAGAAAATAATTGAAAACTGAAAAAATAATTGAAAAAACGAGAATATTTGAAAACTGAAAAGAATAATTGAAAAAAACCGAAAATATTTGAAAATTGAAGAAAATAGTTGAAAACTGGAAAAACAATTGAAAAAATGAGAATTATTGAATATTGAAGAAAACAATTGAAAATTGATAAAAATATTGAAAGAAGCCGAAAATTATTGAATATTAAAGAGAATATTTGAAAATTGAAAAACATGATTAAAAATTAATTAAAATAATTGTGAATAGAAGAAAATAATTGAGATTTGAAGAAAATAATTGTAAATTAAAGAAAATAATTGGGTATTCAAATATTGAAAAAATGATTTTCAGGTGAATGAAAGCCGACTTTTTTTATGCTAAAGGGGGCAAAGTAGATAGAAATTCATTCTGAGCAATTATTAAAGCCGGGGAATTTGCTAAAAAACTTTTTATTATATTTATTTAATAAAAATTGTCCATTTCCTAATTGAAGATTAGGGAATGATTTTAAAGGGTTGTTTTTGATGCTGAAGGGGTTAAGGTACACTGAAAAAATTTTGGTACAGTATCCGTCCCATGGAAATATTTCATTATTCTGTTAATTTCAGATTAAATATTTTGCATTGATTTTCAACGTAGTGAAGTTAACTGAATAACGTAATTTTTCATTTGGGACGGATACTGTACTTTAAAGTACAGATGCTGCACCAAAATTTTTTTAGTGTAGATAGAAATACATTCAGAGCAATTTTTAAAGCCAGGAAATTCTCTCAAAATTTTTTTATTATATTTGTTTAATAGAAGTTGTCTATTTTTTGTCCTTTAAAATTGGTTAAAACCAGATTGATGTGTTCATTAAACTAAGAAATTACTGCTGCTTTCGTACAAATGGCAGTAGAGAATGCTACTGTTCAAGAAATTCCAAATAATTAAATTATTGATAAGTTTAAATAAAATAATTTAATAATTTAATATTTTTATATTTTAGTTTTAAATGTTAATAAAAATTTTCAATTATATAGAAAGGGGCCGCTTATTTGAATATCTTTCCCGGGCCGCTTTTAATTCCCAATCCGGCCCTGTTGTAAAGTCATTAATGTTAAAATTATTAAAATTATGGCAGTTAAAGTAACTTTTATTTGTTTAGTTTTATTTGTACACAATCACTAAAATTGTTTTAATTGTAGACTTGTTTAAACCACAAATTCCATGAAAGACATTCAAAAGCGGCTTCATCATGACGCATAATGAATACTGTTTTTTTTAACAAATTATTTATTAACAATTTTCAATCGGTTTCGCACTTCTGTCATTTATTTTTACTAAAATAATACTACTATACATTATTTAATGAAAATTTATTTTTTGTATTTATTATGAAATATATATAATTTCCAAGTAAAAAGTTCCAAAAATCGACAATCGTTCAATTAACCTTTTTTTTAAAAAAACGTAGTACCTTTGGGTTTACCCAATTGGATTGAAAATTTAATTGGTTCAAACTAAAATCCTAAAACCCATACAATTACGTCTACAATTTATTAAAGAAGGATCGAAATAAACATGAATACTTATTAAATTAATAGTTCAGGTAATTAAACAATATTTTACCAACACTAAAAATTTAAAATATGCTTCCTTTAATTTTTTACACTCTTTACAATACTAAAAATAGCCAAAAAATTGCACATCAATTGTATAATTTTTAACATTTGACCTCTAAATTCACGGTCTTACTTGGGAACAGTACTCGATGCACAGAAAAGTAGGGGAGACTAATAGAGCTGTTTGGCACAGGGTTTGATTATTGCGGATTATAGATCAAAATAACTGATTTTGGTATACTCAAAAGTAAATTTTTGACATCTTAATTTTTTTGTTATATCTTTTTAAGAAATGTGATTAAATAAAAACAGAAGGCGTGTTTTAAGCTCTGAATATTTGTTATCAAAGGAGATTAAAAAATGTCTGATTAACATTTACAATGTTCATAAAAACTGTGAAAATATATCAAAAGTAGGGATTGTAAATTTACCGCTTTTTTCAATTCTCGTTGTATGGTAAAAATAAAATAAAAATACTGGTTTGCTGAGTGTTGCCCCGATAGACGATAGAAATTATGGATAGAATAAAAAATGATCCGAAAATGTACAATTCTTTTAAATTCAGTAATTTAAATTTTTCAATTTTTAAAATGCTCATAATTATGAATAAAATTGAACAACGTTCAAACTACAAAGTTTACAAATAATTGAATCTATGCGATTTTTATTTTAAAATAACATTTACATTCTATTGAGAAGGTTCTTTCCATTGATATAACACCTTAAACTAAGAAGTGGGTGTTTATCTAAATAAAAATATTAAAATTAATTTCACCAAATTTTAAAATATTCAATTTCACATTTTTCAGAAAAAGTAGGTTTGGGCCAAATTTTGTATTTACCATTTTATGTTTTTATTAAACTAGTGGAAATATGTAACTTTCATCCAATATTACAACTTTATTTGTTGGTTCTCGTTAAATATAAAATTTTGTTTAAAAAATATACCTACCAAAATTAAATATTGTTTATTTAATAATTTTTGAATAAAATATTTTAAAAAATCCAACAAATAAAATTTTAGAAAATGCTTCAACAAGTATAAGAATTTATCAAAATAGGTTGAAAATGACAAATTTTAACTAGATTTAACAAATAAAAACCAACTATTAAATAATTATTATTTGACAACAAATTTTAGCCCAGCCTAATTTTTTTTAGAAATGTACACTTGTATCTTTCAAAATTTAATGAAATTAATTATTATTATATTTTTATTTAATGTGAAAAACCATTTTTATCTAGTTTGAGGTAATGTCAATGGAGAGAACCCTCTCAACGCCAAAAGAAATGATCATATTTTGAAAATGAAACATTTTTTTAAAATTTCGCAAGACTAAAAAATATTGTTACAATTCAGCTCTCAAGTTTATACTTATACTATTAGGTCAATTCACAAGTAAAAAAGTAAAAAAAAATTTTAAACCATTTTAAGACTGACAATTTTCTAATCGGCAATATAATTATAGTCATTATTTTGTTCTGAGGTTTTCGTTGACAGTTAATGTCAAGTCTCATATCCCAAATGTTATTTATTATTGATAAAAGATTACCATACAAATTTCTCAGTGCACGAGGACGTAAGGTTCTCAAAAATATTATTAGGGGAGACTGGGGCAAAGGTGCTAACCGGGGTAAAGATAATAATCACAATATCTTCATTATTTATGAATTATTAAAACTTTCTTCTATATACGAATCTTTAATTTCATTGATGAGACGATATTATAAAGAAAAAATGTTTATTTTCAATGTAAATTGAAAAATTTGAGTAAAAAACTGTTTTAGTAAAAAAAAAATGGTAAATTAAATCTTCATTATATTAAGTTTAAAAGAAATTTAAAATTGATTACGTCATAAAAGTTTGATGTTCTATTAAATTAAACATCCACCTATCATATATTCGTTGATTTGAGCTTAGATTCAAGGTTGAAATATATTAAATTTACAATATTAAGAAGACTTGACGTTTGGGGTAAAGATAATAACGTAATGAAAATATTCAAACGCCAAGCAGCTTTCAACTGTTTTCAGCTGTTTTTTACAAATGCAAGGTTAAATCACACATATCAGTATTTTTTATAAAAATTACCGTGAATATACCCCAAAATATGTTCTGAAGATATTTTTATACTGCTTTAGATAACAAAGAATTGTAATATAAAAAAATATTCTCCGAAATATTTGCACTTTTAGAAAAAATAGCCTTATTACCATTACCCCGGTACCTGGGGTAATGGTGATAATTTGTACTCTTTTACAAATTATATTTTTATTCAATCAAGGCTTTTCTAAAATATTTAATGATTGTGGAGAAATGTTGAGTGATAAATTAGAGTTTTATAATAATAAAAGTTTACTTAAGTATCATGTTTAGTTACATTTTTATGAAGCAAAATATATAAAGGTAGCACCTTTGCCCCACTCTCCCCTACTATATTTTGTATGAGGATGCAAAATTAATAAAAAATGTCGATAAAAAACGAGACAAGACAAAAGTGTGACACATTATCGACCCACGAGACGAGACGAGACGAGACAAAAATACATCCAATAATTCCGAGACAAGACGATATAGGTAAAATTATCGCCGACTCATATCCCGGCAACACTATTTATAGCTATTTTTCTTGCTGCCACAGCTAATTATATTAAATATCGAGAAGCGAGGAGTACACCCTTCCATTATATTAAATATCGTCTCTAAAACCATATAGTAGGTAACTCATTTTTTCAGTGTGTTTGAATTTAAAGAGATTGAAGATTAGATAAATTGGGATCGTTTAAAAAGTTAAGGGTTATTATAATAATAATTAATTGAAATTCACACCGATTTTAGCTGATTTATCAAATTTTAAATACATTAAAAAAATTATGTATTAATTATTAAATTTTACTACATTTTAATCAATCAATGTTAATACTAATTAAATTTTGTTAAATTAAAATGATGGGATCTGTGATCCGTGTATTTATATTGTATTTTCTCATAAATTTATACATCAAACGTTGCAGAATGATACCGAAAAATTATAACTTTTTTTTTTAATTTCTCACCAAAGATCTTATTTAAGTTTTTGAGTCACTGATTGCAAATCTGTTGATAATGTTTTAAAATTCAAAATTGTGGACATAATATAGCTGATTTTTATAAATTTTAATAAAAAAAATAAAGTTTAGTATTTAATTTTCAAATTATTTTATGAGCCACTTTGGATATCATCAATTTCAATTTTATGTAATAACTTTTTACATTTTTTATCGTAGGGTATTTAATTTTTTCTAGATTTTGAGCGTTAATGAAAGTAATACAATTTTTGTATATTATTAAGTAAAATAAAAATAGTTTTTTTATTTTCCTTTCAATAATTTCAATAAAGTTTTTTAAAATTATTTATTTATTTAAAGTTCTCTGTTTTTGATTTCCGATTTTAATAAGAAAATTAACCGGATTTTTTTAATATTGTCAATCCTTCGTCAAGAATAAAAAAGCAATGAAAAATTAAATACTTTACAACTCATCCGCAATTTTATAAAAAATTTGATTTTTTATCAAGAGTAAATATGTCATTAAAAATATTTCACGAACAGAAATTATTGTAAACTGCTAAAAATTATATTTTTCAAATTTATAAAATTTTTTCATAATTCTAGGTCTCAAATTATGCCAGAAAAAAATGTATTCACCTAATTGATGTGATTTTTTATGTGATGAAATTAATTAAATATCATCGTCGCCTCTCCTTAAGAAAAATAATTTTGCAATTAGTAGATTTTTTTTTTAAATGACAAGGTAAAGTTTAAAGGCAGGACCCAAATTCTTTCAAAAGCTAATAAGAATGTAGGTACTTAAAATCTTAT
The DNA here is from genome assembly GCA_037103525.1 of Ganaspis brasiliensis. NCBI lineage: Eukaryota > Metazoa > Arthropoda > Insecta > Hymenoptera > Figitidae > Ganaspis > Ganaspis brasiliensis. Next base: position 1,900,814 of record JAZKLR010000523.1, read on the forward strand.
CTTCGTATAGGAAGCAAAAGAAAATAAAATTTCGATTTTTTTTCAACGCAGTATAGCATTTTCTTCTTCTTTAACTGAATTTCTTTAGAAACCTGTTTTTCCAATTATGCTCTGCCCATTCCACGTCACTATAGTTGATATTTAACTATATAACGTTAGTTGAAAAAAGACTTGACTATCTGTTTCTAGCTAAATGCATAGGGTGGAGACGTTGCGTTTACAACGTAGATGAAAGTCGTCTACCTGAACCCCTGAAATTTTTGAGTCATCCTGGCAGGTCAGTACATAAAAGTCAATCGTGGTAGCAATACCTGTAACTCTTCACCTGTAGTTGCGAGGAAAGTTAGAGTATTTATTTGTTTTAAATAGTGACCAGTGCTTATATTTATTTACATATAATAATAATATAATTATATTTATATATAATATAAAATTGTAAAAGTGACTTTTAATTATAATCAAGATATGTCATCTGATTATTCAGAATTAATCAAAAGTATACGTGAAAATAAATGAAAAAAATTACTAAAATTAACTGTCAGCGGAAGGTTTAACTAAAGACAAAGTATTTAATTAAAAACAAAATTCCATAAATACTCAATCATTTTATAATCTAAATATATACATTTTTTTGAACTTTTATACATTGAGAAAATTTTAACCGTATTTTTTATAAAACATTGTGTAATGCTCGGACGAAACGACAAATTCAGCGATCGCTAAACGTGCAATTGTTATCCATTACCTGACTAAATTCTGTAAAAATAACGCTTTGTTTTGTAAAAAGTACGGTTAAAATTTTCTCAGTGTACGTATGCTTCAAACTTATGGATATTTAATATTGTTGATCTAAAGGTAAGCAAATCCGATATTATTTATGTATGCATTATTTATGGAACAAGAGAATATTTTACGTTTAAAAAAGAGGAAAAATTAAATTGATGAAATTTTATTTAATTTTCAGTGATTTTATAAATAATACATTTTCAAGTTTATTTTTTTAAGTTTATTTCAATCTTACTTCTCATCAAAATAACAATTTTAAATAAAATTTATTTTATACCCTTGACTGCTATGGCACATATTCAAGCAAATATTTAATGATAAAAATAAGAAACTGTGATAATTATAATAAAGTAATTAAAATAATTATATACCATAGTCATGGATAATTGGCACTATATTTATTACAGATTGAATATTACCGTTTTTTCTTCCATTTTTTTTGACAATTATGAAAAAAAATTTTTTTTAAACATAAAATATTATTATAAATTAAATAAATGAAGAACTTATTTTAAAAATTCAATTTTACTATAGAACATATCTATAATAGGAATAGCAATTTACTTTCTGTCTACTATAAAATAGTTAACTGCCTTGACTAATTCAAATCAATCAATTTTTTTTCTTTTTAATTATAAAATAAAACTTTTTCTCAATAATAAAACGAGCTCAGATTGAAGTCGTTTTGTTAATTTTTAAAACATATATTGTGAAAAAAGTGTAAATTACAATATTTTTTAATGACTTTAGAAATAATAGAAATTTTTAAAATGTTTTGGTGTGATTTAAAAGATAATTTACTGTATAATTGAAAAAATTTATCATTATTGTTTTTACAAGTTTTTTCTTACATTTTACCATAACGTAACCTCATCTCTCTGATTTTTGACTGTTTTTGATTGAACAATTAAAAACAATTGAAAATCAGAGAGATGAGAAGGAGATGAGATTACGTATAATCGTACCCCTGAAGATAGAATAAAAATATTGAAAAAAATTGAATGTCATTTGAGCGATCTGAAAAAACAACATAAATTAAATAGATCAAAAATTTAAAAAGATTTTTCCAAAAACTTTAAAAAAATTAATTTATAATAATTTTAAAAAATATTATTCTTACTAATTATAATATTTAACTTTTTTGCATTTTTTCAAGTCATGTTCGACCTGTTCCAAATTTAAGAATAAAATTGTGCAATAATAATAATAATAAATTTTTGAAATTTTATTGAAAATTATTTTTTAAATCACACCAAGAACATTAAAAAATCTCTATTATTTCAAAAGTTTTTTGAAATTCAAAGAAAAACTGCAATTAACACTTTTTTCACAATATGTTTTAAACATCACTGTTAAAAATATCTATATGAATTTTCAATAACTTGTAAGTGAAGTTATTTACAATACGTGCTATTGAATTTTCAATAACACGGTTTTGAAAATTCAAATTTAAATTTTTTTAAAAGAAAATAAAAATTCCCGAGTCGGGACTTGAACCCGGGTTTTCCGGATCGTTATCTACGCCTTTCTTACCTCGGCCATCTTGGACTGTTGAAATTTATTACTTTGATTGGGTACTTATATGACAATGACAAATTATATCTTTGAAATGACTGCGAACTGTGCGTTATTATAAAAAATACATTCATTATTGACAATAATAATTTTTTAAATGTAATTTTGATGTCCATAAACTTTTTTTTATTAAATTGTTCTGTCTACAACTGACAAGAAAAAAATAGGTTATGTTTAAGTAACAGTATATGTATGTTCAATTACATGTTCTTTGATTTTCAATTACATGTCCTTGAATTTTCAATAACAATATGAATTTTCAATTACGTGATCTTGAATTTTCAATTATATGTTCTTGAATTTTCAATAACAATACGAATTTTCAATTACGTGTTGTTGAATTTTAATTCAAGCCTGAATTTAATGTGAATTCAATAACTCATGTAATTGAAAAATGCATGAATTTTCAAGTCTTTTCTAACAGTGATTGACAAAACGAATATATCCTGTGCTCATATTATACAGAATTTAGATTTTTCTAAACCAATCATAAAGAAAAAATTTTATTTTATAATTAAAAAGAAATAAAATGGGTTGACTTAAATTACTCAAAACAGTTAGCCACGTACTATAGTGAACGGTGCTATATGTATATCTGCCTTTATAGCATTTGAGTTTTAAAGAAATTGATGCCAATTAAATTTCAATAAGACAGGTTTATTTTGTAAAAAGTTAAATACTTATTTAATAAATTTTATTTTTGAATAAAAAAGTTATAGCAAATGTGTCAGCTGAACGGAAAAAATCATATTTCGAATTTTGCAAAACTATTTTGTACTCTTGAATAAAGAAAGCCAGTTTTGAGTTCAGTTTTGAGTGATATGCGGAACAGTTTTGTAAAATGTTTTAAACTTTCAGCACAAGTTACGGAATTCTTTACAGTAACTGCAAATAATTTTGCACTTTGTGCTGAAATTTCAGGATATTTTACAAAATTGTTCTGTACATCACTCAAAACTGAGTTTAGTAAATAATCTTATCCAACACGGAAAAAATTAGTTCTAGAATTATTCTAGAATTTATTCAAGAACTGTGGATACGGGAATAATTCGGTAATTAATTAATTAATTAATTAATCTTTAAATCTGAATGACACAGAGAAAAGAAATTGTAAAAAATTTAGTTAACTTCGTTAACCTCAATTGTTATTATATACTATTCAAATAGTAATATTTCTACTTTCTGATCATTCAGTCAAAAATAATTAATTATCAGTTAAAAAAATGAAATTTCGGTAAATTTTCTGTTAATCAATAATTTTATAATTACTTATTTTTCACTGATTGCTGATTCAAACTGTCAGTCAAGATTTCTCAGTGTCATATAACAATTTTTTTGATTTTGAATCAACAAAATTTGCGATTGACTTTCTGCTTCCAAATAAGCATAATTTTTCTACTAAATAACATGGTAAAATAAATTTTATAATGTATACAAATTTTTAAAACTGTAAAATAATTTTAGTAAATAAAAATAAAAAGGTGTAATTTGTTATGAAATCTTTTGAATGGAAAATATTAATAAAAATAATATTACCGTCAAGCGGGGCTATTTTGTGTATGCGAGGATTTTAATTAATAAAATCTTTATAATGAATTGTTTAGATTTGTTGGTATAAGTATATTTTGATGTCTAGACTACAGAGAGTATTAAATGAAATTACTTAATTCTTTAGCATAAAACAGCAAAAAATCCATAAATTCCTAAAAAAAAAATTAAAATTTTTCCGAGGGGCTACGCACTCTCGAGTCGACTCGTCGTTAGACATTTTAAATGGTCTAACTCGTCTTAGACTCGCGTTGACTCGCACCCGACTCGGCGTTATTCATCGCTATTCGTCGTTATTCATCGCTATTCGTCGGACTCGCGTTATTCAGAAGTACTCGCTTAGACTCTCCTAAGGCCACTAGGCCTTCTAATGCGTAAAGGATCTTTACTCATTCGGGCCCATTAGACTGAGCATTTGCAGTGTACAATTTGAATGTTAGTTTTAAAAAATATGTGATATTTTATATTAAAAATATTTATGTTAGTATGAAAATAAAAGTATATTTAGTAGTCTCTAAATCGGAAAATTAGTAAAAAATCAATCAATTATTAGAAAATAATTGAGAATTTAAAAAAATCATTGTAAAAAGCCTAGAGTTATTGAATATTGAAAAAAACAATTGAAAATTAAAGAATGGAATTGAATGTCGAAAATTATAATTAAGAATTAAAGAAAATAATTCAAGAATTGAACAATGCGATTGAATGTAGAAGAAAATAAGTGATAATTGTAGAAAAAATAAATTGAACAATCCAGGAATTATAGAATTTTGAAAAAAACAATAAAAAATGAAGAATGTAATTGTAATTTGAAGAAATTAATTAAAATTGTAAAATAATAATTGATGAATTGAATTGAAGTTTCAAAAACATTATTGAATATTGAAAAAAAATATTAAAAAAACCCGAGAATTATTCAATATTAAGTTAAATAAATAATTAAAAATTAAAGGAAATAATTGAGATCTAAAGAAAATAACTAAAAATTGATGAAAATAATTGAAAATTAAAGAAAATAATTGGAAATTAAATCAAATAATTGGTAATTGAAGAAAATAGTAGAAAATCGAAGAAAATAATTGAGAAGTGTAGAAAATAATTGGAAATTGAAGAGAATAATTGAAAATTGAAAAGAATAATTGTCAGTTGAAGAAAATAATTGTGAATTTCTAAAAATAGTTGAATAATTGAATAATTGAATTGAAGCTTCAAGAACGGAATCGATAATTGAAAAAAGCCGAGAATTATTGAATATCGAAGAAAATAATTGAAATATGATGAAAATAATTGATAATTGAAAGCACGTAATAAAATTGCTCATAACTATATAAACTATTGTGCAATTATTATTATTATTTTTCAATTGCATAATTATCGCATAATTACACAAAATTTAAACGCATAATCAGATTGGTTTAAAAAGCCTACACGGAGAAAATGTTTCAGATAAAGTTTACCATGTTAGCATGATACACCTCGGATCAAAGTGATTTTTAGAAAACTTTACCATTCAATTTATAATAGAAATTATTCAAGAATTAGAAATGTTTTATACAAAAATATGGATACACATCACTCTCCAGCATGGTAATTTGATGGTCGGAGGGCGATTCCTCGATTGCCAGAAAGTTGAGTAGTATTATACACAGCACGTGGGAAAACTTTACCATGCTGGATGACAAGGCGCTGAGCTCGAATTCTTGAGCTCAGCGCGCCTCGACAATGTTCTTGTCAAGGCTCCTGCTCACCAGCATGGTAAAGTTTTGCCAACTAGATGATCTTTTCTATTCAACCAAAAAATAAAAAGATTTCCTTCATATTAATTACAGATTTATTTCCTATAGAGATTACTTATTTCGCTAATTATAATTACATTTAACGATACAATCACGATCATAGTTTTAACCTTAAGATTAATTTAATATTCTTTTGAACTATATACAAGACGCGATTTACCTAAACTAAACTTACGCCGCAATATACAAATATCTAAATACACATTCACGCACACCGAACACGCTCGAATACATTTGGAATTAGAGATTCAAACTTTCCTTATATACTAACTGAGTAGAATTGTATCCCTTTATGAGAAACGGTTTTAATTCTTATATCTTTAGACTGAATAATTATAATTTAAAACAATTATGTGTTAATTATTGCTTCCTTCCTTGATCAATTTTTTATATAAATCAAGTTTCAAAATTTTGGTAATTTCTATTAAATCTTTCTTTTTTGTCTTGCAATAATCTGTGAATCAAATTCAAAATGTTAATTTAGAACTTATTTTGTATTTTAAATTCTAAAAAGTACGACCAAAATATTATATTAATGTCAAATAGTTTTTTAATTTAAAAAAAAGTTTTATTTAATGTATAAAGTTATAATTATGCAGTTCATTAATTAAATAAAACTTAAAGGTCTTGTTATAAAAATAACTTGTAGATATTTTAAAAAATATTTTTTATAATGTGTACAAATTTAACAATTATCTAAATATTAAAAATAGGTGTAATTAACAAAATCTTTGACTTTATCTTTTATTCACTTTAGATCAATTTCACTTGTGTTAATTTCGATTTCCGAGACTCCTGTATTATATAATTTTTAAATAAAGTAATTTAATAATTAGACAGAAAATTCTTATTTATTAAAATTTTAATTCTTACAATGTTTAAAAAACCAAATATTCATTTATTAAAAATATATTATATGTATTATATATAAAAATATTAATATAAATGTTATTTAATATAATAATTTTTATAGAAACAAATTTGTATTTTCTGCATTAAAAGTTTAATAACCTAGAAAATCCTATCTGTTCTTTTAATCTGAATTAGTTAAAAATAATTAATTATTAATAATAATCAGAATTCTACTAAAATATTATCTATTTTGATATAACTTAAAAATAAACTAAACTAATAATTATTTATTTTTTACTAAATGATTAGTAGAAATATAGCTATTTGAATTAAAAGCTAACTTTTTGATTTCAAGCTAGTTATTTTTAACTAACTCAGATTTAGAGAATTTGTTAAACGTTATTTATGAAAGTAAATATTATTTTGAATAAGAATTTGAATAAATAAAAGTTATTACAACTAAAAATTGAAAGTAATGAATTAAGTAGATCTTATAAAGGTATAATAAATGAAAAGTAAGAAAAATAATAATTTTAAAAAATGACATTTAGCTATTTAAAAATAGTAAAGAGTAAAAATTACCATAATTGAAAATTTTCAAAGCAAGAAAGAAACTTTAAAATATAAAAAATCTGCCTTTAAATTACAAGAAATTTTTATTTAAAAAAATTTACAAACGTAGAAGTTTAGAAGTTGTAAAATATATGTTTGATAGTTTAATTTTACAATGATAAAAAAACCAAGAAAAGCATCATATCTGAAATATTTTAGGTAATTTTCTTTTTAATTAATGTAAAATACAAATATTGTTTAATTTATTATAAAATTTATTATTTTAGTATTAAATGTAAATAAATATTAAGAATTAAACTATTTACAGAAATACACAATTAAAGAATCAAAATATTATAAGAATTTAAAAAATAAACTAATTGAAAGAGTAGTCAGTAAAATATGAAATATCTAACAAGTTTTCGTTTAAAATTTGTTTGTCATAGTTGCATGTTATATAATTCAACGTAAGCTAGGCTAGCCTCTAATATAAGTATTAAAATTAATAATTTAAAGATCATTCTTTTTCCTTTTAATAGAAAGAGTTCTTGTGGAATTAACAGACAAATAATATGTGATCGCATCTGCAAATTAAAAATGGAAAAAGAGGGAGAAAGTTTGATTTATCATGCGATAGGAATAAATTCCGAGTTTTGAGGAGAGTTTACCATGCTGGAGAGTCATTGGACTTGACGCTGAGCCCGAACTCCGATTACCCGTAGCATGGTAAACTTCTGCACATTTCTCGGCAAACTCTTTTCAACTTTAATGCACATTTTACAGCTTTAAGCGAGTAGTCTTTTTCAGTCTACTTTTGACTCTCAAGTACCACGTATATGGGAAAATTTTTCTTATTTTTTGAAAATAACTATCAGAATTTTGAACACAATATCTCAATTGTAACTTTGATCCGAGGTCCTGCATATAATATGGGAAAGATTACCTCAAACGTTTTCCCCGTGTAAAGTTATTATCTTTATTTATAAAACAAATTGATATATTAGTCAAATTTATTAGCCCAGAAAGAAAATTCCCGGTTTGACGGAAAATTCTCGGTTAATTCCCGGTTTTTCCCGGTCAATTTAAATTCTCGGTTATTTCCCGGTTTTCCCGGTTAGTAGACACCCTGCATTATAAAATAAGAAATATGAATGTTAGAAAATAATGTTTCAAACAAAAATGATAGATAATTTTAATCTGCATAAAATTAATACGATGTATTTTTTGCGTTAATGCTCTAGATTACGAGATAATTATTGCAATACAAAATTTTACCACTATTTTCAAGATGGCGGACAAAGTTACCACCTCTCGAGGTCGCAAACTTGAAGTTAAACTTAGTGAATGTTCCTCTTTCGACTACAAAAAACATTGACGACCTCGGATTAATGCATTTTACAAAAATCTTTAATTAATTGCTCTTATGGTGTCAACTTGAGAATGCACAAGTAGTAATTACTTACTTCAGTGCGTTCTGCAGCGCTTCTTAATTATCGTAGAATCAAATTTTAAATGTAAATTTGTTTATTTTTTTATTATCTACAACTTTTATAGGACCTATTTTTGTAGAAAATTGCATAATAATCGCGAAATTAGCAAAAAAAGATTTTCTACTCCTATGGTTTATGAAATTTTACATTATAAATAAAAAAATATTAATATTAGAAAAAAAAGTTTTAAATAAAAACGATATATAATTTTAATCTTTATAAAATTAGTAAGAAGCATTTTTTGCGTTAATGCTCTAGATTACGAGATATTTGCGATGCAAAATTTCACCCCTTTTTTCAAGATGGCGGACAAAGTTACCACCCTTCGAGGTCGCAAACTTCAAGTTAAGCTCAGGGAATATTCCAGTAGTAAGGGGCAACTATGGCGAGACGTTTGTGACGTCACAGTGACGTCACTGGCGCCAGTGCGAGAGAGAAAGAGATAGTGGGGACAATGGGAGTGAGAGAGACAGAGGAGAGGTGTGGGGAAAGGGGAAGGAATTGACATTTTGGGCCAGACATCGTGACGTCACAGTCTGTGTGTGAGAGAGAGAAAGAGGGGATGAGTATCGTAGAGAGGGTAAGAGAGAAGGAAGATAGTGGGTGTGTTGGGCAATTATGGGAGCCAATCAGAATGCGTCCTATAGTTGCCCAAGCATAAAACTAAGAGAGTGGGAGTAGTGGTAGTGGAGGCATGAATGGAAAAGGGTGGTATTGAAATTATGGGACCCAATAACAAGCGTTTCCCAAAAATGCAGAAAAGAATGGATTATGCAATACTGTGAGATGCGAGCTCGAGAGAGAGAGAGAGAGAGAGAGAGAATGGAATGTCGTGAAAGTCAACAAGTCTTGTTCGCAACGTTAAAGCGTGAGCGCTAGGGTGGCGGTGCGCTATTGTATTAGATAAAGGGGGATGGCGAAGAATTAGAATAGAGAAAAAGGACTACTTGCTATGCTTAGCTGTTTAGCTGGATGGAAGACAGACTTACAAATGCAAAATATCATTCTCGAATATTACGGGAAGTAGAATTTTAAGAGTTCAAATTTTTACTGAAAATTTTAATACAATTGTAAAATTAAATTAATTAAATTAAATTAAATTAAATTAAATTAAAATTAAATAGTACAATGAAGAAAAATATTAATAAAAAGTAATGACATTATTTATATTAAAGAAAAAAATCAACCTACCTTGAGGAATTGAACCCTCGGCGCTTCTGGTTTTTGAGCACAAGAACAGCTACGAGTATAGTTGTTAGAAATAGTGACTTAGAAATATAAGTTCGAAATTCTATTCTATAATATCAAATTAGAAATGAAATGAAATGTTTCAAATTTATTAAGATAAATTAAAAGCATAGAAGAATTTAACATTTGAAATATTTACATGTAATTAATAATTTTTTTAAATTATAAATTTTTTTTTATTTTAAAATCTTTAAAAATTTTCTACTAACTTACTCTAATGTTGGGGGTAGGTGAAATAAAAAAGTTATATATAGTCTTACAATATTTATTAATTTTTCACACACACACACACACACACACACACACCCAGCTACATATATAAAAATACATTTTAAAAACATTTTTAGATTTTTTATTTTTATTTGAAAAACAATAAAATTATAATATATTTATTAATATAACTTCCACCGACCATCAGGATCTAACATTACACTATCGTCATTAAAATCGTCATTAAAATCGTCATAATTTTCTAAGTCTTTTTCAATGTTTCCAGCATCTGATTGTGAGGGATCTTCGTCCATTATATCTATTCCCTCGCCACTACAATGGAGAAAGTGCATGGCTACATCATCCACATTTCCTTCAAAAATTTTTGTTTCAGCTTGACTGTCAATGCAAATGACTTCAGGCTCGCTTACAACCAGCCTGACCCTCGAATTAGATGCACCACCGTTCTCATTATTCTGTCGTTGACCTACTGCCATAGTTTCTACGTGGCGCTGGGAATACCATACTGTAAACAAAGAATAAAAATTTTAAAATTAAAGTTTATATACAAAATTATTACATATAACAGTGAAAACAATCATAATAATATCAATAATAATAATAATAATAATAATAGCGCTACCTCAAACATCGTGAAGTAATAGTTCAGTAAAGCGAGTACTAACTACGAGACAGTGATTTTTGTTTTCTTTTAGTTTATTAAATAGAAATAAATATCATTAAAGATCTATTATTAAATAAATAAATTAATTAATAATTAAATAATAAATTAATAATAAATATTAAATAAATTAATAATAAAAATTATGTAATACATAAATAATAATAAATTAATAAAATAATAATAAATATTAAATAAATTAATAATAAAAATTATAATAAATTAATCTTCTACACGAGGACGTTTATAGCCGTAGGGTAGAGAATCATAATTTTCTACTCTACGACGTTTCATATTGACTACTCTACAAATTTTTTTTTCATCACGAGTTACTACTTCATGTAATCGTGTGGTTCGAATTACTCGTGACGATAAGTTTATAGGATCAGCATTCAATGTAACAAGATCACGAATCGAGTCAAAATTAATTAATTGAGAGTTTTTAAAATTTAAAGTTATGCCCTTAGCCTTGCAAACACTGGGTTCTCTACCGTTAGCTGCACTAACCTTATAAGCGTAAAATTTTGGCCCACCAGATACGAACGTTGAAATAAAACTACCCTCACCGTAGTCTTTTTCAATTTCGTCTGTTAAGTCGCCCAAAAGTGAACCTACATGAGGTTTGTATTCTTCTGGTGTATTACGGCTTACGTAAATACACGAGTCAGTATCGTAATATAATACCCTTCTACCTAGTTTAGAAAGATATTCATATAACTTTAATCTGGCTTGTGCTGTTGTGTAAGCTGCAATGACAACATTAGTGTTTGGTGAAGGAGTACAAACCTCGGTCTTGTACAGCCAACAAACATAGAGTACAGACTCATTAACAGGTATAATGTCGTTGATCTCAATATATGGATTAATAATCATTTCGAGTAATTTTGTCCGTGTACGTACAAGTGTCGTTCGTGGTAAATTATCCCGTTGTCCAAACTTACCCCAGAAAGAGTTAAGACAGAGTTTTGCAACAGAACGAAGTCCTGGATTTTTTTTTATATTAGCATAATCTAGTCTTATTCCTTCCGAGGACTCGTAATGTGAGATATATTCTTGTTTGGAAATATCGTCTGTACAATTTAATGGCCAACCACTTGCTTCTTGCTTTATCTTTAAAAACTTGTTTATATAAGATACAAAAAGACCACCCTCGCGAGTGATTGGGTTGTATTGTGTAGTTTTGTATTGCCAAATTTCGAAAATTTTGACAATACGATAACCTTCTTTTACTGCAACCTTCAGTTCATCGGAAACCCATGTCCCCTCAATTACTTGTTGAGATTCATCCTCGTGGACACACTCGCTCTGTTCGAGAGTGTCACAGCATGAGCGACAGAGTGGAAACATGAGTTTCCCATGTTGACGGACAGGTAAAACAGGGTGGTACAAATCTCGAGGAGGTAAAACAGAACAAAGTATTAATCCCTCGACATTGGTAAGATCGTTATTATTACCTGTAAGCTTTTGACATTCTTCACCAATGTAAAGTTCAGGATGACCAACAGGAAATTTTCCTGTTTTACAAATAAAAGGATATAAAGAGCACACATCTTTATATTCTATTATTTCGCCATCTGATATCTCGTGAAACGATTTAGTGTTACCAGTTCGGCCACCATAAAACGCATCACGAGGATTCAATACCTTGTTCTTTTTTAAAATCTGACTATTGTTTAAAAATCTTTGTAACTCCTCGTTATTTTCTTTTCTGTAATTAAAGTCACATTCCCACATTTCAACGAGATCATACCCACTATTACGAATTTTGTCGAAAATCGCACGTGTTTGAGCATACCGATCATCCATATTTGTTTCCGAGTTACAAAGTTTTACATCTCTATTAATGTTATAACATTTTGTACATCCATGCCAGTAGCAACCATGAAACTGATAAACACGACGTGTATTTGTATCAGTGTTTTCATAGTAACCATCAACTAGGATGTTTTCTAAAAGTCTGTGTTCTTTGTTTCGTCCAGCGTGCGTGATAGCAATCCCTTCCTCATATTCAACGGATAAGAGCCATTCTATTTATTCCTCTTTCAATGGTAAAAAAATTTCCGACCTCGGAATTAATTTTGAACGACAATTTGACTGGACTAAAATTATCCTAAATCTCTTTTAAACAGGTTTCAACAATCGATGAACGACAATTATTAAAAAAAAGAAATTATTTATTTTAACTAACAATTTTCAAATAATTGAAAAAAATTGTTTATAAATTTTTTTATAAACAATTATAATTTATTTCATAGTGTAATGAATATTATTTTATAACAATATATAGAGAAGAATCACAGCGCTATATCTAACGAACTCTGGTTTGAGTTATTCAGGACTCGACCTTATTCGTCGCTATTCATCCTTATTTTTCGAGCGGCGAGTAAGATATTCGTCGCTATTCATCCTTATTTTTCGTTATTTGTCTTTAGCCGCTCCGGTACCTAAGCGGCGAGTACGATATTCGTCGCTATTTATCCTTATTTTTCGTTATTCCTTAAGTATCGGAGCGGCGAGTACGATATTTGGCACTATTTTACACTATTCTACGCTATTTCACGTTATTTGGCGTTATTTCACGCTATTTCACCTTATTCCACGTTATATTTTGTTAACTCGTTTTAGCCCACGTTATTCGATGTACTCGAGAATTTTTAACAAGTCAACATCTTATTCACATAACTCTAAAGATATTCTCTCTAACAGAATAAGGTATTCGGGAGTGCGTAGCCCCTCGAATTTTTCAAAGTTTTCAAAATTCTGTTCAGATTTTCGGAAATTCAAAGGTGTCGCTAAAAATATTTGAAATATTTAGAAAAATTATTTTATATAGCAGGAACGATAAAAAAATTTTTTTTACACAACTTTATAAATTAAACAAACTTTGATGCACAAAATAGACCCCCCCTTTCTTGTCGGCTAACTCATAGAATTTTTGCAATATAACTGAATAGTTAAATTTTTGGTTCATTTAAATTTTGAATTTTAATGAAGTATAGAGTGTAAAAAGAGCGGTTTTGTGCACAATCAATCAATTAATTAAGGTTTTTACATTAAAATTGTCAGTAAATAGTAAATTCAAATTACTGAATAAATTATATATCTAATACATCATGTTTCCTAGATAGATATATCCTACCAAAGGAGTATTAACAGTACTGATTCAGTACTATTTTTCAGAATTGAGTTAATCAGTACTGAGCAGGATCCGAGAACTTTACTAAGTTTCACTATAATTCATCAAAATGTGGTCGACATGACACTTAAATTTATCTAATTCTGGAATTATTATAAATTTTTTAGTAACAATTTTTCAACATTTTTTTTAAATTTAAAAGATATTTTTCTATAAAGTCAGATCGATTTCCAAGGTCCAACTCGATTTATTGTAAAAAGACCGTAATGGCTCAGTACGAGACTTCGGGGTCTTCCATAAACCACGTTGCCCATTTAGGGGGAGAGGGGATCCTTCCTTGAGAAACATAGCCTTATTTTACTTTATTTTATTGAATTAACAATGAACCTATGTTTATGTTTTTTTACTATTATGTAAGTTTCATATTTTATTGTAAATTTGATAATTAATATTTTATGTTTTTGTATATAACCTCAAAATTGTATATTATATGTTTTTAATATTTTTTTGTATATTGAAATTGTTGTTTATGTAATTTTAGTTTTTATTGTCCTGAAGAGTCTTACATATATGTATGGCGAATCGTTGAATTTTTTTATTTTGGGACGATACGTTGAGGCGTTTGAAATAATTAATTATTAATTAATTTTAGTTCGAAATGCAAACAAATTCGGATCAATAAGACCTTCTTAATGCCATTTTAGGTAATTGTACCAAGTGTCGTGAAAAATTATTTAGTTTTTTAAGAGAAAAGTAACGGACAAATTTTGTCTATGACGTCAGAATCCATCACATGCCCTTAATAATGTGAAAATATTAGATCTGGAACAAACGATAAAAAAAGACTTATATCTGAAATGATACACATTAAATGCAATGATTTCACACATATAATTTCTCAGTCACACTTATTTTCAATTACTGAAAAATTAAAAGTATATGACTTGTTTTCTTTAAATCTTCATTTCGAATTTATTAACTTTGTTTTGTATTTACATAATTTGCAAATTGTCACCTTTCTGATTGTTTTATTTAGGCAATCGAAGTAACTTTGTCGGTTCTTCGTCTCTTATATTTTAATTTCTTATTCCATTCTTATAATAATTTGATGTGTTATTTATTTAACAAAACGAAACATATTGCTAAAAAGAAGAAGTAAATATAGTATTTTTATCACTTAATTCATTTTACTACTTCGAATAATCGAAAAAATTCTATTTATTGAGAAAAAAATGGAAGAATATCATTACTCTTATTCAAAAAATTATTGAAACTCTGCTGTTTTCTTCGCGAGTATTGTTAGATTCTTCGAGTTGTGGAAAAATCATGTTAAATGCACATTTACGTAGTCATTTTCTTTTTGGTAAAAAAGTACTAATTTGAAGATGTAATTGGAAAAGAGGAAAATAAAAAGGTATAATTTGTTACTCCAGTATGTATATCTTGAAATTATAAATTTGAATCGTAAACAAATTCTCTAAAAATTTGAATTCTCTCTTGAAATTTATTGATGAGTGTAATTTGTATTCTATTACCAAAAAGAGGTTTATTTCTTTCTCCAGAATTTACTTTTTTTTTACAGTCTTATTTTAATTACAATGATTATTTATTCTCTATAACAAATGTTATTAATGTTTTTTATCCCTAAAGCATAAACTTGGCACTATTAAATATCTGAAAACAAGGTCGAAAGCCATTCAGTTGTTCGACCGTATATGAAAGCAGTCTAATAAAATCATTGAGTCGAACAAATGAATGGATATAGATACAAATGAACCGAGTAAGTTCATTTTTGAGGCGTTTTAAGACAAACAATATTTCATCAATGTTGCCTTGTAATATTTGTTACTTTTGTGTCTTTACTTTTTTAAAGTAATACTTTCGCTTTGTATGATGTATATTTTGTGGAAGGTTATTTAACGTTACACATATTTTTTCATTTTATCAATAATATGCAATTTTTAAAACTATTACACATAATTTTGGCAAGTGTTGCAAATCGCTCAATATGCAAGATTAGTATTAATAATATTTACGTAGGTACAACTCATGTCGTTATATGTAACACTCTGTGACAAAAGGAACCTAACAGGTTCCAAAAGTGAATTTTATAAGGCAGGCGTTTGAAGTTGCAGCAATGCATTGAAATTAAAAAAAACTGAAAATTTATTTTTTCGAGACAAACTGTCCCTTTTGTCGCAGAGCGGCACATATGTTTCTTGTTTCAATCTCTAAATACAATTTTCAACCAATAATACAACCGTTTTAACAGTTGATATGGTTTTTACGTTTTTACATTCGCCATTATTGAACTATTTTACTCAGATATTTTTAACCTTGATGTTAAGTCAATTTTGATTTAAAACAAACATTTTAAACATTTTGTCGTATAGCTACTTCAAATTAATAGTTTTGTTTTTAAGGTAATTAATAATGTTATTTTCTTTAGATCTAAAGTGAACTTATTCATTACAAAAATGAAAGAAAACTTTCATTAATTAAAGGTTTTTTTACTGAAAATAGCGAACAAAGTCTAAAGCTAACTACACAATAATGTTTATATGTGGTATGGTGAAAGCTACGATGCACAGGACATTCGGAAAAACTTAAGTTTAGCTGTGAGAATCAGAACGATAGGTCTAGTATGAATTCAGAATGGCGAACATAAAAGTGCGCTGGAGCCAAATAGCTTTAGATATTTGAAAATATTTTAGTGAAATAAAGTAAGAAAACTTTTAAAATTTGTATGAATAAAATTCCACATTTTTTATTTGGAAAGAGTTAAACTTTTTATCTATCTTCATAATCTAAGAATCATTATTAATATTAAACAATTAATGTCTTCTGTACATTGCTTTGAAATAAATCAATGTTCATAGATTCGTGTTACGGACTATTCAATTTGTACAGTACTTTATCGTCGCAAATACTTAATTTTTAAATCTACATTTGACACCAACATTCTAAGCTATTAAAAAATTGATAATTTTGTTTTAATACTAATTTTTTGACACTGTTATTAAGAATGTTCCCTAATAATTTGTTTTAAAGTACTATATCAATATAACATATTATGAATAGTTTTGAAAATTCATATTATGACTCGCATCATAAAAAAGGGACATCCAATATGTTCTATATAATAAAAATTAACACATTTTATGAC
This sequence comes from Ganaspis brasiliensis, assembly GCA_037103525.1. Taxonomy (NCBI): domain Eukaryota; kingdom Metazoa; phylum Arthropoda; class Insecta; order Hymenoptera; family Figitidae; genus Ganaspis; species Ganaspis brasiliensis. The sequence goes on from JAZKLR010000523.1 coordinate 1,917,855, forward strand.
AAGATATAGTTACCTATAGATGATTTTTTTATTAATCTTGTACCGTATTGTAATTCTTTCTTCCGCATTATATGTGTCAATTAATTCTATACTTATTGTCAATATTTACAACAAATCGTCAAATTGATGAGATAATGGGATTAAAACGTTGCAAAATGATACTTTAAAAAAACTGTGCAATTGACTTTTGCTTTTTTTGTTTTTTGTCTTAAAATCATAAAAATATATTTGCTCGTCTTATTAACACCTTGGTTTTGTTATATTTTTAGTTTTTTGTAGTTGATTTTAATGTTTTTTATGGAATTGCAGAATATAAAATATAGGAAGTTTTATTTAATCGAATTAAACTAAAATTAAAACTATTACAACCTTTATACATTTTTTCCATATTTAAAATTTTGTTAAACAATCACTTTATTAAAGTATTTAAAATTTTATAATTTTAAAAATTCAAATGTGCCCTTCTTACTTCTTAAGTATTATATAAATATAATGAAAAAATGGAAATAAAATGCTGGTGTAACAAAAATACAGAAACCTATTTAATATCTGCTTTATTGCTTATCATTAAGTACAATAAAATTTAAGAGTTTTGGGATAATCGAGATCTGGTTATAGAACTAGTACATTGTTTAAGAAAAGACGTTTTAGTTGCAACAGTCGTCTTTTTGATAAGAAGTAGTAAAAGAGTTATACTTCATTAAACATATAATTATATTACCTCTGAAGAATTTTAGAGAGATGAAAATAAAGAATTGCAAGAATTATAAAACGTGTGTTAGAAAAATGGGGTGCGCGCGCAGTAAAAAGAAAGATGACAGTATTTGTTTGACAGGTCAGAAATACAGATGCAAGTTCATCTTTGTTCTGGTTATAACGAAATCCGTGTTATCCGATCCGTTAACACGAATTAGTTCGTGTAAATAAGATATTCAGACACTAAATAGAATTAAAAAATTATTTTTTATTAGTGTAGATAAAGTCTATTTCACATTAAATTTGTTTAAAGAATAAAGTTTTTTATGGCCTTTTCCTTAATAATAGGACCACTAACTGGAAGATTTGCATTGCGATCATAACACAGCCCCACAAAAAAATAGTCTGTACAATAAACCAGACTACACTTTTACGACGTATTTTGACCTCCTGAACACAAATTTAAGGTCTAGAAGAACTTTTATAAGGTACTTTTTTTTAAATTGCAAAAACTATTTTTTAATTGCAAAAATCCGTAAAATGAATTCTTTTTTTCCTTGAACTAGGCAATACATTTCTAATGTATTTTAGTGTTTTAAGCAAAAATTTATAATATTATAAAAGCAATGCTAGTGATGATTTTGTTGTTATTTGCAAAAAATTAATTGATTTTTTCAAAATTAGTAAACATTTACGGGTTTTTCGTCAAACGGAACAAAAAGCTCAATTCGAAATTCCTGTTAATGGATATTAATGATCCGAGGCTTAAAATGTTCGTTATCAATTGCTCTTTAAGTACCCGTTGTACCTTTTTGAAATTTTTAAAATGGCGGCTCAATATGGCTACAAGCCGAGAAAAATTTGAGCATGGGGATTCGATAACACGAATTTCCTGAGCGTGGGGACTCGCAAATGTGTTCGAAGTACGTGTTAATGAAAGAATTCGGATAAGACTAATTTCCTCTATGCAAACCCATATTATTTTCAAGGGACCGACACTTTTGTTCGCGCTAAAGCGAAATTCGTGTTAACGAGGTTTTACTGTAAACAATACGTACACTTATAAAAGCCTAAACTAAAAACATATAACATTATTCGATGACGTTGCATAATCGTACGCGTAGTTATATCGCTGGAATAGAGTGTTTAAAATTTCCTTATATACTAACTAGCAAAAGTTTCATGTGTTTTGAGAAGTGATTTTTCACTAAATTAAAGTAAAAATGATAATAATAATTAACGTCTGTGTTCAGTATTCCGGATGATACCAAATTTACCTATAAAACAAAATTTTTTGATTATGAATAAAATAATTTTAAAATAATTATACACTTGTTACTGCAGTATCTATTATTAATATAAATTTTATTCTACACGCGTAAATTTGTTACACAGGCACAGTCTAAGTCAAAGTACTGAGTATTATCCCTAATCATCGCTGATTATTATTGTTATACGCAGTCTAAGTCGAAGCACTGACTATTACCTCTAATCAGCGCTAATTATTGTTATCCCTAGTCCAATTTGAAGTAAACTGTATAACCCTTTTCGACCAAAAATAATATTCTTAATTTATAACTTCGAAATTACTTGTATTTTAAAATTATTATATCTATTTCTTAATCTATTCAAATTTAAATTGTAATCTTATCTTACATTGTAACCTTGTTAGCCTCAGGTGCTAACCATATTCCGTTTTTATATTTAGTATCAATTTAGCATCCGTACCGTAATTTCAATATCGGTCCGTCTAATGTGTCAAACTTTAAACTCAGTTCAAAATCCAAATTCACTTCAAATATTTATTAAATCCGAACACCAACATCAGCTCGAATCTATGAAAACAATAGTTTAAGATAGATAACTTTAAAAACAACAACAAAAGATCGACAGCTGAAGAGATCAGTTAACGAAGTCTGCCTAGATGTTTGTCAGTCGGAGAATCACCGCAGCCTTTTTCAGAACCATTGTCTGGTTCAGGAGTTGTTCGCGACTAACCTGAATCCATTAACTAAAATTTTTAAAGGCAAGAAACTTACACTTGTTTCAATTCTCTTTAAAACTGCAGAGAACTCACCAATATAATTTATGTTTTTAGTGGACGATTCTCTCGACATCTAAGAGTTATTTTTAGTTTGTTGTTTCCATTATCCAAATTAATTGTTTATATTTGATAAATTGTTTATTTATTAATAGCAGTTAATTAATAAATTATTAATTACGTAGACGTGACACCACAAAAAAATATAAGTAACAAATCATGCTTTAAAAAGTCAGCTCGAAGTTGTTTTAAGAATATGGCCATACAAAGAATTATAGATTGTCACAAACAAAATAGAACTGCATTTCTTTCATCTTTTTCCAAACTTCTGATAAAAATGATATTTCGACTCCTATTTTGATTAAAGAATATTGTACCAATAAACCTGTCTATTTGTTTCAGGTAAATCAAGATGCGACCAATGGCCAACTTACTAATTACAATCGTTCTTTTAACTTCTAGCTTTTGTCCCACATCACAATCTAATACGCCTTTTTCTAACATACCTTTTTTACAAAAGCCAGGTTTGTTTTATTAAGACATAGGAACATCTAGATTCATAACTGATAAATGTCAAATAGTTGTTAATTCAAGTAAAATTTTAGAAATCGGAGATAAATTATATACAAACATACTAGAAATTGCGTTTCAATGCATAAAGTTAAATCAATCAAACTGTTTGCAAATGGAATTTGGTATACGAAATGTTAGAATTGAACGCCTCACTAAACAAATTCAAATATTATTCAAACGTCCAATTAAAGCTATGACAAATTTTCCACTTAAAAATAATAAGAACTCTAACGAAATGCAAACAATAATAAACAGGTTTTCCGGAATCAGTAATGAAATACCTTCTAAATTTAAAACACGCTGAATTTCAGTGTTTATTTCGGAATTCATTTCCGTATTCACTTCACTATCCTGACCACCATAAATTAAGTTATTTATCAGTCTTTTCGCTCTCTGACATTGAAGAGAAATTGAAATTTTCCATGATCTTAAGCAAATTGATCGCTTTAAGACCCAAATAAGAACTAAATAAAGGAATAAGACTAAGCCAGTCCTTAGGTATAGTTTTCTCCTTAAAAAAATGGAGGGAGTTAACAAAAATACCAAGACCCGATTCAATATCAGAAATTAAGATCGGAGACATGTTTTTACTACTTATAAATGTGTGCTACAAAGCCTATTTTTATACGTTTAACTAATATATTTTTTAATTCTTAGGAACTTATCAATCACTCCGAGTCAATAAAACACACATATGATTTTTTACGTTTCTGCAGCTATGCTGTCCTCATTAGAAACATTAAAAGATTTGTTAAAAAATATATATAAGGTACAATCATTATGAAGTCAATAAATTTTAAAATATAAATATTGTAGACAAGTTGCCACAACGGTACAGGGCTATCAACTGACACTAATATATTTTTTATTTTTTTAAGAGTTTAGATGACCGTTACATCAACCTATCAACATTAACCTCTCTTGCCTCATTTCCATTTTTTTGCAGGTCCCGAGTTGCACCTTCTGTTTTTTATAATTTCTAAGAAACGAATTTCCATTTTGCTCCTTCTTTATCCGGAAACTCCTTCAATTTTATTTTTATCAAAGATTAAACTCCGTTATTTAACTAATAATATCTCATACGTGATTATTAGTAAAATAACCAATAAATTTATTATTTTAGATGAATACAAGCAACATTTGCCCGATAACTCAATTGGAAAATTTAACTGGAGAATACGGAATTTTAAAACCGAAATATTTTTTATCAAATCCAATGGGAACAATAGACATTTCAACCTGTTCCGTTCAAATAGAAACAGATTTTCTTAAAATATGCATACCAACTAGAAATAGAATCAAGGAAACAAAAAAAGAGCTGTCTGAAAAAATGCTTTATAGAATTTCAAAAAAAAAGAGTTTTGCGAATCTTATGTAGAAAACAACTTAAATCCTACTCAAAATAGTGAAAAAGTAAAATTATTAAAATAGTCAACATCCTGTCAGAGATGTTATTCGCGTGGTCATGTAGCTTCACGATGCAATAATATTCAAAGAAATAAGGACTAAATGATTGGAATAAGATTTTGAATAGGCATACATAAAATGTTTATTAGAAATTATATACAAATTTGATAAAATGACCAATTTTAATCCACTTAGTATTATTCCATTAATTAAGCGAAAAATGAACAAGTGAAAAGAGGCTCAGAATGATGAAAGGCAAATTACTAAGAAACATAAAAGTTGATTTACTAACAGTTTGAGATATTTTATTAACCCTTTCGGGATTTTTGTAATATTTAATCAAGTTTATGTATTAGTTTAAATTAATGCTCTACACAAAGTCGTTTATAACCATAAGGCAGAGAATCATAATTATGTGTCCTGCGTCGTTTCATATTAACGACTCTACATGTTTTGGTTTCAGCACGTGTTACGACCTCGTGTCGAATCACTCTTAAGAAAACTGTTATTGGGTATTCATTCAAAATCACTAAGCCGTAGATCGATTTAAAATTAATTAATTGCCAATTATTAAAATTTAATGTGATACCCTTAGCCATCTAAGCACTGGGTTCAGATCCGATAGCTGCTCTAACTTTATAACAGTAAAATTTTCGGCCTTCCGAGATAAAAGTTAAAATATAACTACCAACACCATAATCTTTTTCAATTTCGTCGGCTAGATCGCCCAAAAGTGTATCTACTGGAAGTTCGTACTCTAATGGTGTATTTCGACTTATATATAAGCACGAGTCTGTATCATAATATAACATTTTTTAGGTAAGTTTAGAAAGATACCTATACAATTTTAAACGGGCTTGTGTAGTAGCGTAGGCCACTATTACTACATTTGTGTTGGGAGAAGGAGTATAAGATTAGTGTTTTACTTCCAGCAAACACAGAGCAAATGTTCATTAACGGGTATGATATCGCTAATCTCAATATCAGTCCGGAATTTTTTTTTATGTTTTCGAGGTTTTAACGTATTTCTTTTGCCAGCTCATAACGAGCTAGATATTCTTGTTTTAAAGCTGCAATTGTACAATACAATGGCCAGACATCCGCTTCTTATTTTATTTTCAGAAATTTATTTATTTAAGACACAAACATACCTTTTTCACGGATAACGGGGTTGTATTGTGTAGTTTTGTATTGACAAATTTCATAAATTTGAACAATACGATAGCCTAATTTTATGGCTTCCTTTATCTCGTCAGAGACCCATATACCCTCAAGCACACGCTGTGCCTCGTCTTCGCAAATGCATGGACTCTGCATGAGAGAGTCACAGCATGAGCAACAGAGTCTAAACATGAGCTTGCTATGCTGGCGAACAGCATGTAAAACTGGGTGGTACAAATTTCGAAGAGGTAATATCGAACAGAGTATTAAACCGTCGACATTGGTGCGATTATTATTATCGTCTGTTAATTTTCGACAATTTTCACTAATATAAATTTTAGGATGTCCTACTGGGAATTTTCCAGTTTTGCAAATAGAAGGATATAAAGAATAAACATTCTTATACTCAATTATTTCACCATCCTCTACATTATAAAATGATTTGGTATTGCCACGATCGTCCGCAATAAAATGCATCGCGTGGGTATAGTACTTTGTTTTTTTTTAATAGGATGGTTTTTTAAAAACGTTTTTAATTGACAATTGTTGACAATTGTTTTTTAAAACAATTCATCCATTGTTCAATCCGATTAATGGTATAGCAATTAATACATCCATGTGAATAGCACCCGTAAAATTGATACACACGACTGATTGTTTTGTCCGTGTTTTCATAATATCTATCGACAAGATATTTTCAATGAATCTGTTTTCTCTATTTCTTCCTGCGTGTGTGATAAGGATCCCATCCCATTTCTCAACAGACAAAAGACATTCAATTGCTACTTGAGATTAATTATTATTGGCCCATCTCTAACCACCTTTCGGAATAATTGCAATACTGTTTAACTCTTCCCTGCGATAAAATTTATATGAATGATCTGCACTTCTTTCAGCATGCCATCTTAAAAATTCTACTCGTGCCTTTTCTCTCATTGTATGAGGGGAATAGAATTTTTTATTAGGTAAATTGCCACCTACATAAAACAATTGTGATTAAATTCTCGATCACATATGTAAACTTGGCAATAAGAAAGACCACATACATGTTCTTTCGTTTTACTAAGGTTAATCAAACGTGAACACAAGTTACAAATTCGCAATGTTGGACGTACAGATTTACCAAGTGAATTTGAATGTAAATGTCGATTACAACATGCGTCATTAAAAAATCGACGTAAACATGAATCACATTTACGCCTGTTCGTTTGATCGCAATTAGACTCTCAGCAATCAAGAATTCTTAAACTGCACTCTCTTGGATCAAATATTAATGAAATTTAATCAACTCATTAATACCTCAACCACCTTTAGTATTATTATTAACATTTGAATTTCTTATTAATAAGTCAGCCAAATTTGTCTGAAGCTTCTGAGTAACTTTTCGTACATTTAACCACTTTTGGAGTACCAGATCCTCCCAAATATTACGACGTACAGCATATATTATTTGAGAAACAATAGCACGCGGAAGACATGAAAAATCGTTATTTTTAATAGTCAATATGGACCTTTTTTTAACTTTTTTTTCAGATTGCTCATTCCACGCACCACTTTTAAGGTTTTGTATACGTTGCACGTTTAACCTAAAGCTATCATTAAAAGTAAACTGTTCGGCACTTTGTACAACTGAAAAAAAAATTTCCCAGATATCCTGGACATTAAAAATTTCTAACTTCTGGAATCAAAAGATAACCACACGATTAAGCAAAAGTATCCGAGCTAAATTTAATACTGTCAAAATCCGAAGGGTTATAATTTACAATAACAGAGTTAAAAATTTCCCGCAAAGCAGATTCGACCCATTCGATTGAGTTAATTATTTTATCAGGTAGTTTTGTGAATTTAATTATATAATCATCACCACGTAATTTAAATTTCTGATTAAAACATTTAGTCTTTTCTATAATTTAAAATTTAGATGTATCATTAAATTCACGATCTCTATTATTAACCTAACTTGCGCGAGATGAACCAGGTGTTGCGTCATTCTGCGTATCTACTCCGTAACCCTTTGAGACAGTTACGATTTTTATATATATATATATACACACACACAGATACAAATTAACACAGTTATAAAAACTAATAGTATTGAAAAGTATTTCCTGGTTTCTTCTTCCATTATTTTAATTCTTATTGAGAATATTTTATAAAACTTATTATCGTTGATAATGTGCCGATTAGGTTAATTCTTTTACATTATATGTAAATTAAAAATATTGACAAAACTAAAATGAGTAGCTTAAATTAAAAGTTTTTAAAAATGAATACAAATTCAGATTTTGATTTAATTTTTTGAAAAAAAAGTACTGAGTAGATAAATATCATGTTATAAATATATACATATATTAAAATTTTAAATTAGATAATGAAAAAAATACAATTATATTTAAATTGGTAATAAATTAAATGTAATTGAAAATTCAAATTTGTCTACTCAGTCATTTATGCTCATTTGTTCACCAATAAAAATGGACTCACCATTGTTGGAGAGAAGCTCGAGATCACCATTAATAAATTTACGTTTACTATCTTGAGGTCTGGTTAACTTTCTAATCCAATGTGAGAGGTCAATCTGAGGTCGATTGACAGGCGAATTATCACTGTCACTCTCTTTACTGACAAGATCTACAATTTCAATTAGGTCAGTTTCACTGTTGTGTCAAAAGATGTTCCACTATACACAGAACTATTACTATTACTTGCATTTTCCATCTCTCCTCGTCTTCACTTTCCTCCAAACTCAACTCTCTTTGTCACTCTTCCGCATCCTTAAATGTATCCCCCTCATATTTATCGGTAAAATACTCTGGTAGTTGAGGACATATATTGTACCTACCAACTAAATCACATGGTCAAATATTTCTTAGGGATGATATTCTCCAAAGTATAGGGGTGGAAGTTGCTAGTGGTGAGGATTCTGGTGTTGAAAATAGCGAAAGTGATGAGTGTTGCGAATTAGATGGTGGTAATGGTGTGGGCTGCGGTAGTAGTATTGTTGTTGGTTGTTGCTGTGGTGGTGATGGGGGATCACCACCGTTACCATGTTGTTGGTAATGGTAAAGGTACACCATTTCTGCAGCTTGATTGACCACTTTATCTTAAACATGAATAATACCTGAAAATTAAAATTAATCATTAATAAAACGTCACTATTTTTTATTCATCATGTATTTATTAATTTTATTTAAGATTTACTTACCAGGAGCTCCCTTTTTTTCCAAACTAATTTTTAATTTTAGTTTGAGAATTTATTTAACACTGCAAGTGCATTTTTAAACATTTGTCATTTTCTACTAAAGGTTTCACTAAATTTAATTCGTCTGTACTCATAAAATTTAATTTTTGACACATTAAAAGCTGAATTTTTTCTTTTAAAGAATTACCAGCGTGTAAACCCATTTCTAAAATGTCAATGAATTTCCGAAATTCGAAAATCGCTTCTGCCATCGCGCCGGATTGTTCAGAAACTTTTTCGGTATTCATAGCGAAATCGTTTAGATAAATTTTTTTAGATGTGTTAGCTAGATGTCTTAACGGAAACTATGCTTTTCTCACATTGAGTTTCAGTTTTATAGATTTTCATATTTCCACCAAACCATAGAAGGTTAAACTAGCCAAAAGACTATTTAATCAGCATAAAAATGGTCGTTTTCAAATTTACAAGAAACTGCTTAGAAAAAGAGTGGAATATGATAAAAACTTTTTATTTATTATAGAAGAAGTGTTGTATGTATTGTAAAAAACATACCCTTCGTATATTCTGAAAAACGTACACTTATTTAAATTCTTATGATGACAAAAGTAAAAGTCTCTCTAGCAAAACTTTCATATTATTCGGTTAACGTTTACACTTTGTAATCGATCTGTTTCCTACAATACTCAATTTTCTATTAACGCGATTAACGAGATTACAATATTCAAACTAGCGTTTAATATCTTGCTGGATACAATTTTATATTTTATATTTTTCTGAAAAAGCTGAGTTTTAAAATTGTTAAAAATTATCAGGAAATAAAAGAATTTAACATCCTGATTAGGTACCGGTTAGGTACATTCTTTATTACATATATTTTATAAAAGAAGTGGTGTAACTAAAATATAGTCGTATTCATTATGATACACTGGATTATAGGATCCAAAAAAAAAAAAACAGTGTTGTCGAACGTGTACTAGCAGTGGTGATGCAAAGAAGTCTGGAATGCGGTGCGGGAAATAGTAAAAAATGCTTTCTCGGGACGCAGTGTCGATGAGTAGGTCCTGTGTTTCTACAGTTTAGAACGATCTACCTCTTCTCCGGTTTTGATGTTATTTTCTACAGGTAACATCTAAATTTAGAACCAAGAGAAAGAAAACAAAAAAAAAAAGAAAATATAAATCTATAAGTATATTAATCGAATTATTATCTTAAGTTTTTATTCCTTGTAGGTCCTCTGCAAACATACATGCTATGTCCTCTCGAAAACATTTTTCATATGCTTCTTTTCATTTAAATAATATACTACGGTTTCCTATATTTACATCTAATTGGGGTTGATGTAACCCATTTTGTTCGCTGAACATTAAGTTTTTGTTTAGTTCACTTAGCATTTTTCGCGCCGCGTCCTGTTTTGCTTCTTTTTTACTTAAAGCTTCTTTACTAATGGTTAACATTTCAGAAAGGTTTTTAAATATTCTACAGTTTGCTCTGTATCGAGGTGCTAAATAAAATGGTTCTCTTTCAACTTCATATTCAAGTGCGGTGAAGTCGTATTCTATACATAATTTGTTGAATGATTCTGCCGGGCTAATAACAGCTTCGGCATTGATAACGCAAAAATGTGCAGCCATTCTTGTTCTGTAACACACCTACCTATACTACTAAAATAAAAGTATGAAAAAGAACTGACTGAAAAAATGCTTTGTAGAATTTTAAATAGATGAGTTTTGCGAATCTTATGTAGAAAACGACTTGAATCCTACTCAAAATAGTGAAAAAGTAAAATTATTAAAATGGTCAACATCCTGTCAGAGATGTTATTCGCGTGGTCATGTAGCTTCAGGATGCAATAATATTTAAAGAAATAAGGACTAAATGATTGGAATAAGATTTTGAATAGGCATACATAAAATGTTTATTAGAAATTTTATACACATTTGATAAAATGACCAATTTTAATCTAAATAGTATTATTCCATTAATTAAACCAAAAATGAACAAGTAAAAAGAGGCTCAGAATGATGAAAGGCAAATTACAAAGAAACCTAAAAGTTGATTCACTAACAGTTTGAGATAAAATAACAAATTATGTAAAATTAATACACGTGAGATTAAAAATACATATAATAAAAAACTATAATCATATTAATAAATTATTTTAAGAAACTGGTTAACGTAAGAAAATTAACCCTTTCGGGATTTTTGTAATTTTTAACCAAGTTGATTTATTAGTTTAAACTAACACTCTACACGAAGTCGTTTATAACCATAAGGCAGAGAATCATAATTATCTGCCCTGCGTCGTTTCATACTTACTAAGCAGCAGATCGATTTAAAATCAATTAATTGCGAATTATTAAAATTTAATGTGATACCCTTAGCTTTGCAAACACTGGGTTCAGATCCGTTAGCTGCTCCAACTTTATAACAGTAAAATTTTCGGCCTTCAGAGATGAAAGTTGAAATATAACTACCAACACCATAATGTTTTTCAATTTCGTCGGTTAGATCGCCCAAAAGTGAACCTACTGAAAGTTCGTACTCTAATGGTGTATTTCGACTTATATATAAGCACGAGTCTGTATCATAATATAACATTCTTTTGCTAAGTTCAGAAAGAAACCTATACAATTTTAAACGGACTTGTGCAGTAGTGTAGGCCACTATTACAACATTTGTGTTGGGAGAAGGAGTATAAGATTCGTGTTGTACTTCCAGCAAACACAGAGCGAATGTTCATTAACGGGTATCATATCGCTAATCTCAATATCCGGACAGTCCGGACAGTCCTGGATTTTTTTTATGTTTTCGGGATTTAAACGTATTTCTTCTGCCTGCTCATAATGAGCTAGATATTCTTGTTTTGAAGCTTCAATTGTACAATACAATGGCCAGACATCCGCTTCTTATTTTATTTTCAAAAATTTATTTATTTAAGACACAAACATACCTTTTTCACGGGTAACCGGGTTGTATTGCGTAGTTTTGTATTGACAAATTTCATAAATTTGAACAATACGATAGCCTAATTTTATGGCTTCCTTTATCTCGTCAGAGACCCATATACCCTCAAGCACACGCTGTGCCTCGTCTTCGCAAATGCATGGACTCTGCATGAGAGAGTCACAGCATGAGCAACAGAGTCTAAACATGAGCTTGAACAGGGTGGTACAAATTACGAAGAGGTAATATCGAACAGAGTATTAAACCCTCGACATTGGTGCGATTATTATTATCGTCTGTTAATTTTCGACAATTTTCACCAATATAAATTTCAGGGTGTTCTACTAGGAATCTTCCAGTTTTGCAAATAAAAGGATATAAAGAACAAACTTCCTTATACTCAATTATTTCACCATCCTTTACATTATCAAATGAGTTGGTATTGCCACGATCGTCCGCAATAAAATGCATTCCGTGGGTTTTGTACTCTGTTTTTTTTTTAAATAGGATGGTTTTTTGAAAACGTTTTTAATTCCACCTTATTTTCTTTTAAACGATTCAATTTACGATTAAATTTGAAAAAGCTCATAACCACAATTTCGAATTTTAGCTGACGCAACCAGTGTATTTGCATACCTGTCATCCATTGTTAAATCAGAGTTATTAAGTTTTTGATTCCGATTAATGGTATAGCACTTAATACATCCATATCAATAGCACCCGTAAAATTGATACACACGACTGATTGTTTTGTCGGTGTTTTCATAATATCCATCGACAAGGATATTTTCAATGAGTTTGATTTCTCTATTTCTTCCTGCGTGTGTGATAGTGATCCTATCCCTTTTCTCAACATGCCAAAGCTATTCAATTGTTACTTGAGATTGATTATTATTGGCCCATCTCTAACCACCTTTCAGAAAACTTGCAATACTGTTTTCTTGCAAACATTGTGACCTAAAAAATTTGTAACAAGTAGAAGGGATATTTTTTGAAATGCTAAACACGCACATCGTAAAATATTCACATAATTTTTGCAGTAATTGGTTAACTCTTCCCTGAGATTAAATTTATATGAATGATCTGCACTTTTTTCAGCATACCATCTTAAAAATTCTACACGTGCCTTTTTACTTATTGTATGAGGGGAATAGAATTTTTTATCAGGTAAATTTATCTGATAAAAAATTATTGCAGATTATTATTAAGTGAATATGAATCTGAATGTAAATGTCGATTACAACATGCGTCATTAAAAAATCGACGTAAACACGAATCACATTTACACTTGTTCGTTTGATCGCAATGAGACTCTAAGCAAGGTTACTGGGAATGCTAAATCCTCTACTTACTGCAGCGCCCGTTAAACTTAAAATTGTGTCGTAATGTCGATTAATACTATCATACAGTAGCTGAACAGTACGATTCTCCCCTCTCTCAAAAGCGGGTTCACCCCCATGGGAAAATTCTTTCAAATCAAGAACTCTTAAACTGCACTCTCTTGGATCAACTATTGTTGAAATTTAATCAACTCACTAATACCACAACCACCTTTAGTAATATTATTAACATTTGAATTTCTTATTAATAAGTCAGCCAAATTTGTCTGAAACTTCCGAGTAACTTTTTGTACATCCAACCACTTTTGGAGTACCGGATCCTCACGAATTTTACCACGTACAGCGTATATTATTTAAGAAACAATAGCACGCGGAAGACATGAAAAATCCTTATTTTTAATAGTCAGTATAGACCTTTTTTTAACATTTTTTCAGATTGCTCATTTCACGCACCACTTATAAGGTTTCGTATACATTGCACGTTTAACCTAAAGCTATCATTAAACGTAAACTGTTCGGCACTTTGTACAACTGAAAAAAAAATTTCCCAGAAATCCTTGAAATTAAAATTTTTAACTTTTGGAATCGAAGGATGACCACACGATTCAGTAAAAGTATCCCTGTGAAATTTAATAAAATCCGAGGGGTCATAATTTACAATAATAGATTTAAAAATTTCCCGCAAAGCATATTCGACTCATTCGATTAGGTTAATTATTTTATCAGGTAGTTTTGTGAATTTAATTAAATAATCATCACTACGTAATTTAAATTTCTGATTAAAACATTTAGTCTTTTCTATAATTTAAAATTAAGGTGTATCATTAAAATCACGATTTCTATTATTCACCTAACTTGCGCGAGATGGACCAGGTGTTGCGTCATTCTGCGTATCTACTCCGTAACCCTTTTAGACAGTGACGATATTTACACACACACACACACACACACACACACAGATACAAATTAACACAGTTATAAAAACTAATAGTATTGAAAAGTATTTCCTGGTTTCTTCTTCTATTATTATTTTAATTCTTATTGAGAATATTTTATAAAACTTATTATCGTCGATAATGTGCCGATTAGGTTAATTCTTTTACATTATATGTAAATTAAAAATATTGACAAAACTAAAATGAGTAGCTTAAATTAAAAGTTTTTAAAAATGAATACAAATTCAGATTTTGATTTAATTTTTTGAAAAAAAAGTACTGAGTAGATAAATATCATGTTATAAATATATACATATATTAAAATTTTAAATTAGATAATGAAAAAAATACAATTATATTTAAATTGGTAATAAATTAAATGTACAACTTGAGAATGCACAAGTAGTAATTACTTACTTCAGTGCGTTCTGCAGCGCTTCTTAATTATCGTAGAATCAAATTTTAAATGTAAATTTGTTTATTTTTTTATTATCTACAACTTTTATAGGACCTATTTTTGTAGAAAATTGCATAATAATCGCGAAATTAGCAAAAAAAGATTTTCTACTCCTATGGTTTATGAAATTTTACATTATAAATAAAAAAATATTAATATTAGAAAAAAAAGTTTTAAATAAAAACGATATATAATTTTAATCTTTATAAAATTAGTAAGAAGCATTTTTTGCGTTAATGCTCTAGATTACGCGATATTTGCGATGCAAAATTTCACCCCTTTTTTCAAGATGGCGGACAAAGTTACCACCCTTCGAGGTCGCAAACTTCAAGTTAAGCTCAGGGAATATTCCAGTAGTAAGGGGCAACTATGGCGAGACGTTTGTGACGTCACAGGGACGTCACTGGCGCCAGTGCGAGAGAGGAAGAGATAGTGGGGACAATGGGAGTGAGAGAGACAGAGGAGAGGTGTGAGGAAAGGGGAAGGAATTGACATTTTGGGCCAGACATCGTGACGTCACAGTCTGTGTGTGCGAGAGAGAAAGAGGGGATGAGTATCGTAGAGAGGGTAAGAGAGAAGGAAGATAGTGGGTGTGTTGGGCAATTATGGGAGCCAATCAGAATGCGTCCTATAGTTGCCCAAGCATAAAACTAAGAGAGTGGGAGTAGTGGTAGTGGAGGCATGAATGGAAAAGGGTGGTATTGAAATTATGGGACCCAATAACAAGCGTTTCCCAAAAATGCAGAAAAGAATGGATTATGCAATACTGTGAGATGCGAGCTCGAGAGAGAGAGAGGGAGAGAGAGAGAGAATGGAATGTCGTGAAAGTCAACAAGTCTTGTTCGCAACGTTAAAGCGTGAGCGCTAGGGTGGCGGTGCGCTATTGTATTAGATAAAGGGGGATGGCGAAGAATTAGAATAGAGAAAAAGGACTACTTGCTATGCTTAGCTGTTTAGCTGGATGGAAGACAGACTTACAAATGCAAAATATCATTCTCGAATATTACGGGAAGTAGAATTTTAAGAGTTCAAATTTTTACTGAAAATTTTAATACAATTGTAAAACAATTAAAATTAAATAGTACAATGAAGAAAAATATTAATAAAAAGTAATGACATTATTTATATTAAAGAAAAAAATCAACCTACCTTGAGGAATTGAACCCTCGGCGCTTCTGGTTTTTGAGCACAAGAACAGCTACGAGTATAGTTGTTAGAAATAGTGACTTAGAAATATAAGTTCGAAATTCTATTCTATAATATCAAATTAGAAATGAAATGAAATGTTTCAAATTTATTAAGATAAATTAAAAGCATAGAAGAATTTAACATTTGAAATATTTACATGTAATTAATAATTTTTTTAAATTATAAATTTTTTTTTATTTTAAAATCTTTAAAAATTTTCTACTAACTTACTCTAATGTTGGGGGTAGGTAAAATAAAAAAGTTATATATAGTCTTACAATATTTATTAATTTTTCACACACACACACACACACACACACACCCAGCTACATATATAAAAATACATTTTAAAAACATTTTTAGATTTTTTATTTTTATTTGAAAAACAATAAAATTATAATATATTTATTAATATAACTTCCACCGACCATCAGGATCTAACATTACACTATCGTCATTAAAATCGTCATTAAAATCGTCATAATTTTCTAAGTCTTTTTCAATGTTTCCAGCATCTGATTGTGAGGGATCTTCGTCCATTATATCTATTCCCTCGCCACTACAATGGAGAAAGTGCATGGCTACATCATCCACATTTCCTTCAAAAATTTCTGTTTCAGCTTGACTGTCAATGCAAATGACTTCAGGCTCGCTTACAACCAGCCTGACCCTCGAATTAGATGCACCACCGTTCTCATTATTCTGTCGTTGACCTACTGCCATAGTTTCTACGTGGCGCTGGGAATACCATACTGTAAACAAAGAATAAAAATTTTAAAATTAAAGTTTATATACAAAATTATTACATATAACAGTGAAAACAATCATAATAATATCAATAATAATAATAATAATAATAATAGCGCTACCTCAAACATCGTGAAGTAATAGTTCAGTAAAGCGAGTACTAACTACGAGACAGTGATTTTTGTTTTCTTTTAGTTTATTAAATAGAAATAAATATCATTAAAGATCTATTATTAAATAAATAAATTAATTAATAATTAAATAATAAATTAATAATAAATATTAAATAAATTAATAATAAAAATTATGTAATACATAAATAATAATAAATTAATAAAATAATAATAAATATTAAATAAATTAATAATAAAAATTATAATAAATTAATCTTCTACACGAGGACGTTTATAGCCGTAGGGTAGAGAATCATAATTTTCTACTCTACGACGTTTCATATTGACTACTCTACAAATTTTTTTTTCATCACGAGTTACTACTTCATGTAATCGTGTGGTTCGAATTACTCGTGACGATAAGTTTATAGGATCAGCATTCAATGTAACAAGATCACGAATCGAGTCAAAATTAATTAATTGAGAGTTTTTAAAATTTAAAGTTATGCCCTTAGCCTTGCAAACACTGGGTTCTCTACCGTTAGCTGCACTAACCTTATAAGCGTAAAATTTTGGCCCACCAGATACGAACGTTGAAATAAAACTACCCTCACCGTAGTCTTTTTCAATTTCGTCTGTTAAGTCGCCCAAAAGTGAACCTACATGAGGTTTGTATTCTTCTGGTGTATTACGGCTTACGTAAATACACGAATCAGTATCGTAATATAATACCCTTCTACCTAGTTTAGAAAGATATTCATATAACTTTAATCTGGCTTGTGCTGTTGTGTAAGCTGCAATGACAACATTAGTGTTTGGTGAAGGAGTACAAACCTCGGTCTTGTACAGCCAACAAACATAGAGTACAGACTCATTAACAGGTATGATGTCGTTGATCTCAATATATGGATTAATAATCATTTCGAGTAATTTTGTCCGTGTACGTACAAGTGTCGTTCGTGGTAAATTATCCCGTTGTCCAAACTTACCCCAGAAAGAGTTAAGACAGAGTTTTGCAACAGAACGAAGTCCTGGATTTTTTTTTATATTAGCATAATCTAGTCTTATTCCTTCCGAGGACTCGTAATGTGAGATATATTCTTGTTTGGAAATATCGTCTGTACAATTTAATGGCCAACCACTTGCTTCTTGCTTTATCTTTAAAAACTTGTTTATATAAGATACAAAAAGACCACCCTCGCGAGTGATTGGGTTGTATTGTGTAGTTTTGTATTGCCAAATTTCGAAAATTTTGACAATACGATAACCTTCTTTTACTGCAACCTTCAGTTCATCGGAAACCCATGTCCCCTCAATTACTTGTTGAGATTCATCCTCGTGGACACACTCGCTCTGTTCGAGAGTGTCACAGCATGAGCGACAGAGTGGAAACATGAGTTTCCCATGTTGACGGACAGGTAAAACAGGGTGGTACAAATCTCGAGGAGGTAAAACAGAACAAAGTATTAATCCCTCGACATTGGTAAGATCGTTATTATTACCTGTAAGCTTTTGACATTCTTCACCAATGTAAAGTTCAGGATGACCAACAGGAAATTTTCCTGTTTTACAAATAAAAGGATATAAAGAGCACACATCTTTATATTCTATTATTTCGCCATCTGATATCTCGTGAAACGATTTAGTGTTACCAGTTCGGCCACCATAAAACGCATCACGAGGATTCAATACCTTGTTCTTTTTTAAAATCTGACTATTGTTTAAAAATCTTTGTAACTCCTCGTTATTTTCTTTTCTGTAATTAAAGTCACATTCCCACATTTCAACGAGATCATACCCATGTTATGTCCTAATCTTAACTGAATTTTAATAAAAATATTAGTTATTATTTTAATTAATTCTAGCTATTACCCCAGCATTTAATCCCTAATGTTCCCTGATTTAGTTTGATAAAAGGTATTACCAATACTGGGACAGGGCTGGCAAATAAAACAAGTTCAATTACATTTGAATTAACAATATTTATTTATTATAATTGATATTCAAAATTGCATTCTGACTCGGGATTGCTCCCTTAAGAAATTGGAAATATAGGATTTGTTGATCCTATCTGTAAATTAATTATTATTTATTTATTAATTTGAAATGACTTGAACATGGGGAGGATTTAATTTGTTTTCGATTTTTTGGTTGATTTTTACCTTTTACTCTTCCAAATATTGTTCTCAGGGACTGGTTTCTCTCCGGCAATTGTTTTAATCCTTTGGTTTTAATCCAATTGTTGTAATCCGATGTTTAGGTTAGTTGATCCAATTGTCGTAATTGGAAATATCGAGAAGTTAATCCAATGAGGCAGCTACGTAGTTCGGTCACTGACCTAACGGGTTCACTCGTTGAGGATGAAAAGTATCTTCACGAAAATACTCGTTGGAATTTCACTGGACGGACTGACCGGTTGAAAAAACTTGTCACTGTTTGACTCGTACGATTTTTGGCTAGGCGACCGGCTTTGTGATTTACTGTATTACGGAGTGCGTGGCTCACTATGTTGCTGACTGCCTTTCTCTTTTTTGGAGTTTGTACTTATAGATCTCGATCGGTCCAGACGGCGTCTACAGGGTGCCGACTGACCTGTCAAAAGACGAACTTGAGTGAGTCGATCGCTTTGACGAGAAGCACCCTCTGTATATATTTGGTCTAGGAGATGTGTGTGTGCTGGATCTTCTTTGTATGTGTTTCCTGTAGCTGCATGATGATCCGTTCTTTACCAAAATCGAAAGGGCGACAATCCTTGAGTCTTTATGCAATGTTTTTACATATATTTGTGATTACAAAAAGATTGTATATAATATAATATATAATTGTTATAATTGTTTGTTTATTAACATTAGTCGAATTATTAATAAATAAATTAAAAGTTACACAGGCATGACATTACATTTGAAAAATAAGAATATTCGCAGTTTGTATTTGATGAAATGAATCGTTTTATTTGTTTAAACAATTATTTGTTTAAACAAATAATTAATTTATATGTTTCCGAATAACAACTAAGGGTTATTTTTAGTTTGTTCCAAACTTAATTATTTATATAAAACAAATTGTTTATTTATTAACATTAGATAATTAATTAATTAAACAAAAAGTTACGTGACACTATATTTGAAAAATAAGAATATTCGCAATTTGTATTTAATGAGATAAATCGTTTTATTTGTTTAAACAATTATTTGTTTAAACAAATAATAAATTTATATGTTTCCGAATAACAACTAAGGGTTATTTTTAGTTTGTTGTTCTATTATTAAACTTAATTATCTATATAAAATAAATTGTTTATTTATTAATAATATATAATTAATTAATTAATTAAATAAAAGTTACGTGGACGTGACACCTCCCCCCCTTGAAGAATCGACAATTGCGGAAAACAAAGTTGACAAAAATTGTCGATATAAAAAGAAAAGAGACTTTAATTAACCCTTATTTGTTTACATAATTATTTGAAAAATTTACCGTTACAATTCTAACGTTTATAAGATTTTTGTTTGATATTATAAAAGAAAGTTATTTTTTGTAAAATAAAATATATGCGAAGGTTATTCGAGAATTATAGTTTCGGCTTCAGAATCGTAATCCTCACCAATGAGTTCGTATTTTTCACTATATCTAGGATCATAAATAGGAGGGACGCCTTTGAGTTCTGAGTGAAAAAGTGTCGCATGCTTTAAAATGAAAATCGTGCATTCTCTGCACGAATTAGCCCGACATTCTATGCAAAATAGTTGCAATTGGCATCTTTGACAATACAAATTATTAATATCTTTTATTGCGAAATGGGTAGAATAAAAAATTCTACAAAATAATTTCCCTTCGTCCGAAACTTTGCTTTCGTAACATTCCTCACATATAAGCTCTTCACGATAATCATTATAAAATACAATGGAATCGTTACATTTCATAATACAATAAAAAAGTGATAAAATTCTTCTTGTAACAAACGCTTTTTTTAATCTATTACCCTCTTCTCCGGTTTCGATATTATTCTCTACAGGTAGCATCTAAATTTAGAAAAAAAAAGGAAAAAGAAAAAATATATGAGTCTAATATAAATTTAATAATCAAATTATTATCTTAAGTTTTTATTTCTAGTAGGCCCTCGGCATACGTAAATACTATGCCCTCTGACAAAACATCGTTCACATGCGCCTGTCCATTTAAACAATATCGTGCGATTTTCGTTGTTTATATCTAATCGTGGTTCGTGCAACCCATTTCTCTCGCTGAATATGAAGTTTCGATTTAATTCAGTTAGCATTTTTCGCGATGCATCTTGTTTTGCCTCTTTTTTATTGGGGGCTTCTTTACTGATTGTGAAAAATTCTGTAGAATTTTTAAAAATTCTACAATTTACTCTATATCTCGGTGCTAAGATGAATGGTACTTTCTCCACTTCATATTCGGGTACAGTAAAATCATATTCTATGCTTAATTCATTCAATAATTGTGCCGGGCTAATAACGGCTTCGGCATTGATAATGCGAAAATGTGCAGCCATTGTTGTTTTGTAACATACATACCGATACTACTATAAATAAAGGTAAGTATTGATTGCTGAGTACATATAATCTATTTTCATGCTATTTTTTTGTTTTTGTTTTTGTTTTTTTTTTTTGTTTTTTTTGACATGCTAAAAAAAAAATTAATATATATATAAATATAAGTGAAATAAAGTAATATGCTAACGCTAAATGATTATTCCCTGTCTGGTTGCACTTTTCATACATGTTTTTGTATTATTACAAGAAGATTTAAAGAGTGTGATTTATTACATACATCTTCAACTTGTTTACAGCTTGAAATAATTTTCATTTGTTTTTCTCTAATTTGAAGTACTCTTTTAATTTTCTTTGTACGTGTTTTACCTAATAGAAGAAGTACAAGTTTAGAGAATGGTTGTCGCAGAGTAGGCATGCACTTAAGGAAACGCAACGGGGTATCAATGTCCAGAAAAATTTATTAGTGTACTAGGTTAAGGCAAGGATACTTTGCAGGTCTCGTCTTATTGTCTTATTGAGTCTTTTCAATTGTGTTAAAGAAAAAATTTCTAGTCTTTCGTTATCTAAGATTCTCTGAGAACTATAATTTGAAGAAATTTGTCCTGTAAGAGGTAAGTTTTTGGGGTAAAAAAAAAGTATGGCTTTAAATGGGTTTTCAGTCTTAATTTGGCTTTTCGTGAGTGAATTTCTTGTAGAGAAAAATTTTACCATGGAAGACAGAAACGTTATTATAGATTTTTACTTTTCATATGAAAATTTTAATTTTAGTGATAATACAAATGAAAATTCCAATAGTTCAAGTCTTCAGGAAAGTTTTGATTTAAATACAAACGAGGGACTAGATTGTATTTTGACAAGTGGTTCTCACGTTGATTATCAAAATTTTCAAAGTGTGATAAAAGAATTAAGACAGAGTGAAAATGAAATTCAGTTAAGTGAAAATTGTGAAAGTACAGATGTTGAAATTGATTGGAACTTAGACTTATTATCGACTAGTGAAGAATTGGATTCAAGTTTAATGAAAAATGTTGGTGCTAATAAAGAAAATTCCTTAAATGTTTTGAGTGAACATGACTCTGGTGAAAATGAGTGTCAAGCAAATGTTAACGTGAATGATGCAAATGTAACCAATTTAAGAAGTTTAGAAGAATTGGTTGCTGAAGTGAGTGAAAATAATGATTTGTTTGTTGAGGAAGTTGTGCCTGAGGTGGTGCAAAATGATTCTCTCGAGTCCAATAATTCAATCAAAAAATTCGAGGTGGTTGAATGGGAGAAAAAAATTTGGGAGGAACGTGATAGTGATGACAGGTTTTGTGTAATGACTTTAAAAAATGAGATTTTATATGGTCTTGGTTGGTGGACTAGACTGCCAATTGGTCAACAAACATTTATAAGAAAAAAAATTGTTTTCGCAGTGAATAATTCTGTCGGAAACATTTATTCTGTTGACGGAAATTTTTTTATGTTTGAAAAACAACAGATGAAGTTGGTACGAGATCTTGAATTATATGATTAGTCATTAATTTTAATATTGTAAGTTTTGCTTATTTAAATATTTTATTTGCAGTTGAAAGAAAACGAGATAGGGTTTGAAGAGGATGGAAATATGTATCGTTTTAAAAGACGAAGATTTCGAATCGCTCAAATGAAATTTGTTAGTTTTCCTGTGGAGTGGTTATATTTAACAAAACGAGGACTACAAAAACGTGCAGTACGTGTTAGAAATATTGTAAATGAAAAAAAATGGGGGTGACTGGACAGTGCCTTTTATTTTTGATAAATTTAAATATAAGGTTATAGGAGATGACTTAAAAAGGGTGAGTTTACTACTCATATTTTGTTTTATATTTGTCTTGATTCGTGAATTGTTATATATATATATTTTTTTGTTGTTGCAGATAGTTAGTTAGGATTTAAATGTAAAAATATATTATCAAACACAAGTTTCCAATCTGGTTTTTTTACGTTTTGGATTTGGTGAAAAAATTTGAAACTGTTCGTCTTTTTTCAATGGATCTAATTCTTGGTAAGTTATTTCTTTATCATTTTTTATTGATTTAATAAGTAAATAGTTTTTCTTAATTAAATAATATAAAATAGCTGCTAGTGTTAAAACAATAGATAGAAGGATATTCACTATCATTACTGCTATCATAATATTGAAAAATAAGTTATCAAATTCTTTTCTCGAAATTAAATTTTTTGATTGTAGTTGAATTTCGGCCATAATGAGTAATTTTTCTTCAAATTCATTTAGTGGGATAATTTGTTTAGTTTTATTCCAGTGATTCAAAAGAAAATCGATGCGTAATTTGGAATTAGAAATAAATTCAAACAAAGTTATATGATTATTTCGAAAATTATTTAAATCTTTTTCTCTGATAATTAAGTATGGTTTTTCTTGGTTCTTTTTAGTTAATTTAGGTAAAATGAGAAAATTTATTTCTACTGCACATTCTGGTTTAATTTTTAATATCCCATTATTTTGGATAATTAACTCTGTTTTATTTTTTTGTGGACAACGAATTCTAATATTTGTGGGAAAATTAATTGAATACAACCAGGCTTGATAATTTTCTAATATGGTCCATGAATCTTTAAAAGAAGTTTGTAAGTTATATGTGCATAGATTTGAATGTTTTTTCATAAAAAGTTCAATCTCGCAAGTAGGATTTTCAGTTGTTGTTTTAATATCCGGGGAAGAGGGGCAAATTTTACCAAATGTTGTTTCGTGGCAATTTTTTATACTTGGTTTGTCCAGGAAAAAATAAGTTTTATTGTCTTTAGAAATAGCTAAAAGTGAGTTTTTTAAATCTATTTGTGTTATTAGAGGGTATAGTTTATTGAAAGTGTTAAATATTGGAATTGCATGTAATTTAAAAAGATTATATTGCGGTGAATAAGGTACTGAAAGAGCAATAAATAATTTGTCTTTATGTGTAAAAACGTCTGTTTCTGAGTATCTTAATATTTTTGTTAGAGAAAATTCGTGTGAAACAGTGTTGAAAAGGTATTCTTGAGGGATTGATGACTGTAATACCGGATGCCATTTATTGTTTGTTGCTAATATTAGGATATTTAAGATCTTTTTTATGTAAATTATGTAATTGGAAATTGGTTCGCTTAAGTATTTAGTCCATGATATGGAAAATAATACATAAAATTTATCTTGTTGGTCTAAATATTTACTATGCCAGCCTTTGAAACTTTTAAGTGTATCTTGAATTTGAAAGTTGTTGTTAAATGTTTCTGAAAAGATAGCGGGGAAAACGTAGATTTGTTGCTCTTGTTCGATTATTGTGGAAAGGTTTGTGTTGTGCATTTTGTCTAGAACATGATAAAATTGTTGACTGTTAGAGATTAATTCTGTTGTACTATTATATAAAATATCTTCGATGTCTTTTAAAATTGATATTAGTTCTTTTTCTTTGTTCATTATTTCTTCCTTGATAATATCTTTGGGGCAGAATTTGGAACAATGTGTAGTTACTTCTTTAAATGTTTGAATTATTAGTCTACCAAATCTTAAAATTTCATAAATTTCAATGGAGTTTAAAAAATGTCTTTTTTCATTTAAAGGTGTAATAAATCCCATAGACTCAAAAATAATGGTGGAATTTGGTGCTAGGATTGTTTGATTATAAGAGTGTGAAGAAATAATAGAAGTAAGAAGTGTGAGAAGGATGGAAACGAATTTCATACTTAGCATGTTGGTCATTTCTTTGAAAAATAGAAAAGAAAATAATTGAAATTGAATTTATCTTGCTTTCTTCGGAATGTCTTTTGGTCATGCAAGTGGAACCTTGGTGAGACTTGAAACTAAAACAAACGAAATTTTAGATTAGTCTTTCTTTAATCTTGCTTATATTACTATTTGAGTAGTTTGCGCGTAAGATTCCAATTGTTTTGTGTAAATTTTGGTTCGGTGCTAAAAAGAATACTGGTTTCTGAGGTTCGAACCTTCGAATTAGTTTTAATGAATCACAATTTTTAATAGTGTGACCGTGATATAAACAGTATCTACAATAGTTGTGCCATTGTATTAATTTAGGTCGCGGATCAGTTTGTGTTCCTATTTCTCGCGTTTTTGAAGTGTTTACTAAAAAGGGATCTTCATCATCAATGAGATCGTGAGTTCTAACAAAAAATTTTAATAAGTCTAGCGCTGCATATTGCGCTGCTACTACTTGAGAATATGCTTTTTTCTTTTTTATTTTATTTCCAACCGACACATATACTGTGTATATTGTTAAAAATGTTTCTTTTTTGTCTATTTCCATTGAAATGTTCGGCGTTGAAAGACCATATTCAAAAGTAAAATATCGTAAAATTTGTAGTACATCTATTTGTCCTTCTATTGGTTTAAAATGAGATAATGGTAAATCTTTATGTAGTATTGAAAATACACAATTTTTACGAGGAGATGAGGATGATTCGGCAGATTTTTGTGTTGTGAGGTTGAGAGGTTGTTGAGACATGCTGGAACAAATTAATCATGTTTATGTGAAGTTATAAGGATTTAGTGATCGAAATCCGCAGTTCATGCATTTCTTGTATGATTTTGTTTGAGGAAGACATGCTTTAGGTTTGTGGGAGTGAAGAGGATTTGTTTTGATTTTATTTCTCGGAGGTAATAGAGGTGGTCTTTCTTCGTTTTGTTGTGAAGTACTAGTAGAAGGTAATGGATTTAGGGATAAATTGTTCATTGTACTTGTAATGTTACTTAATACTTTGTTTTGCTTTTTGTACAATTCATGAATCATTTTACAAGTGGCTTGTATTTTGGCTTCTCTGATTGTGTTCGCGACGCCATTTTCTTTATTTTCTTCTACTTTACAAGTGATGACATGATTTCTTTTGGTCGCACAAAAGTAAAGATAAATATATTTTGGTTCATGCATTTTTAAGTTTATGCAAATATTCTTTAGTTCACGAATAACATCAACTGTAGGAAGAGAGGTGATAAGGATATTATTATTGATTGGTAAGGTTTTAAGGTAACTACGTGCTACATGCTCCTTCACCATATCTGGATCATGCCCCATTGCAGTGTACTGAAATATTTTATTTGCTACAGAAATTTCGAAAAGTAACTTATTGTTCGTATCCCTTCTAATTTCATAAATATATTTTAAAGGCGACAATCCCATTGATATCAGTGCTTCCTGCACTTTTTCCGTAGGTTTCATCGAATTCATGCTTGAGTTAAATACGATATGGATTAGTTTGACTAAAATTTAATTGTGTTAGTTGTTCTTGCGGATATATGTATGTTTCTGTTGTCTGATTGTTACCTTGTTTGAGTTCTTGTACTACTGGTTCTGATTCTGTTGTTGAGTGTGTTTTTTTGTTTTGATTATCAGAGAGTGGTTGGTTTAGGCTTTCGGCTTCTTTTGTCGGCTTCTCTTGTTTTCCTAAATGCAATAGTAGATTAGTAACTGAATCCCAAATTGAGCCAATAAGATGGATTGACCATCCAAAAACAGTATACAGGGCATAGCCATGTATAAATGTGTCGATTAATAATTTAATTGTTCGTACTACAATGACAACGCCTATAAATCCTGCGCTGACAGTACCAAAACTAGAAAATACTGTCCAAATTTTATTCCATGTTGACTGGGCAATTTTTTCCATAGTTTTCTCGTCTAGTAAACCCATTAAAGATATTCCCTGATTAACTGTGGGTAACCCTGTCATGCCGCGAACTAAACTATTTAGAATCATTGGTTTTTCTGCTGGGAACATTATATGATCTTTTAATTTATTTAAATCGGATTGTGAATATACGCCACTGGTTGCTAATGATAAAGGATTTGTGTATTGCCATGTAACGCTTGTTAGGGGCCTAATAGTAGCGGGGTTAGTTGTTTCTATTGGGTTAGGAAGCATTTTGTACCATTTTTGTCCTAAACAATACATTGATGGAATAAAGGAATTGCAATTAGTTTCAGTTCCTTTAGAAGTTATTATGTGTGTTCGAGGTGTTAAGAAAAGTGTGTCATTTCCCTTATAAATGGGTAAGTGTAGATAACATTCCTTTGTTTCGCGGTATTTTACTTCTACAGGAATGCATTTTATTATATGTGCGACCTCTCCTGCTATTATTGACATATAACCTGGGCCTTTCATTAAATTGTATGCAAATTCATCTGGGGTTTGGACTGCCAATGTTAATGTATTTTTTAGAACCTGTCTTTCTAATTCGCATTTTTGAATTAATATGTCATGATATAATTGTTTCATTTGAGTACGAATGTGTCTTTCAACATACACAAATTTAGAGTTTACGTAGGTAAAAAGATCCATATTTTGTACAGTAGGTTTTTTGTTTGGTAAAATTGATGCTCCTGGTTGGGTTTCTACAATTAATAATTTTGGGTGTTCTGTTCTATACATAATTAAGTTGCAAACTGGGTTTAGACTTCTTTGTGATAATGCAAATGTTATATCTTCTGTATTCAAAGAGTAAATTGTTTCTGCATGTTGAGTGGTATTTTCATAAGTCTTATTAACAAAACCTTCATATAAGACTTCATATTTATTAAGATGGCAAATGTCTTGAGGTAAAGGGTTCCAAAATGTCTGTCCGCCCTCCATGTCAAAACAATTGGTATCTGAGAGTGAACATGTGATACCAGATTGTAAGTGAATTCGATCTGTATTTAAATTAACACTTGCATAGTATTCGGTTAATGTTACAGTTACTACTCCTTGTACAACAACGTTGTCCCAGGTCCCTAATGGATCTGTAAATTGAACTCCTGTGCAATCTCCATCTGTGTCAGTGTATCCTGCTATTAATATACTATGATAAGTTGTATGATTAGGTTTCAATTTTGATATTTTTGCGTCTTGACCGAATGTTATAGTTCCGCCTTGATGTAGAGTGTTACATTGATCGTATGAAATATCATGAATGTATGCACTTAATCCATTTCTTACTACTGATGCATGTGAAAATGCTCCACAATGTGTAATTGTTCTATCGACCTCCAGTTTACATTGTTTCACTTTAGTACGGGTAAAATCGCTAATTTGTACTAGTTGGACGTATTTCTGTTCAACGTTTACCTCTGGTTCAGGTATGTCACATTCTGCTACTTCCAAAAGGGATATTGTTGTGAGGTTAAGTTGATTTGAACCACAGTCATAACCGATGATGGCTTGTACTGATGTTCTCCATGATATTAGTATTATAAGGGCTAGCCATGTCTTCGATCTGGCAGACATTTCTGTAAAATGATATTTCTAATTAAGAGTAGGAGAGAAGAAAAAATAAAAGGAAAAGTACAAAGAAAAGGATATTTATTTAGAAAAAATACTAATATTTTGAAGTAAAAAGTATAATTTTTATTACTTCTTAGATGTGTGGTATGTTCTATTACTTGTTTTTGAATTTTTTGTTTTACTTATGTGTGTTTGAATTTATTTTTGATTTCTTCAATCTATTTACATGTACAACCTTTGGTTTATTTTTTATTTCTATTTTAACATTTCCTTTGCCTAAAATATCTAAAACTTTATGTGGTCCTGAATATTGGTCTCCTAATTTCTTTGGTTTAGGTCCGCTTAATAAAAATACTTCGTCATCAATTTTAAAATCTTGTGGATTGATTTTTCTGTCGTAATATATTTTTGATTTTTCTTTCGCAGCTACTAAATGTTCTCTTGCAATTCCTCTAATTTCGTGTAGTTTAGTTATTAGTTTTATTAAATATTCGTCATAAGTTTCGAGTTTTTCATTGTCGTCTGGTGATTCGCTTGACGGTAGCCTAGCTAGTTTACCAAAAACTAATTCGTATGGAGTGCAACGTGTACCTTCATGAATACTAGTATTGTATGAAAACGTGGCTAGTTCAAGCCAGTCGTCCCACTGAGAATTTTTATCTACGAACTGTTTTAAATATTCTGCAAGAACGTGATGTGATCTTTCAAGAGATCCGTTCGATTGTGGATGGAAAGCAGTTGTTTTGAATTGTCTAATCCGAAATGTTTTTGCTAGATTTCTAATAAGAATACTTAGAAAATTTCGTCCTTGGTCAGTAAGAACCGCTTTCGGAGAGCCAAAAATACAAATGCATTTTTTAACGAAAGCATCTGCAATGGTACTTGCAAGTGCATTTGGTAGTGCAATGGCTAAAGAATATTTAGTAAAATTATCTTGAATGGTTAATATATATTCGTTTTGTTTTTCTGTTACAGGTAAAGGTCCTACTATATCCATGGAAACTTTCTCAAATGCTGTGCCTGGCGTATCTGTGATAACCATAGGATTCTTTGTTTTAACTCGAACTAGTTTTTTGATTTGACATTTTAAGCATGTTTGTATATATTTTTGTATGTTTAATTTCATATTTTGCCAGTAAAAATTTTGACGTATTCGGTTGTAAGTTTTTGATACTCCTTTATGACCTCCTAGAGCCGAAGAATGAGCTTCCTCTATTAATTGTTTTTGTTGTTCTTTTGTTGCGTATTTTATTATTCCTAAACAGATAATGATTTTAATTGATGAATTATAAAAAATGGAATTCATAATCCCTAGAATTTCGTTCCATGTTATGTGATTAATTTCAGAAGTTTTTGCAATACTAATTGAACGAATTTTTAACTCTTTTGCTTTCAAAAATAAAGAATTAATTGAAGATTTAATATATTTAAGTTTCTCCGTAAGGTTAAGTTTAATTTCTGATTCGATTGGTAACACAAAATGATGCTGATTACCACGACGATATTCGTGAACTTCTCCTAAACATAAGTTTTTTAATTTTGGTAACTCATTTCTTTTAAAAAGAGCATTTGATCCGTTATCTCTTGGTTCGCCTGTGATTGAAGTAAAATAAGCATAATTATCCTTTCGCATAGTGAGCTGGTCTCGGCATTCTACAATATTG
This sequence comes from Ganaspis brasiliensis, assembly GCA_037103525.1. Classification (NCBI taxonomy): domain Eukaryota; kingdom Metazoa; phylum Arthropoda; class Insecta; order Hymenoptera; family Figitidae; genus Ganaspis; species Ganaspis brasiliensis. Next base: position 1,948,072 of record JAZKLR010000523.1, read on the forward strand.
TTGTTTCTAATCAATTGTTCATCCGGCATATTTATTTCTGCAGGAGGGGGCTCTGGTGGTGGTCGATTTTCTGTATCCGTTGAATGATGTAAATCTTCCTTTTCTTTATCCTCTAATATTTCGTTTAATGTGTCTTCTTCACTGTCTTCTGAGAAAAGGTATTCTTCACTTGATGTTTCTGATTTAGGACTTCGTTTTTTATTTTTCTTTTTGTTTGGTAATGGTTTTGTTGTGAAATTTGGATCTGAATCAAAAGAATCTTTCTGCGATTTTCTGAACTTCTTCGATTTTTTAATAGCTGGTTTCTTTTTTCGTATGATAGAATAATTCTCTCCTTTTCTTGGCCTTCCTCTTTTTCTTTGAAGAGGTAAAGGTTTCACGGGTTGGTTATTCGTTGATTCTTCACTATGTTCATTTTTTGTTATATATTCGCTTGGTATTTGTTCTCCATTATTTATGATAGAATAATTCTCTCCTTTTCTTTGCCTTTCTCTTTGTAGAGACGAAGGGGTTTTAGGTTGGTTATTCTTCATATTCGTAGATTTTACTTTAATTTTTCTTTCTTCTTTGTTTATATTATTTTGATTGTTTTGTTTTCTTACTTGGTTTCTTGTTACCATAGCATTCATTTTGGAATTTGTATATGTTTTGTTTTGAATTTCATTATTTTCTTCATGATTTTTTGTTATAAAATTTTGAGTGTTTTGTGCTCCTGCTTGGTATTTTGTTACCAAGTCATTCGTTTTCAGATTTCGTATAATTGTTTTTTCTTCATTCATTTGTTTCTTGTTTTCATTTTGTTTATTTTTTGTATCTTCATACTCATCGTATATGATTTCATATTTTTCTTGTTTATCAGATTCTGTATATAAATTTCTTTTATTTGGTTCTTTATTTGATTCTTCCTTTGTGTCTTCATGTGATTCTTCTTTATTGAAGTCCTTGTTTGTATCTTCTTTCTCTTCAGTTCTTTCATCGTTTATTTCTTCTTCCTTCGCAAAGTCATCGTCTGATTCTTCGCTACTTTCACTAGAGCTCGAATATTCGTAATATGAGTCTTCTCCATCTAATTCATCTTCGCTTGTGTCTTCACTGTCTGTTTCTTCATAATAATAAAAATTTTTATTGGATCGTTGAAAATGTGTATAATTAATTTTGTTTTTGGATAAATTGTTTGTTTCGTTAACGTCGATTGGATTGCGTGATAATGCATCTGCATTAACATTTATTTTACCAGCTTTGTAGACGACGTCAAATTCATATTCGGATAATTTTAACCTCCATCGAGTAACTCGTGAACATGGATCTTTTGCATTTTGAAACCAAACTAATGGTTTGTGATCTGTTACTAGGGTAAATTTTCTACCAAAAAGATACGGTCTGAAGTGATGTACACAATATACAATGGCTAAAGCTTCTTTTTCATAAGTGTCAAATTTTCTTTCACTATCGTTAAGTGTACGAGATGTATATGCTATAGGTTTGTCTTGTCCTATTTTTCCCTGAGAAAGTATGCCTCCGATTGCATATCCCGATGCGTCAGTAGTGAGTACAAACGGTTGAGAAAAGTCCGGTCGCTGTAATAAAGGTTCTTCACATAATTTTTCTTTCAAAGTATTAAACGCAATTTGATGTTTTTCTGTCCATTGAAATGGTGTGTCTTTCTTTAGTAGCTGAGTTAAAGGTGTTGTTATTTGGGAAAATCCTTCGATGAATCTTCTGTAGTATCCGGCTAAACCTAAAAATTGTTTAATATTTTTCTCGTTTTTGGGAATTGGAAATTCTTTTACTGCTTCTACTTTCTTGGGATCCGGTCTGACTCCATTTTTATCGATAATGTGTCCTAAGTACGTTATTTCAGATTTAAGAAATTCGCATTTATCTGGTTGTAAACGTAAATTCGCATACTGTAAACGTTCCATAAGTCTGTTAATCTTAGCTTCATGTTCTTCCAAAGTTTCTGAATAAATAACGATATCATCTAGATAAACGAAGAGATCATTTTCGATTAGACCATCCAGAGTGATATTTATAAGACGTTGAAATGTGCTTGGCGCATTCTTTAAACCGAAGGGCATTCTATCAAATTCATAATGTCCGTAAGGGGTAGAAAATGCTGTTTTATGTGAGTCTCTTGGATCCATTGGTATATGATGAAATCCGTTTGCAAGATCAAATACCGAAAAATATTTGGCATTAGAGATTTGATCTAATATTTCTAAAATGCTGGGTATAGGAAAATTGTCTGCAACTGTTTTTTCATTTAATTTTCTAAAGTCTAAAACCATTCTCCATTTTCGTCGACCTTGAGAATCTAACTTTTTTGGTACAAGAAAGATAGGTGTATTATATGGTGATTGAGAAGGTTTAATAATTTTGTTCTTTAAAAGTTCATTTACTTGTCTAGTAATCTCTTCTTTATGTACTGGGGGAAATCTGTATTGTTTAGTCACTATTGGGCGTTCGTCAGTAGTAGGAATTGAATGTACTAAAAGGGGCGTGGCTTCAAGTGGTTCGTCAGGTAATTGAAATCGATCTTGATGTTTTTTAATCAATTCTTCTACGTGAAATAATTCTTTTTCGTCTAAGTGATCTAGTCTAAGTAATTTTTTGATTTGTTCAGTTCTGTCTTCACCAGTAATGTTATTAATTTGACAAGTATCAAAGTGTGGTTCTTCATTTGAGGTTAAGTAATTTTGATTAATGTTTTCGGTGTTTAATATTGATTCTTCTTTTTGAAAAAAGTATTTCTGACCTTCGATTTCTAGACATTTTAGTGCATAGTTAATATTAACGTTATTATTGATAAAAAATTCTGATCCTAAAACACCATCTTCTTCTATTGGTACGCTATTGGGGATTAAATGAAAAATTGTTGGAAAACCAAAAATATTTAGTGTGATTTTACCTAGAGTGTAAACTGGGAAATTGTTTATTCCTGTAAGTCGTAATAATTCATCCTGTTTAATCTCAACTGTATGATCAACAATACTCAATTTTATTAAATTTCTACCTGCTCCCGTGTCTACCATCATGCATGCTGGTTCCTTTAATCCATTTATTTCCGTAATAATCGAGGGAATTGGTTTTTCTGTACTAATATTTATTTTTACTTCTTTTACTTCTTTTATTTTTTTACTAGGTGCATTTTCTTTTACTGTCGAGCCTCCCGAGCTGCACCCGGAGTGGGGAGGGGTTTGGAGTTTCCCTGGTTTCTTGTGTTTCGTGGTTGAAAACTAGAGGATTGTGGTTGTTGTTGTTGTTGTTGGTTTTGATTTTGTTGAGGTTGTTGATTTTGACTTTGATATTGTTGTGTTTGAGGTTGATATTGTTGAAGTTGTTGTTGATTGTTGTATATTCTTTTTCGACATTCACTAATAGTGTGTCCTGGTTTTTTACAATATAAGCATTCTACTTGAATTCTATTCGAGTATGGAGGATTGAAGTTATTTGAATTATTTCTTTGATTAAATATATTTTGGTACGGTCTATTATTTGTTTGTTCAGAAAAACCTATGTTCTGACGAGGCTGCCACTGAGCTTGATGTCGTTGATTAAAGTTCCTTTGATTTGGATATTGTTGTTGTTGGTTAACTATATTTTGTGGAAATTTATTATTATATTGTTGTCTGTTAAAATTATTAAAAGTTTGTGTAGGATTTCTATTATTAAAATTAGTATTTTGGTTTAATTGACGACAGAAAAGGGCGCTGTGGCCTCTTTTGTTACATATTTGACATGTTAAATCATTTTGAACAGTATGAACTTTATCCCGTTTTGATTCCTGTCTTTCTTCTCTATTCCTATTAGATGAACGTAATGCTAGTGTAGCTGCTAGTTTTCTTTCTATTTCAATTGCTTCGTTTATAGCATTTATAAATGTCGTTGGTTCCTTATTGCTTAATCTTGATTCTATTTCTGATTTGAGTCCTCTCATGAAACAATCCAGTGTGTCTTTTCTTAATCCTTCTAGAAAATTTTCATCTTCATCGCCTTGATTAATCCGCTTATGAGTATCTAATATTTTATTTCCTAATTCTCGAATCCTAGTCCCGTAAGAAATTACTTTTTCGTTTTCCCATTGATAAATGCTTCCTAATTCGCCTTGAAGTTGATAAATTGATTTATTTGGAGAATAAACATTCTTTAAACTATCAATAAGGTCATTGATGTTATTGTAAGTTTCATCTAGTAAGCATTGTTTTGCTTCACCTCTAATTTTTGTTTTAATTAATTTAGTTAAATTTGCTTCCGCAGTCGTTGGTAGCATTTCTTTTGCTTCGGTGCATGCTGAGATAAATTGATCTAAGGAAATGTTATCACCAGTAAAAGTAGGTATTAATTCTAATGCATCGCGTAAAGAAATTGTTTGATTATTGGAAACAGCCATTGTCTGTTGTTGTTGATGATTGATTGTTAACGGTTGATAGGCTAAATTACGTTCCGGAGAATTAAATAATAATGATTTTACGTTATTTTTATCTTTATTTTTAATTAAAGGTTTTAAAATATCCTTTTTATTAGAAATTGATTTTTCTAAATTGTCAATAACGAAATCGTCAGAGTCTGTTTCTGATTCAGGCTCGGTTTCGGATTTATTTTCGTCTTTATTATCGGCTAATAATGTTTTGTCTCCGTTATCAATTACTGTCGAGTTGTTCGGATTAAATGTTGAATTTATAAAAGAGTCCTTTGATAGTTCAGGATCAAAAAGGATTGATTCTTCGTTAATTTTACTACTACCACTAATTATTATGCTTTTATTTGGATGTGGTGAGTCAGTTTTGGATTGCTTAGTGGTCGGAGTAGATTTTAATGTTTTATCAGTCCTTGATTTTTTATCTTGAAAGGCAGATCTATTATTTTCATTTACTAGTTTTGCTAAATCGGGGTTGTTTCTACTTTTATTACGAGTTATTGTAGGATCTGCTTCATTAGACATTTGTAAAAATCATTTCAAAATACAAGTTAATATTTTTATATATATTTTGAAAAACAAATCTGAATCATGTGTAATATTAAATATATGTAAATACTATGTTAATGTACAATTTGAAATTTTACATAAGAAATATTTCTCGAAAAGTAAGTATTAATTCTTTTCAGTTAAATAAATTTATTAATAATATAATTATTATTATTAATATTATTATTATTATTATTATTATTATATTTTTTTTTTTTTTATTAGTTAATTTATTTTTATTGTTGTTAACTTGTTTGTTGAAAGATTTTACTTTGATAAAGTTATATGAAGATCCTGAGTATTGTTTATATTTTAACATATAAGTATGTAAGACATCTATTTGTTGTTTCTATATGATTTTGTTGAATTAAAAATTCCTAACCATAATGTAAAAGAAGTCTAATGTGTTGTGTAAACTCATGTATTCGCGCACTATAAAATTTGTCGGGTGAAATAAAAAAAAATCACGTTACAATTTTTGTGTTTTCACTTTATTTTAATCCTCTTCACTTGTTCAAGTGGCTACACACTTACAACAAGGTTAATCAGAGGAACCGTTTGTTTTATTAAGGAAAGCCAGAGCTTGCGAGCACGCGAAGTATAGCTACCGTTCCTAATTTGTTTAAATTTTGCTCCTACCCTTTGTGCAATGGTGGCCGTTCTTTAATTTCGAACGTACAACCCAAAAGGAGACTGATAGTTATAAACAAATGTACAGATTTCTAAAGTGTCTGACAAAACTTTTTTTGAATAAAAAAAAGAAATTCACTGTCGCTAATGCAAAAAAATATTGTCAGTTTTATAAAATAATGAAATACAATTTAATATGCTGAAAGAAAATACAATAAAAAAAAATTATATTTTTGATTAAAAATAAGAGCTGAAATTTTTATTTTGGATAATAAAAATATTAATTTTAATTTATTAAAATTAATTGTTTCTTCTGTTATTTGAAAGTGTTATTATCTGAATACTTTTGTAATCCAATTGTAACCAAACTGTAAATTTACCAGTACCAGCGGCCGATGCACCAAAACGCGGGGTATGTTATGTCCTAATCTTAACTGAATTTTAATAAAAATATTAGTTATTATTTTAATTAATTCTAGCTATTACCCCAGCATTTAATCCCTAATGTTCCCTGATTTAGTTTGATAAAAGGTATTACCAATACTGGGACAGGGCTGGCAAATAAAACAAGTTCAATTACATTTGAATTAACAATATTTATTTATTATAATTGATATTCAAAATTGCATTCTGACTCGGGATTGCTCCCTTAAGAAATTGGAAATATAGGATTTGTTGATCCTATCTGTAAATTAATTATTATTTATTTATTAATTTGAAATGACTTGAACATGGGGAGGATTTAATTTGTTTTCGATTTTTTGGTTGATTTTTACCTTTTACTCTTCCAAATATTGTTCTCAGGGACTGGTTTCTCTCCGGCAATTGTTTTAATCCTTTGGTTTTAATCCAATTGTTGTAATCCGATGTTTAGGTTAGTTGATCCAATTGTCGTAATTGGAAATATCGAGAAGTTAATCCAATGAGGCAGCTACGTAGTTCGGTCACTGACCTAACGGGTTCACTCGTTGAGGATGAAAAGTATCTTCACGAAAATACTCGTTGGAATTTCACTGGACGGACTGACCGGTTGAAAAAACTTGTCACTGTTTGACTCGTACGATTTTTGGCTAGGCGACCGGCTTTGTGATTTACTGTATTACGGAGTGCGTGGCTCACTATGTTGCTGACTGCCTTTCTCTTTTTTGGAGTTTGTACTTATAGATCTCGATCGGTCCAGACGGCGTCTACAGGGTGCCGACTGACCTGTCAAAAGACGAACTTGAGTGAGTCGATCGCTTTGACGAGAAGCACCCTCTGTATATATTTGGTCTAGGAGATGTGTGTGTGCTGGATCTTCTTTGTATGTGTTTCCTGTAGCTGCATGATGATCCGTTCTTTACCAAAATCGAAAGGGCGACAATCCTTGAGTCTTTATGCAATGTTTTTACATATATTTGTGATTACAAAAAGATTGTATATAATATAATATATAATTGTTATAATTGTTTGTTTATTAACATTAGTCGAATTATTAATAAATAAATTAAAAGTTACACAGGCATGACATTACATTTGAAAAATAAGAATATTCGCAGTTTGTATTTGATGAAATGAATCGTTTTATTTGTTTAAACAATTATTTGTTTAAACAAATAATTAATTTATATGTTTCCGAATAACAACTAAGGGTTATTTTTAGTTTGTTCCAAACTTAATTATTTATATAAAACAAATTGTTTATTTATTAACATTAGATAATTAATTAATTAAACAAAAAGTTACGTGACACTATATTTGAAAAATAAGAATATTCGCAATTTGTATTTAATGAGATAAATCGTTTTATTTGTTTAAACAATTATTTGTTTAAACAAATAATAAATTTATATGTTTCCGAATAACAACTAAGGGTTATTTTTAGTTTGTTGTTCTATTATTAAACTTAATTATCTATATAAAATAAATTGTTTATTTATTAATAATATATAATTAATTAATTAATTAAATAAAAGTTACGTGGACGTGACACCCACTATTACGAATTTTGTCGAAAATCGCACGTGTTTGAGCATACCGATCATCCATATTTGTTTCCGAGTTACAAAGTTTTACATCTCTATTAATGTTATAACATTTTGTACATCCATGCCAGTAGCAACCATGAAACTGATAAACACGACGTGTATTTGTATCAGTGTTTTCATAGTAACCATCAACTAGGATGTTTTCTAAAAGTCTGTGTTCTTTGTTTCGTCCAGCGTGCGTGATAGCAATCCCTTCCTCATATTCAACGGATAAGAGCCATTCTATTTATTCCTCTTTCAATGGTAAAAAAATTTCCGACCTCGGAATTAATTTTGAACGACAATTTGACTGGACTAAAATTATCCTAAATCTCTTTTAAACAGGTTTCAACAATCGATGAACGACAATTATTAAAAAAAAGAAATTATTTATTTTAACTAACAATTTTCAAATAATTGAAAAAAATTGTTTATAAATTTTTTTATAAACAATTATAATTTATTTCATAGTGTAATGAATATTATTTTATAACAATATATAGAGAAGAATCACAGCGCTATATCTAACGAACTCTGGTTTGAGTTATTCAGGACTCGACCTTATTCGTCGCTATTCATCCTTATTTTTCGAGCGGCGAGTAAGATATTCGTCGCTATTCATCCTTATTTTTCGTTATGTGTCCTTAGCCGCTCCGGTACCTAAGCGGCGAGTACGATATTCGTCGCTATTTATCCTTATTTTTCGTTATTCCTTAAGTATCGGAGCGGCGAGTACGATATTTGGCACTATTTTACACTATTCTACGCTATTTCACGTTATTTGGCGTTATTTCACGCTATTTCACCTTATTCCACGTTATATTTTGTTAACTCGTTTTAGCCCACGTTATTCGATGTACTCGAGAATTTTTAACAAGTCAACATCTTATTCACATAACTCTAAAGATATTCTCTCTAACAGAATAAGGTATTCGGGAGTGCGTAGCCCCTCGAATTTTTCAAAGTTTTCAAAATTCTGTTCAGATTTTCGGAAATTCAAAGGTGTCGCTAAAAATATTTGAAATATTTAGAAAAATTATTTTATATAGCAGGAACGATAAAAAAATTTTTTTTACACAACTTTATAAATTAAACAAACTTTGATGCACAAAATAGACCCCCCCTTTCTTGTCGGCTAACTCATAGAATTTTTGCAATATAACTGAATAGTCAGGGCCGGATTTATATGTAGGCAAACTAGGCAACTGCCTAGGGGCCCCCACCAAAAAGGGCCCCCACCAGCTATAAGATTTTCCACAAAAATAACTTTGAAAACTATTTTTAGGCATTTAAAAATCTGACAAAACCCAGTAAGAAAAAGAGAAAATTAAAAAATATTGAAATTTTATGATTTTCGAAGAAAAAGAAAAACTGTTTAATCTTTTTTAATACCTTTTTTGTTCAATCTATTCGAATCCGGTGATATCACCAACTTTTATCGAAAAGTCCATTTTTACTAATACGTTTCTTAATATTTTACAATCCAAATGAATCCCTTTATAACGAAAAAAATAAAATGTATATATTTTAATACCCACAATTCAGATTATTGAATCCAAATGAATCTCTTTATAATGAAAATAAAATTCAAATAAAATGAATATTTTCGAATACCCACTTTATATAGTATATACAGTTCTTTAAATTTGTATAACATTGTTTCTTCATGTTTGATTTTAATAAAATTAATCTAAAAAAATTGAGAAAGCTTAGTTACATATTCAAGAAATTGTTTTTTACCTTATATTTGATTTAGAGAAAACAAATATTTGAATATTGTTTAGTATAACATTTACTATTCTGATTATTTATATAGGTTACATGAATCTGAACTGTATAGGTATTCCAGAATATACCTTTTTTCATTATAAAGGGATTTATTTGGATTAAGTAAATCTGAATTATCTGTATTAAAAAACACTCATTTTATTATTTTATTTATAGGAGAAATCATTTCGAATAAATAAATCTGAACTGTGGGTATTAGAAAACATACACTTTTTTTTCATTATAAAAGGGTTCATTTGGATTAAATAAATTTTACCTGCCGGTATTAAAAAATATTAATTTTTTTTTAATTATAAAGGGATTCATTTGGATTTAATAAATCTGTATTGCGGGTATTCTAAAATATTCGTTTTAATTTTTTCTATTTTTATTAGAAAGGGATTCACTTGGATTCAATTAATCTTAACTGTGGATATTACAAAATAATAATTTTTTTTTAATTATAAAGGGATTCATTTGGATTTAATAAATCTGTACTGCGGGTATTCTAAAATATTCGTTTTACTTTTCTTTTATTTTCATTATAAAGGGATTTACTTGGATTCAATTAATCTTAACTGTGGATTTTACAAAATAATAACTTTATTTTTCTTATTATAAACGCATTCATTTTGATTGAAAAATATTTAGAAACGTGTATTAATAAGGATTGATTTTCGAGTAAAAGTAGATGCTATCGCCGGATACACATGTATTGGACAAAAAAGCTATTCAAAAGTATTAACAAATTTTAATACTTTTCAATTCCTCTCTTATTACTGGGACTTTTATAAAATAATTGTAAGTTTTTAGAAATTCAAAAAGCCCGCTCATTAAAAAAGTGTCAAGTTTTGAAACTGCTTTTTCGACTTGAGTAAATTTCGAAAAAATCCATTCCTTGCATAGGCCCCCACCAGCGTCTGCCTATGGCCCCATGTTTGGTAAATCCGGGCCTGTGAATAGTTAAATTTTTGGTGCATTTAAATTTTGAATTTTAATGAAGTATAGAGTGTAAAAAGAGCGGTTTTGTGCACAATCAATCAATTAATTAAGGTTTTTACATTAAAATTGTCAGTAAATAGTAAATTCAAATTACTGAATAAATTATATATCTAATACATCATGTTTCCTAGATAGATATATCCTACCAAAGGAGTATTAACAGTACTGATTCAGTACTATTTTTCAGAATTGAGTTAATCAGTACTGAGCAGGATCCGAGAACTTTACTAAGTTTCACTATAATTCATCAAAATGTGGTCGACATGACACTTAAATTTATCTAATTCTGGAATTATTATAAATTTTTTAGTAACAATTTTTCAACATTTTTTTTAAATTTAAAAGATATTTTTCTATAAAGTCAGATCGATTTCCAAGGTCCAACTCGATTTATTGTAAAGAGACCGTAATGGCTCAGTACGAGACTTCGGGGTCTTCCATAAACCACGTTGCCCATTTAGGGGGAGAGGGGATCCTTCCTTGAGAAACATAGCCTTATTTTACTTTATTTTATTGAATTAACAATGAACCTATGTTTATGTTTTTTTACTATTATGTAAGTTTCATATTTTATTGTAAATTTGATAATTAATATTTTATGTTTTTGTATATAACCTCAAAATTGTATATTATATGTTTTTAATATTTTTTTGTATATTGAAATTGTTGTTTATGTAATTTTAGTTTTTATTGTCCTGAAGAGTCTTACATATATGTATGGCGAATCGTTGAATTTTTTTATTTTGGGACGATACGTTGAGGCGTTTGAAATAATTAATTATTAATTAATTTTAGTTCGAAATGCAAACAAATTCGGATCAATAAGACCTTCTTAATGCCATTTTAGGTAATTGTACCAAGTGTCGTGAAAAATTATTTAGTTTTTTAAGAGAAAAGTAACGGACAAATTTTGTCTATGACGTCAGAATCCATCACATGCCCTTAATAATGTGAAAATATTAGATCTGGAACAAACGATAAAAAAAGACTTATATCTGAAATGATACACATTAAATGCAATGATTTCACACATATAATTTCTCAGTCACACTTATTTTCAATTACTGAAAAATTAAAAGTATATGACTTGTTTTCTTTAAATCTTCATTTCGAATTTATTAACTTTGTTTTGTATTTACATAATTTGCAAATTGTCACCTTTCTGATTGTTTTATTTAGGCAATCGAAGTAACTTTGTCGGTTCTTCGTCTCTTATATTTTAATTTCTTATTCCATTCTTATAATAATTTGATGTGTTATTTATTTAACAAAACGAAACATATTGCTAAAAAGAAGAAGTAAATATAGTATTTTTATCACTTAATTCATTTTACTACTTCGAATAATCGAAAAAATTCTATTTATTGAGAAAAAAATGGAAGAATATCATTACTCTTATTCAAAAAATTATTGAAACTCTGCTGTTTTCTTCGCGAGTATTGTTAGATTCTTCGAGTTGTGGAAAAATCATGTTAAATGCACATTTACGTAGTCATTTTCTTTTTGGTAAAAAAGTACTAATTTGAAGATGTAATTGGAAAAGAGGAAAATAAAAAGGTATAATTTGTTACTCCAGTATGTATATCTTGAAATTATAAATTTGAATCGTAAACAAATTCTCTAAAAATTTGAATTCTCTCTTGAAATTTATTGATGAGTGTAATTTGTATTCTATTACCAAAAAGAGGTTTATTTCTTTCTCCAGAATTTACTTTTTTTTTACAGTCTTATTTTAATTACAATGATTATTTATTCTCTATAACAAATGTTATTAATGTTTTTTATCCCTAAAGCATAAACTTGGCACTATTAAATATCTGAAAACAAGGTCGAAAGCCATTCAGTTGTTCGACCGTATATGAAAGCAGTCTAATAAAATCATTGAGTCGAACAAATGAATGGATATAGATACAAATGAACCGAGTAAGTTCATTTTTGAGGCGTTTTAAGACAAACAATATTTCATCAATGTTGCCTTGTAATATTTGTTACTTTTGTGTCTTTACTTTTTTAAAGTAATACTTTCGCTTTGTATGATGTATATTTTGTGGAAGGTTATTTAACGTTACACATATTTTTTCATTTTATCAATAATATGCAATTTTTAAAACTATTACACATAATTTTGGCAAGTGTTGCAAATCGCTCAATATGCAAGATTAGTATTAATAATATTTACGTAGGTACAACTCATGTCGTTATATGTAACACTCTGTGACAAAAGGAACCTAACAGGTTCCAAAAGTGAATTTTATAAGGCAGGCGTTTGAAGTTGCAGCAATGCATTGAAATTAAAAAAAACTGAAAATTTATTTTTTCGAGACAAACTGTCCCTTTTGTCGCAGAGCGGCACATATGTTTCTTGTTTCAATCTCTAAATACAATTTTCAACCAATAATACAACCGTTTTAACAGTTGATATGGTTTTTACGTTTTTACATTCGCCATTATTGAACTATTTTACTCAGATATTTTTAACCTTGATGTTAAGTCAATTTTGATTTAAAACAAACATTTTAAACATTTTGTCGTATAGCTACTTTAAATTAATAGTTTTGTTTTTAAGGTAATTAATAATGTTATTTTCTTTAGATCTAAAGTGAACTTATTCATTACAAAAATGAAAGAAAACTTTCATTAATTAAAGGTTTTTTTACTGAAAATAGCGAACAAAGTCTAAAGCTAACTACACAATAATGTTTATATGTGGTATGGTGAAAGCTACGATGCACAGGACATTCGGAAAAACTTAAGTTTAGCTGTGAGAATCAGAACGATAGGTCTAGTATGAATTCAGAATGGCGAACATAAAAGTGCGCTGGAGCCAAATAGCTTTAGATATTTGAAAATATTTTAGTGAAATAAAGTAAGAAAACTTTTAAAATTTGTATGAATAAAATTCCACATTTTTTATTTGGAAAGAGTTAAACTTTTTATCTATCTTCATAATCTAAGAATCATTATTAATATTAAACAATTAATGTCTTCTGTACATTGCTTTGAAATAAATCAATGTTCATAGATTCGTGTTACGGACTATTCAATTTGTACAGTACTTTATCGTCGCAAATACTTAATTTTTAAATCTACATTTGACACCAACATTCTAAGCTATTAAAAAATTGATAATTTTGTTTTAATACTAATTTTTTGACACTGTTATTAAGAATGTTCCCTAATAATTTGTTTTAAAGTACTATATCAATATAACATATTATGAATAGTTTTGAAAATTCATATTATGACTCGCATCATAAAAAAGGGACATCCAATATGTTCTATATAATAAAAATTAACACATTTTATGACAAGATATAGTTACCTATAGATGATTTTTTTATTAATCTTGTACCGTATTGTAATTCTTTCTTCCGCATTATATGTGTCAATTAATTCTATACTTATTGTCAATATTTACAACAAATCGTCAAATTGATGAGATAATGGGATTAAAACGTTGCAAAATGATACTTTAAAAAAACTGTGCAATTGACTTTTGCTTTTTTTGTTTTTTGTCTTAAAATCATAAAAATATATTTGCTCGTCTTATTAACACCTTGGTTTTGTTATATTTTTAGTTTTTTGTAGTTGATTTTAATGTTTTTTATGGAATTGCAGAATATAAAATATAGGAAGTTTTATTTAATCGAATTAAACTAAAGTTAAAACTATTACAACCTTTATACATTTTTTCCATATTTAAAATTTTGTTAAACAATCACTTTATTAAAGTATTTAAAATTTTATAATTTTAAAAATTCAAATGTGCCCTTCTTACTTCTTAAGTATTATATAAATATAATGAAAAAATGGAAATAAAATGCTGGTGTAACAAAAATACAGAAACCTATTTAATATCTGCTTTATTGCTTATCATTAAGTACAATAAAATTTAAGAGTTTTGGGATAATCGAGATCTGGTTATAGAACTAGTACATTGTTTAAGAAAAGACGTTTTAGTTGCAACAGTCGTCTTTTTGATAAGAAGTAGTAAAAGAGTTATACTTCATTAAACATATAATTATATTACCTCTGAAGAATTTTAGAGAGATGAAAATAAAGAATTGCAAGAATTATAAAACGTGTGTTAGAAAAATGGGGTGCGCGCGCAGTAAAAAGAAAGATGACAGTATTTGTTTGACAGGTCAGAAATACAGATGCAAGTTCATCTTTGTTCTGGTTATAACGAAATCCGTGTTATCCGATCCGTTAACACGAATTAGTTCGTGTAAATAAGATATTCAGACACTAAATAGAATTAAAAAATTATTTTTTATTAGTGTAGATAAAGTCTATTTCACATTAAATTTGTTTAAAGAATAAAGTTTTTTATGGCCTTTTCCTTAATAATAGGACCACTAACTGGAAGATTTGCATTGCGATCATAACACAGCCCCACAAAAAAATAGTCTGTACAATAAACCAGACTACACTTTTACTACGTATTTTGACCTCCTGAACACGAATTTGAGGTCTAGAAGAACTTTTATAAGGTTTTTTTTTTTTAATTGCAAAAACTATTTTTTAATTGCAAAAATCCGTAAAATGAATTCTTTTTTTCCTTGAACTAGGCAATACATTTCTAATGTATTTTAGTGTTTTAAGCAAAAATTTATAATATTATAAAAGCAATGCTAGTGATGATTTTGTTCTTATTTGCAAAAAATTAATTGATTTTTTCAAAATTAGTAAACATTTACGGGTTTTTCGTCAAACGGAACAAAAAGCTCAATTCGAAATTCCTGTTAATGGATATTAATGATCCTAGGCTTAAAATGTTCGTTATCAATTGCTCTTTAAGTACCCGTTGTACCTTTTTGAAATTTTTAAAATGGCTCAATATGGCTACAAGCCGAGAAAAATTTGAGCATGGGGATTCGATAACACGAACTTCCTGAGCGTGGGGACTCGCAAATGTGTTCGAAGTACGTGTTAATGAAAGAATTCGGATAAGACTAATTTCCTCTATGCAAACCCATATTATTTTCAAGGGACCGACACTTTTGTTCGCGCTAAAGCGAAATTCGTGTTAACGAGGTTTTACTGTAAACATTACGTACACTTATAAAAGCCTAAAATAAAAACATATAACATTATTCGATGACGTTGCATAATCGTACGCGTAGTTATATCGCTGGAATAGAGTGTTTAAAATTTCCTTATATACTAACTAGCAAAAGTTTCATGTGTTTTGAGAAGTGATTTTTCACTAAATTAAAGTAAAAATGATAATAATAATTAACGTCTGTGTTCAGTATTCCGGATGATACCAAATTTACCTATAAAACAAAATTTTTTGATTATGAATAAAATAATTTTAAAATAATTATACACTTGTTACTGCAGTATCTATTATTAATATAAATTTTATTCTACACGCGTAAATTTGTTACACAGGCACAGTCTAAGTCGAAGTACTGAGTATTATCCCTAATCATCGCTGATTATTATTGTTATACGCAGTCTAAGTCGAAGCACTGACTATTACCTCTAATCAGCGCTAATTATTGTTATCCCTAGTCCAATTTGAAGTAAACTGTATAACCCTTTTCGACCAAAAATAATATTCTTAATTTATAACTTCGAAATTACTTGTATTTTAAAATTATTATATCTATTTCTTAATCTATTCAAATTTCAATTGTAATCTTATCTTACATTGTAACCTTGTTAGCCTCAGGTGCTAACCATATTCCGTTTTTATATTTAGTATCAATTTAGCATCCGTACCGTAATTTCAATATCGGTCCGTCTACTGTGTCAAACTTTAAACTCAGTTCAAATTCCAAATTCACTTCAAATATTTATTAAATCCGAACACCAACATCAGCTCGAATCTATGAAAACAATAGTTTAAGATAGATAACTTTAAAAACAACAACAAATAATCGACAGCTGAAGAGATCAGTTAACGAAGTCTGCCTAGATGTTTGTCAGTCGGAGAATCACCGCAGCCTTTTTCAGAACCATTGTCTGGTTCAGGAGTTGTTCGCGACTAACCTGAATCCATTAACTAAAATTTTTAAAGGCAAGAAACTTACACTTGTTTCAATTCTCTTTAAAACTGCAGAGAACTCACCAATATAATTTATGTTTTTAGTGGACGATTCTCTCGACATCTAAGAGTTATTTTTAGTTTGTTGTTTCCATTATCCAAATTAATTGTTTATATTTGATAAATTGTTTATTTATTAATAGCAGTTAATTAATAAATTATTAATTACGTAGACGTGACACCACAAAAGAATATAAGTAACAAATCATGCTTTAAAAAGTCAACTCGAAGTTGTTTTAAGAATATGGCCATACAAAGAATTATAGATTGTCACAAACCAAATAGAACTGCATTTCTTTCATCTTTTTCCAAACTTCTGATAAAAATGATATTTCGACTCCTATTTTGATTAAAGAATATTGTACCAATAAACCTGTCTATTTGTTTCAGGTAAATCAAGATGCGACCAATGGCCAACTTACTAATTACAATCGTTCTTTTAACTTCTAGCTTTTGTCCCACATCACAATCTAATACGCCTTTTTCTAACATACCTTTTTTACAAAAGCCAGGTTTGTTTTATTAAGACATAGGAACATCTAGATTCATAACTGATAAATGTCAAATAGTTGTTAATTCAAGTAAAATTTTAGAAATCGGAGATAAATTATATACAAACATACTAGAAATTGCGTTTCAATGCATAAAGTTAAATCAATCAAACTGTTTGCAAATGGAATTTGGTATACGAAATGTTAGAATTGAACGCCTCACTAAACAAATTCAAATATTATTCAAACGTCCAATTAAAGCTATGACAAATTTTCCACTTAAAAATAATAAGAACTCTAACGAAATGCAAACAATAATAAACAGGTTTTCCGGAATCACTAATGAAATACCTTCTAAATTTAAAACACGCTGAATTTCAGTGTTTATTTCGGAATTCATTTCCGTATTCACTTCACTATCCTGACCACCATAAATTAAGTTATTTATCAGTCATTTCGCTCTCTGACATTGAAGAGAAATTGAAATTTTCCATGATCTTAAGCAAATTGATCGCTTTAAGACCCAAATAAGAACTAAATAAAGGAATAAGACTTAGCCAGTCCTTAGGTATAGTTTTCTCCTTAAAAAAATGGAGGGAGTTAAAAAAAATACCAAGACCCGATTCAATATCAGAAATTAAGATCGGAGACATGTTTTTACTACTTATAAATGTGTGCTACAAAGCCTATTTTTATACGTTTAACTAATATATTTTTTAATTCTTAGGAACTTATCAATCACTCCGAGTCAATAAAACACACATATGATTTTTTACGTTTCTGCAGCTATGCTGTCCTCATTAGAAACATTAAAAGATTTGTTAAAAAATATATATAAGGTACAATCATTATGAAGTCAATAAATTTTAAAATATAAATATTGTAGACAAGTTGCCACAACGGTACAGGGCTATCAACTGACACTAATATATTTTTTATTTTTTTAAGAGTTTAGATGACCGTTACATCAACCTATCAACATTAACCTCTCTTGCCTCATTTCCATTTTTTTGCAGGTCCCGAGTTGCACCTTCTGTTTTTTATAATTTCTAAGAAACGAATTTCCATTTTGCTCCTTCTTTATCCGGAAACTCCTTCAATTTTATTTTTATCAAAGATTAAACTCCGTTATTTAACTAATAATATCTCATACGTGATTATTAGTAAAATAACCAATAAATTCATTATTTAAGATGAATACAAGCAACATTTGCCCGATAACTCAATTGGAAAATTTAACTGGAGAATATGGAATTTTAAAACCGAAATATTTTTTACCAAATCCAATGGGAACAATAGACATTTCAACCTGTTGCGTTCAAATAGAAACAGATTTTCTTAAAATATGCATACCAACTAGAAATAGAATCAAGGAAACAAAAAAAGAGCTGACTGAAAAAATGCTTTATAGAATTTCAAAAAAAAGAGTTTTGCGAATCTTATGTAGAAAACAACTTAAATCCTACTCAAAATAGTGAAAAAGTAAAATTATTAAAATGGTCAACATCCTGTCAGAGATGTTATTCGCGTGGTCATGTAGCTTCACGATGCATTAATATTCAAAGAAATAAGGACTAAATGATTGGAATAAGATTTTGACTAGGCATACATAAAATGTTTATTAGAAATTATATACAAATTTGATAAAATGACCAATTTTAATCCACTTAGTATTATTCCATTAATTAAGCGAAAAATGAACAAGTGAAAAGAGGCTCAGAATGATAAAAGGCAAATTACTAAGAAACATAAAAGTTGATTTACTAACAGTTTGAGATATTTTATTAACCCTTTCGGGATTTTTGTAATATTTAATCAAGTTTATGTATTAGTTTAAATTAATGCTCTACACAAAGTCGTTTATAACCATAAGGCAGAGAATCATAATTATCTGTCCTGCGTCGTTTCATATTAACGACTCTACATGTTTTGGTTTCAGCACGTGTTACGACCTCGTGTCGAATCACTCTTAAGAAAACTGTTATTGGGTATTCATTCAAAATCACTAAGCCGTAGATCGATTTAAAATTAATTAATTGCCAATTATTAAAATTTAATGTGATACCCTTAGCCTTCTAAGCACTGGGTTCAGATCCGATAGCTGCTCTAACTTTATAACAGTAAAATTTTCGGCCTTCCGAGATGAAAGTTAAAATATAACTACCAACACCATAATCTTTTTCAATTTCGTCGGCTAGATCGCCCAAAAGTGTATCTACTGGAAGTTCGTACTCTAATGGTGTATTTCGACTTATATATAAGCACGAGTCTGTATCATAATATAACATTTTTTAGGTAAGTTTAGAAAGATACCTATACAATTTTAAACGGGCTTGTGTAGTAGCGTAGGCCACTATTACTACATTTGTATTGGGAGAAGGAGTATAAGATTAGTGTTTTACTTCCAGCAAACACAGAGCAAATGTTCATTAACGGGTATGATATCGCTAATCTCAATATCAGTCCGGAATTTTTTTTTATGTTTTCGAGGTTTTAACGTATTTCTTTTGCCAGCTCATAACGAGCTAGATATTCTTGTTTTAAAGCTGCAATTGTACAATACAATGGCCAGACATCCGCTTCTTATTTTATTTTCAGAAATTTATTTATTTAAGACACAAACATACCTTTTTCACGGATAACGGGGTTGTATTGTGTAGTTTTGTATTGAGAAATTTCATAAATTTGAACAATACGATAGCCTAATTTTATGGCTTCCTTTATCTCGTCAGAGACCCATATACCCTCAAGCACACGCTGTGCCTCGTCTTCGCAAATGCATGGACTCTGCATGAGAGAGTCACAGCATGAGCAACAGAGTCTAAACATGAGCTTGCTATGCTGGCGAACAGCATGTAAAACTGGGTGGTACAAATTTCGAAGAGGTAATATCGAACAGAGTATTAAACCGTCGACATTGGTGCGATTATTATTATCGTCTGTTAATTTTCGACAATTTTCACTAATATAAATTTTAGGATGTCCTACTGGGAATTTTCCAGTTTTGCAAATAGAAGGATATAAAGAACAAACATTCTTATACTCAATTATTTCACCATCCTTTACATTATAAAATGATTTGGTATTGCCACAATCGTCCGCAATAAAATGCATCGCGTGGGTTTAGTACTTTGTTTTTTTTTAATAGGATGGTTTTTTAAAAACGTTTTTAATTGACAATTGTTGACAATTGTTTTTTAAAACAATTCATCCATTTTTCAATCCGATTAATGATATAGCAATTAATACATCCATGTCAATAGCACCCGTAAAATTGATACACACGACTGATTGTTTTGTCCGTGTTTTCATAATATCTATCGACAAGATATTTTCAATGAATCTGTTTTCTCTATTTCTTCCTGCGTGTGTGATAAGGATCCCATCCCTTTTCTCAACAGACAAAAGACATTCAATTGCTACTTGAGATTAATTATTATTGGCCCATCTCTAACCACCTTTCGGAATAATTGCAATACTGTTTAACTCTTCCCTGCGATAAAATTTATATGAATGATCTGCACTTCTTTCAGCATGCCATCTTAAAAATTCTACTCGTGCCTTTTCTCTCATTGTATGAGGGGAATAGAATTTTTGATTAGCTAAATTGCCACCTACATAAAACAATTGTGATTAAATTCGCGATCTCATATGTAAACTTGGCAATAAGAAAGACCACATACATGTTCTTTCGTTTTACTAAGGTTAATCAAACGTGAACACAAGTTACAAATTCGCAATGTTGGACGTACAGATTTACCAAGTGAATATGAATCTGAATGTAAATGTCAATTACAACATGCGTAATTAAAAAATCGACGTAAACATGAATCACATTTACGCCTGTTCGTTTGATCGCAATTAGACTCTCAGCAATCAAGAATTCTTAAACTGCACTCTCTTGGATCAAATATTAATGAAATTTAATCAACTCATTAATACCTCAACCACCTTTAGTATTATTATTAACATTTGAATTTCTTATTAATAAGTCAGCCAAATTTGTCTGAAGCTTCTGAGTAACTTTTCGTACATTTAACCACTTTTGGAGTACCAGATCCTCCCAAATATTACGACGTACAGCATATATTATTTGAGAAACAATAGCACGCGGAAGACATGAAAAATCGTTATTTTTAATAGTCAATATGGACCTTTTTTTAACTTTTTTTTCAGATTGCTCATTCCACGCATCACTTTTAAGGTTTTGTATACGTTGCACGTTTAACCTAAAGCTATCATTAAAAGTAAACTGTTCGGCACTTTGTACAACTGAAAAAAAAATTTCCCAGATATCCTTGACATTAAAATTTCTAACTTCTGGAATCAAAAGATAACCACACGATTAAGCAAAAGTATCCGAGCTAAATTTAATACTGTCAAAATCCGAAGGGTTATAATTTACAATAACAGAGTTAAAAATTTCCCGCAAAGCAGATTCGACCCATTCGATTGAGTTAATTATTTTATCAGGTAGTTTTGTGAATTTAATTATATAATCATCACCACGTAATTTAAATTTCTGATTAAAACATTTAGTCTTTTCTATAATTTAAAATTTAGATGTATCATTAAAATCACGATCTCTATTATTAACCTAACTTGCGCGAGATGGACCAGGTGTTGCGTCATTCTGCGTATTTACTCCGTAACCCTTTGAGACAGTGACGATGTTTATATATATATATACACACACACACAGATACAAATTAACACAGTTATAAAAACTAATAGTATTGAAAAGTATTTCCTGGTTTCTTCTTCCATTATTTTAATTCTTATTGAGAATATTTTATAAAACTTATTATCGTCGATTATGCGTCGATTAGGTTAATTCTTTTACATTATATGTAAATTAAAAATATTGACAAAACTAAAATGAGTAGCTTAAATTAAAAGTTTTTAAAAATGAATACAAATTCAGATTTTGATTTAATATTTTGAAAAAAAAGTACTGAGTAGATAAATATCATGTTATAAATATATACATATATTAAAATTTTATATTAGATAATGAAAAAAATACAATTATATTTAAATTGGTAATAAATTAAATGTAATTGAAAATTCAAATTTGTCTACTCAGTCATTTATGCTCATTTGTTCACCAATAAAAATGGACTCACCATTGTTGGAGAGAAGCTCGAGATCACCATTAATAAATTTACGTTTACTATCTTGAGGTCTGGTTAACTCTCTAATCCAATGTGAGAGGTCAATCTGAGGTCGATTGACAGGCGAATTATCACTGTCACTCTCTTTACTGACAAGATCTACAATTTCAATTAGGTCAGTTTCACTGTTGTGTCAAAAGATGTTCCATTATACACAGAACTATTACTATTACTTGAATTTCCCATCTCTTCCTCGTCTTCACTTTCCTCCAAACTCAACTCTCTTTGTCACTCTTCCGCATCCTTAAATGTATCCCCCTCATATTTATCGGTAAAATACTCTGGTAGTTGAGGACATATATTGTACCTACCAACTAAATCACATGGTCAAATATTTATTAGGGATGATATTCTCCAAGGTATAGGGGTGGAAGTTGCTAGTGGTGAGGATTCTGGTGTTGAAAAGAGCGAAAGTGATGAGTGGTGCGAATTAGATGGTGGTAATGGTGTGGGCTGCGGTAGTAGTATTGTTGTTGGTTGTTGTTGTGGTGGTGATGGGCGATCACCACCGTTACCATGTTGTTGGTAATGGTAAAGGTACACCATTTCTGCAGCTTGATTGACCACTTTATCTTAAACATGAATAATACCTGAAAATTAAAATTAATCATTAATAAAACGTCACTATTTTTTATTCATCATGTATTTATTAATTTTATTTAAGATTTACTTGCCAGGAGTTCCCTTTTTTTCCAAACTAATTTTTAATTTTAGTTTGAGAATTTATTTAATACTGCAAGTGCATTTTTAACCATTTGTCATTTTCTACTAAAGGTTTCACTAAATTTAAATCAATCAATTTCCGAAACTCGGAAATCGCTTCTGCCATCGCGCCGGATTGTCCAGAAACTTTTTCGGTATTCATAGCGAAATCGTTTAGATAAATTTTTTCAGATGTGTTAGCTAGATGTCTTAACGGAAACTATGCTTTTCTCACATTGAGTTTCAGTTTTATAGATTTTCATATTTCCACCAAACCATAGAAGGTTAAACTAGCCAAAAGACTATTTAATCAGCATAAAAATGGTCGTTTTCAAATTTACAAGAAACTGCTTAGAAAAAGAGTGGAATATGATAAAAACTTTTTATTTATTATCTAAGAAGTGTTGTATGTATTGTAAAAAACATACCCTTCGTATATTCTGAAAAACGTACACTTATTTAAATTCTTGTGATGACAAAAGTGAAAGTCTGTCTAGCAAAACATTCATCTTATTCAATTGATGTTTACACTGTGTCCCGACTTGCGCTACGGGGGTTTTTAGTGCACAATACAGGCTACCTATTTATTTGCATAGACCCTAAAACGATCTGTTTCCTACAATATTCGCTTTTCTATTAACGAGATTACAATATTCAAACTAGAGTTTAATATCCTGCTGGATACAATTTTATATCTTATATTTTTCTGAAAAAGCTGAGTTTTGAAATTGTTAAAAATTATCAGGAAATAAAAGAATTTAACATCCTGATTAAACAAATAAATAAAAAATAATAATAAAACATTTTAATTTGCATATACTCAAGACGCATTTAATTCACTTTCCCGATATACGTGTCATTTATCCTATATTTTTATTATCATAACGGATCATCACCGGTTAGGTACATTCTCTATTATTATTATGATAATTGGTATATCTAACACCTGTCATGAGGATAGCATGCTCAAACTTGATTCACACGACATCTATAAAAGAAGTAGTATAACTGAAAGTTAGTCGTATTCAGTACTACACACTGGATTATAGAATCCAAAAAGAAACAGTGTTGTCGAACGTGTACTAGGCAGTGGTGATGCATAGGGGTCTGGAATGCGGTTTGGGGAATAGTAAAAACTGCTCTCTCGGGAAGCAGTGTCGATGAGTAGGTTCTGTGAGTCTACAGGTTCGAACGATCTACCTCCCCTGCAGCATTGATGCGAGTCATTTTCTCTATGACTACTAATGGTCTAGCATAGACGAATTCTCCCTTAAAATCTTCGTCGTAGATTTCTATGGGTTCTATGGGTTATGCACGAGGTTAAATGTCATTAACCTTTATGTTTATGTCTCCAACATTCACTACCTCCATAGGTGTTGATTGACAAACTATAAACAAAACAGCAAGCTATTAAACACGAGAATAATAGTCTATGTTATAAAAAATACTTTTTATAAAAAAGAAGGATACTTAATTAATGTTTTTAATACTCTAAATAAAAAGTTAATACGTACATAGTTTTGGTATTGTATTAAATTTAACACTAAAGTAAAATTATGACTAGAGGGTGGGTAACATTTGAAATAAATAATAACAAGAAATAATGTAAAATAAATAAATTTTTCTTAATTATGATAAATAAATTAAATTATTACAACAAATAATAATAAAGAATTTATAATAAATAGAAGACTGGTAAATAATTTAAATAAATTAAATAATGGTATAAAATAAAGTATCAAAATAAATTAAAAATTTTTGCGGTGTAGTTTATAACCGTAGGGTAAAGAGCCGTAGTTTATAATCCTACGGCGTTGTATACTGACTACCCTCCAAAGTTTTTCTTTGTCGCGTGTTATCACATCATGTAGTCGAGTTCTCCGAATTACTCTTAATGACACTTTTATGGGATCTGTGTCATTTGTTACTAGGTCACGAAGAGAGACAAAGTTGGTAAGTTTTGAATTTTTAAAACTGGAAGTGATTCCCTTTGCTTCACATACTGTCGGCTCTGTATTGTCGTAAGCTTTAACTTTGTATGCATAAAATTTAGGGCCACCGGAAACGAATGTTTAAATAAAATTATCGTGAGCATAGTCTTTTTCAAGCTAGTCTGTGAAATCACCTATTAATGACCCTCCAGGAGGCTTGTATTCCCTAGATGTATTACATAAATGCACGAATCCGTATCATAATACAGTACCCTTTTATCTAGGTTAGAAAGATAATGGTATAGTTTTAGTCCAGCTTGTGAAGTTGTGTAAGCTGCAATAACGACATTGGTGATGGCTGAGGATTAGAAACTTCTTTTCTGTACTGCTAACCAAGAAAGTGAATCATCAATTGATTCATTGAAACCTAATGTTTCATTATTGATAGGTATAATGTCATTTACTTCAATTTCTAGATTCCATATTATTTTTAGTGTTATGTCCTAAACCTAACTCAATTTAATAAAAATGTTTATTATTATTATTATTTTGTCCTAGCTGTCACCCCAGCATTAAATCCCTAATGTTCCCTGATTTGGTTTGGCAAAAGGTATTGCCAATACTGGGACAGGGCTGGTGTTTGTCTTTGAATTTGGGTTGATTTTTACCTTTAAATATTCCAAAAAATTGTTCGTAACGACTGGTCATCCGATGATCTTCTAATACTTGGTCGAATGTCGATAAAATTAAATCCAAGAAGTATATGGTTGTTCTTGTGAAAGAGATTTCTAATGAGGCGCCAACGTCCTTCGATCACTGACCCAACAGGTTCACCCTCGTTGAGGGTGAAAAGTATAGATTCACACAAAATATACTCTTTGGAATTTTCACTGGTTAGCTGACTGACCCGTTTACAAACTTGTAACTGTTTCGACGCGTATAATTTTCGGCTAGGTGACTGGCTCTGTGACTGACTGACTCCCTGACTTCCTTCGAGCTGATATTTAAAGACAAGTCTTCGTCAAAAGGGCCCCTGGGGTGTGTCGTTTGAGTTGTCTAGTGGTGCATTGCGTGTGCCGATCATTTGACAAAAAGCACCCTGAGTGCCTCTGCTCTAGGACACGTGTCTATGCTGAATCTTCTTTGTGTGTGTTTCTTGTAGGTGTGTGTGAGAATTCGTTCTTTACCAAAATCAAAGGGACAACAATCCTTGAGTCTTTATACAATATTTTTACATTAGTTCATTTACAAATATGACTTTTTCAATCCTGACAAATTTGTGTTTTTAAACAATTTTTGTATTTACCTATAAAATTACAATGTAAGAATATTTAGAACTTTGGATTATACTTGATTACAATAAGATTGTATGATAAACATATAATTGTTATAATTGTTCAAACTAAATATTTCACTTTATTTGTTTAAACAATTAATTCTATTTGTTTAGACAAATAATAAATTTAATAGGCGTAAAAACATGTGTTATGGATTTTTGAATAACGACTAAAGGTTATTTTTAATTTGTTGCATTATTATTATGCTTAATTGTTTGTATTCGATAAATTGTTTATTTATTAACATTAGTCGATTAATTAATAAATAAATTAAAAGTTACGTGGGCTTGGCACTACAATTGAAGATAAGAATATTCGCAGTTTCGTATTTGATAAAATTATTTGTTTTGTTTGTTTAAACTATTATTTGTTTGAAAAAAATAATAAATTCAGTACATGAAAGTTATGTATTTTCGAATAACAACTAAGGGTTATATTTAGTTTGTTGTTCCATTTTTAAACTTAATTGTTTATATTTAATAAATTGTTTATTTAACAATATTAAATAATTAATTAATTAAATAAAAGTTACGTGGACGTGACACTATTCCTCCTCTAGGGACAATATTATTGTTCTGTCTCAGGGTGATGGTTAATAGTTTGGTACCTCTACCAGCACGATACCGGCATGGCATCAGGAAAAGCTAAAATATAACCAAAAATTATTAAAAATTTAAAAAGTAAATAAATTTTTTAAAAATTCGATATAACATATAAACAGAAAAATATATTAAAGTCAGCTGCTATTTATTAATATTGTATTCTATGATATAATTTCAAATTTTTTACATATAATAATTTTAATTACTATTTATTTCTTCAGCTTGTACTGGCACGGACACTTGTTTAGTTGAAATCTGAAAATGAAAAATAAAATTTTAAATAGAAAAATTTAGAATATTATTTAAATATAACATTGGTAATAATAATAATAATAATAATAACTGGTACTTACTTGCAGTGGTTGCATTCTGCAAGCTAGTCACTTACTGAATTGCTTCTTCTATATGCAATAATAGTTCTGGATTGTTGCGAGCAAATATTTTTGCTGCTTGTAGAGTTTCTAGTTTAAACTGCCTTAGAATACATTTTACTATATTCTCTAAGCCTTGAAAACTTAATTCACCAGCACCAACACCCAATTCAAAAATTGCACGCACTACAAAATATGACATCATTTTTTCTTCTTCACTTAGATCTACGAGAGAGGTAAAGACCTAAAAAAAGACTTACGCAAAGTCAAACAATAAACTGAAGAATTCACTAAGGGAGGATTTCTATTATAGTTTTTACTCTTTTTTAAAAATAAAAGTAGAGATGGAAAATGGGTGATATAGTTTGGAACCTATAAGATTTTTAATTCTTATTATTTAATTAGGTTAATGTATATTTTAACCAAAAATTTATCTCACCACAAAACGATGCATGTGCAAACAGAGCTTATGTGGAAGACCTGCTTAACTGCGGCCCACAAGGAAAAAAGCGACCTATCCTCATCGCTATGGATTGTATAAACACTGCGGAGAAACTAGATGATATAGATAGTACTGACATAGGTCTTGAAAAAAGAAGAACATATTTATCTCATGGTGGGTCTACTCCTTTAATAGTATATTAATGGAGTGGAAATGCGTCTTTGTTTAGTGCGTAACAAAATTTATTTGTCCTTATGGACCCAACAAACTGATGTAACATTCACATTACTTAAGCATCTTTTTTTGTACTTCGTGCAAAAATAAGTCCTGGTATTTTACTGGCACATACAAAAGCACTTTCTCATGGTACGGCAAAGTATACAATCACACGAGTAGAAGTTAAATCTTTTACTTTACGCAATGGTGTGCATGGTGACACCCTTGATAATATTATCCTTGGTCAACTACCAAAAAGAATAATAATAGGATTTGTTAATAACATAGCCTTTGATGGTATGTCACTACCATCCAAACCTCTACAACCTGATTTCAGTAAAAAAAAAACTATATGTCGAGGCTTATCAAAGTCTGTTTACTAATACAGGAATACATTCTCTAAATGAGGGTAATGACATTGATCGTTCTGAATACATTGAAGTCTTTTGTCTTTTTGCTTTCGATTTAACGCCTGACCTAACTGCAAATTTAGTACAGTCAATAGGTACTTTTAGACGGTAATAATTCGGAAGGTCGATGTTTCTGGCTTAATCTCTTTATTTTGTCAGAGAATTAAAGACTCTAAGTTTTTGGCAGGCGTGGCGACCGGGAACCCGGTTAAATTTTTCAAAAAAACTTGTTGAGCGTATTGACGGTCCTCGTGGTGGTTGTGGTGTAGGTGGACTTGGAACGTAGTTTGGCAAATAGTGAAAACTACTTTCTCTTGACGTAGTGTCAATGGCTAGACCTTGTGTGTCTACAAGGTCGAACATATCTCTACTGAGATCTTGCTTCCTTAATTACTTGACATTGTCTCACATAATTCAATTCTTCTTCAAAGTCTTGGTCAAAAACTTAAATACCTCGTTGATGTTGGTTGCTTAGTTCAATCGTTCCGGTGAGTGTTAAGTACTCCTATAAAGCGAGGAAGGTTTAGTGGGCATTACCCAGAGATAAACTTGCCAGGGAATGTTTATATTCCCTGGTAAACTATACTCTGGGCTCGAGCCCCACACACGGAGAGCACCCTCCTTTAATGATGCGTGCATCATTCATTGTAAGGTGTTCTTTATGGTGCGTAAATGCATTTTCCAAACCTCGTAATAAAAAAAAAAAAACTTGAATACCGTCATTCAGAGTACAAGGGAATAAGTTGATGTCGTCAATATTTCTGTTTACCTCACCCTCATTATCACTCTTTTTTTCAATTACCTCCATTGATGTAGATTGACAATCTGTGAAAAAAAAAACAATAAAAATATTAATCATAAGAATAATAAATTGTATCATAAATTTTTAATAAATTATGGCTTTAATATTGTATTTGAATTTAATATTGTATACGTACATTAATTTCATAGCTTTTAATTTTATTGCGTATTAAAAAATTGTGACTAGAGTATCAGTAACATTTGAAATAAATAAGTTTTTAATTATAATCAATAAATAAAGTTATCACAATAAATAAATCAATATTAATAAAATCAGAGTTTTGTCTGTATATTGCACAGAATTTGGAAGTTTATTATTTATTTATCACAATAAATAAATCAATATTAATAAAATCAGAGTTTTGTCTGTATATTGCACAGAATTTGGAAGTTTGTGTTTATTTTTTCGTTTCGAGTAGTGACAATTCCAAAAATACTTTTTAAAAAAAATTATATATGTTTGTATGTATGTATGTCCGCGATATATTGTCCTGGCATCACTCAAATCCGGCTGCACGGAATGAAGTTATATTTATCAGTCTGTTAAGTATTCGAGAAACTTAAATTTATAGCCAAACCCCATTAAAAAATATTAATTTTAACGAAAGGTATAACATTTTTTCAAAAAAATCAAAAATTTTAATATTTTTTACTTTTTTACTTAACACTCTTAAACTCTCTGTACCTATAGCTTTTTATTTTGACAATAATTGATAAGGGATTAATAATTGATTAATAATTTTTAGCTAAACCCTATTAAAAAATATTTTCTTGAACGAAAATTATGACACTTTTTAAAAAAACATATGAATCTTAAAAATTGTAATTTTTTCCATGTTTTGACGGATCACTCCAAAACTCTTTTGATAAAAATCATTAAGTTAATTCATATTTTAACATTAAAAATAAAATGGAAAAATACATTCAAATTTTGAATTTCAAATTACTACAAAATTCAAAAATCAAAAATTTTTATATTTAAAATTTTTTGTTTGTTTGAAACAAAATTTGACAGAGTGTTTGGTCTTGACTCAAGTTGGGTTTATAAATTTACAAAATTAAAAAAATATATTAATAACAACGGGATATATACTATTTTTTAGGAAAATTAAAATAAAAAAATTTTTATAATTCTACATGTTTTAATGGACTGCTTTTATACTGTCTACAAGTGAGTATTACATATGATTTTGTTATGTCCTAATCCTAACTGAATTTTAATAAAAATATTCGTTAATTATTATTTATTTATTAATTTTAAAAGATTTGGATATGGGGAGGATTTAATTTGTTTTTGATTTTTGTTGATTTTTACCTTTTACCCTTCCGAATATTGTTCTTAGGGACTGGTTTCCCTCCAGCAATTGTTTTAATCCTTTGGTTTGGTTTATAGAATTTTAATCCAATTGTTGAAATTCGACGATTAGGTAAGTTGATCCAATTGTTGTAGTTGGAAATATAGAGAAGTTAATCCAATTGTAGTAGTTGGAAGTATAGAGAAGTTAATCCAATTGAAGTAGTTGGAAGTATAGAGAAGTTAATCCAATTGTAGTAGTTGGAAGTATAGAGAAGTTAATCCAATGAGGCAGGTACGTAGTTCGGTCACTGACCTAACGGGTTCACTCGTAGAGGATGAAAAGTATCTTCACGAAAATACTCGTTGGAATTTCACTGGACGGACTGACCGGTTAAAAAAAACTTGTCACTGTTCAACGCGTACAATTTTTGGCTAGGCGACCGGCTTCGTGATTTTCTGTATTACTGAGTGCGTGGCTCACTATGTTGCTGACTGCCTTTCTCTTTTTTGGAGCTTGTATTTATAGATCTACATCGGTCCAGACGGGGTCTACAGGGTGCAGACTGACCTGTCAAAAGATGAACTTGAGTGAGTCGATCGCTTTGACGAGAAGCACCCTGTGTATATATTTGGTCTAGGAGATGTGCGTGTGCTGGATCTTCTTTGTATGTGTTTCCTGTAGCTGCATGAGGATCCGTTGTTTACCAAAATCAAAAGGGACAATCCGAAGGTGAATATTCTTTGATGAGAAATTTGAAGATTTCAGAAAGTTCAGTTAGGATCCCCGCAATTGGATTAATATTTTTTTTTGGTAATTTTTAAAAATTAAACAAATATTGGTCAGCGTTTAATTAAAAATGGGGGAAATAAACTTGTGAGGATTTCGTAATTTTAAAGTTATCATCATTTTTTTCAAAATTAGCAACTCCATTCAAATTATTACTAGCGTTAAATGGACCTTCCGTGGGTTCAGAAGGAGTGTGTAATCCTCCACCATGTTGCTTAATTAGGTTAGACCGAATCGCTTGACCTGTGTGTATACGGAAACATTTTTTTTCTTCATTTACTTAATTTTAGTTTGATTTATATAAATAAAAATCATATGTCCTTAAAAGACATTCCAATAGACATAACTTCAAACTAGAATATGGATTTTTTTTAAACAATATAAAATATTATCAAAGTTAACTGGAAATAGTTAAACAACTGTTAACTAGAAATTGTTCTTTAATTATAAGAACACTTAAATTGAAAATAAGTGTATTAATTGTGATATAAACAGGCTTGGGTCCGTAAATAGTCTACTTCACTATAGAATTTACTTTTATAGTGAATCAGACTATTTACGGACACAAGCCTGGATATAAAATTGATTTGACGACTCACCGTAGTTTAACAACAGATCTTCCTCTATATGCGTGTAAGTGGGGTTATCCTGTCTATGGTGTAATATCTGATTGCGAAATGAATTCATCGCTATTGTCCAAAATAGCTTGAATGTCAACCGTTGCACTATCCGCACTATTGTCAATACTATCTCACTCACGAGGTCGATAGCGACCTCGCGACACTTTACTCATTGCACTTTGTCTACTTTCTACTTCTTCTTCTTCTTCTTCTTCTGTATTTTCTCTCGCGTGCTTCGCTTCCTCCAGTGACAATATATATATATTCTCTCCCACAGTGAACCTGCCTGTTTGGAATAATCAGCAGGTCGATAATAATATCAATAGGAATAGCTGAAATTAAACAAATTAGTTAAAATTTCAGTATGACATATGAACAGTTCGCCGGAAAAATGGCTCAAGTCGGAAATAGACATTTTGAGAAATCTTAAATTTAAGATTTGTTTGTAAGTTATAACTAATTTAATGCATTGTTACATCCGTAACCTTATTAGAATTTATATTATTCTTGTGAACTCGATGAAAAAACATCTGCCTTCGTCTAATTTAAATTTGACATTTAAGGTAGAATCGCTCGATAATAGGAGTGGTCATTGACACGCGCTGGCCCTTTCACTTTTTAAGACCCTGCGATGTGACTACGCACCGATGCGATGGTGGATGGACTAGGTTCCTTCATTAACATATCACTTTTCTAAGCAATTTTTAATTGGATGAAAGTAAGAGTGTGTGTGTATCAACTTTACGACTTTTCGTGGCTGAAAGGTTAAAATAACAACGGATGGTTCAATATTGATCCCACGTGTACCAATACCTTCAGATATTTTATAAGAAACCAAGTTACGCACACTAAAATGTTATTTCGCGGACGCACCTTGAAAATGTTTGTCACTCCCCTAAGGAGTAGGAAAAAACACGCCTCAGGGCACGAATTCGTCTATTTAAGAAAAAATGCATTGTACAAAAATTAGTCTAAACCGGCCCTCTGAAAAGTACCCATCGTCCCTCGCGAATAAGTCTAGTTGTCCCCTTGTCTTTCATACTTAGTCTTTACCGTCTCCCTAAAATGTAAACAACGTTCGTTTAAACATATTCTTTTGTAACGCGACAAGCATTGAGTATTAAGTAACTATTTATAATTCAACAATCGATTTTATTGTCAAAAGAGTAATTCGGAACCTCCCGTAATCCTCTAATAAATTTTGTCTTCGTTGAGAGTATC
Source organism: Ganaspis brasiliensis (assembly GCA_037103525.1). Lineage (NCBI taxonomy): Eukaryota > Metazoa > Arthropoda > Insecta > Hymenoptera > Figitidae > Ganaspis > Ganaspis brasiliensis. The sequence goes on from JAZKLR010000523.1 coordinate 1,980,900, forward strand.
CGGAACCACCCGTAACCTCTCGATCTTTTATTCGCGAAACAGCAATCCGGAATCGTATCAAATTGTACGCGTCTTTTTCTTCGTATTAAAACTAACTTAAAATACTAAAGAATTTCTCTGTCGATATTTTCTTTTTTTCTTGTTCTTTAATTATTGAACTCATATTAACTAACCGAATGTTCTTCAACATCTGGCAACTTTCCTTCATCAAAAATCAACATCATATCCGAATATTAATTCAGCGACCAGAAGGAGGTTTACAACCAGTGAAGATATACTGGAATTAAGACTGGTTATACCTCAAATCCATATCCTTACCTGCTGAGTCTGCTGAAGAGATTCGAAAAATTTGCAAAGGTAAATAATTTTATATTTGAACTCTATTAACGTTTCCCAAAGAATTTTGTATTAACTATTTGTATTTTCTTTTAAGGAGGATAATGAAATTGAGATTTGTAAAGATATTTAATCTGGGATTGACTATTTAAAAAGGAAACATAACTCCAAATGCATTAACCTTATCAACCCAGCTTTGAAGGGAAATTATTAAAATAACATTTCGGATACTTTCTATGTTAATAAATAAAGAGTTTAATAATTGAAAATTCATTTCTTATTATCACCCGCACACCTTTCCCACACTGAAAGCCACCGACTGTTAGTTAGTTAATAATAAATAAATGAGGTATGTTGGTTTATTTATTTAGACGTAACATACCTTATTTAATATTTTTGGTGCATCGGCCGATGTGTGCAGTAAAGGTGTGATAATTATCAATGAACTAAAATAAAATAAAAATAATAAAAAAAAAAATTTTTTTTAGAAAATTAAAATATTAAAATTATGGTTTAATATGACATGTCGGAGGAAAATAAAAGAATTTTAAGAAGTGATTCAAAAAATAACGAAGAAATTATTAAAGAAATTGAAAAATTAAATAAAATTTCATTATCCTCTAAAAGTGGGTTACCAATAAGTCCAAATGAAACTATAATTTCCCAATCTAGTACTAATACGGGGGATTCAAGCGGTTTAGACTCAACTTTAACAGATTTTGGATTGGGAAATCTCGCTAATTCTACTAGTAATTTTGAAGGTGTTTTAAAAGAAAATAAGTTACATAACTCATTAGAAAATATATATGATAAATTAGAGCATACTCCTTATCCTAAAGAAAGCGAAGAAATTGATGAAACTTTAACTAATGAAACATTAACTAATGATACGTTAACTGATGAAAAATTAAAAAGTGCTTTGAATAAATCACGGGAATCAATTAAAAAATATTTAAGCATTTGCCCTCAAGGTTTTTCTTCTGAATTTGAAGAAACTACACAGGAAAATTTTGATATTACTAAAAAAGTGAAAAACGACGATTTTAGATTAAAAATAAAAACGGAACAAATTTCTATTCGAGAACTCGTAACTACAAAAAGAAACATGACACACAATCATATTCATAATAACTAAGTGATTTCCTTAAGGGACGCGATAGAAGTAGTTCCATTATATGACGGTCAAAATCCAAAAAGATTAAGGCAGATTGTTTTTTAAAAGGTTTAAGACCAGATTTAGAAGTTCGAATAAAAAGAGCCGAAACATTGCATGAAGTAACGAGTAATGCACTTGATGCGGAAAGAAGGTTAGCAGCCTCTTCTGCTTTAAGAAAAAGCAATTTAACAAAAAATAATCAAGAATTTGCACCTCAAACAAATAAAATAAATTTTATAAACGAACAATTAGAAAACTGCCAAATTTGCGGAGACAGTGACCATACAGCACTAGTGTACTTTGCATTTAATCAAAGCCCACAAAATATTGGAAATTTCCAAAGACAAAATTTTCCTAAAAATGATTTCCAAAACCCAAATTTCAAAAATCCAAATTATAATCCTCAAAATTTTCAAAATCCAAATTTTCGAAGTCCAAATTTTAGAAATCCAAACTTTCAAAATCCAAATTATCAAAATCCAAATTTTCAAAATCCAAATTTTCAAAACACTAACTTTAGAAATACGAATTTTAGAAACCAAGGATATCAAAATCCAAATTATCAAAATATAAGACTTCAAGATCAAAATTTAACTCTTCCAAATCAATATACAATTCCAATTTACCAAAATCAAAATCCAAACTTTAGAAATTTTCGAAATCCTAATTACCAGAATTACTCAAATTAGAATCCAAATTACCAAAACCCAAATTATCAAAGGCCAAATTATCAAAGACCAAATTATCAAAATCCTTACTATCAAAATCAAAATACTCCTAGACGAAATTTTCAATACGAAAATTTCCAGTCATTTAATCAAAATTTCCAAAGAAAAAATTTTCCCTTCCAAAGACCAAACTTTCAATATAACCAAGGAAATAATTTGCAAAACTTCATAAATCCAAACGAACAATTTCTAAACCAAAACTACACTCAAAATCGCGAAAATCAAAATGAACAAATTCAACAAAATACAACACTGATATGTAATTATTGTAAAGAAATAGGGCACCATTTAGAAAATTGTGCAATAAGACAAAGAACTAGCGCTAGAAGATTACATCAACCGCAGTCGGGAAACGCGAGCAACCTTCACGTAGTGGGTGCGACGGAGGAGGACAAGAGCGAGGAAGAAATGCACCTGTAATACAAAATAATGAAATGTTAAAAAAGAACGTAGAAACGGGCAACGAACTTATAAATACGACTATGTGTAGTAGTATTCCATACATAATGATTAACGCCGCAGGGCTTCGTAGTACAGTAAAAATGATGATAGACACGGGAGCAGGTCCAAATTTACTTAAGGTAGTTCTCCGGCTTCAGGGCCGCACAAATACTATAAAAAAATAGATAAAAACAAATAAATAAAAAAACAAATAAATTAAATCTGAAAACGTAAATTAAAGCAATATGTTAGTCTCGTGACACTTCACATGTGCTTCAAACGGAAGAATTTTATCAATTTGCGACCGTTGGATTTTCTTTCGCTCGTAAATTCAATGGAAAATCACATTGGTTTCGAATTTCAGATTAGTATAATTAAAAAATGAGCATTGATACCCCTACTAATTTTTTTTATATTATTTCTTTTATTTATCCCTATAACATACTAGTTTTTGAGAAATATTTAGAGAAAAGTTTTCCAGATATTAGTAAAAGTGTGCCATTTTTATACGTTCAGCATATGATTCCCATGTAAATGTTGAATCTTTGAAGCTAAATATCTCAATTTTTAGCATTGCAAGAGGACCTGAGGTTTTTACCACACATAAAGCATACAAAAAGGAACATTTATCCAAAGTTTCAGAAAATTCTAAAGAAAATCGATTTGCCGGAGAACTACCTTAAAGAAAGAACCGTTACGCCAGGCACGTACATTAACCCATCAGAATGTTTACGATTAACAGGGATCAATAAACATCCAGTATTTACCTTAGGTCAGGTAGAAATTAAAATATTCGATCAACCTACAATATTTAACATAATTTCAAATGATGTGCCAATCGTTCATGATGGCATTTTAGGTACTCAATTTTTTAATAAAAATAATGCAAAAATCAATTATAAAGAAAAACAAATAGAAATTAACGAAAAATGTTACCCTTTTTCAACCCAAGAATATATAACAGTACCAGCTAGAACAATTTCAACAATATTTGTAAAAATAAAAAATCCAGAGGAAAAAGTAGGTTACATTCCTAAATTATCGATAGGCGAAGGAATTTATGTAGGTAATGCTTTAGTAACAAATCATAATGGGAAAGCTTATTTAAAAATCGCAAATACATGTATTGAAGCTATGAATATTCCAATATTAACTGTAGAACTATTAGATTTTTCAGAACATAAAAGAAATTCGCAAAATATTCAAACAAAAAATCAACAAATACATTTAGCAAAAAGTATCGTAAATACTCAAGTCGATTCATCAGAAAAATTTTTACACAATTTTATTGATCACTAGCGCCTCAGACGGCCGCCAGCGGCCGTCATCGTTGATTTAAATGCAAAATCCTATTTCTATTTTTATTAATTTAAAATCTCATTGGATAAATGCTTAAAAATGTTGTTGTATTATTAATATTATGATAGGCAAATTTATAAATTGTCCATTGTCATGAATGGTTAATAATACTATAGACCTTTTCATTTTAGTTCTTGTCTTTCTCCAGCTTATGCAATGGTACATGCATTAGAAGAAGACAGAAAAGTTAAATGAAAAGGTCTAGCAGGGTTAAAGTCACATTTGAAGGATTAGCGAATCAAGGGAAAAGAGTAAATCAATCAGAAAATGCTTTTCAATGTGCAACTATCTGATTCGTCTATTCTGATTCCTCTAATCCTGTGCATCTGACATCACCTTAAAAAGTTTACCTCCGTGAAGTTAGCACTACACCATAAAGGTACGGTCACAGCTCCCGGCTACCTGCAGGTTACCATGGCAACGTATGAGAGTTTATAAGAGAGAATGTATTCCCTCTTGCTCACTCTTATACGTGTAGCCGGGAGCTGTGACCGTGCCTTAAAAATTACAATCTTTTTTTTTTTTTTTTTTAATCATTTGGAAACTATTTTGAAATAATTGGAAACTAAATTTTATTGATTGGAAATCCAAACTTAAAAAAGTATAGTGATTTTAAAAACTACAGTACCAACTTCACATCAGCGCTGGAAATTATTTATTTTTTTAATTTTTTCATTTTAGTCGTTTGGAAAAGATTGGAAAACAACATTTTATTGTTTGGAAATTGTTAATTTAAAAGATTATTGCAATTTCTAAAAACATTTATTAGTTGCGCACAAGATTCTGATCGCGTAGTTATGGGGCGAAAATTCAAAGTATACTTTTTTAAGTAATGACGGAAAATATGGTTAAGCATTATTTCGAATACAGCGTTCAATTGCTTATAATATTAATCAAAATTAGTGCATTGTTTCATTCTACGAAGTACCGGGAGGTTATCTTAGACTTTAAGAAGTATAAATATATTACAGGGTGGTCGCAGGTCAGGGAAAAGTCAGGAAAAAATCAGGGATTTTCCAAAAACATCTTGAAAAGACAGGGAATTTTTTCTTAAAGGAACCATAATTTAAAGGTCAAGATTTTATTACTTTAAATTCCTGTTTGTTTTTAATTTAAATTCCCTGATTGTTTCTAATAAACAAACAGGGTGGTCACTTGACCGGAAAGTCGGAAAAACCGGAAAATCACCGGGAAATTTGTTATTAAACCGGGAATTTCTTCGTGGGTCTAAAAGTTATGAGAAATTTTATCGAAAATCAATTTTTTTTCATATTTCACAAATCTATAATAATGATAAAAATAATAATCCTCAAGTTCTGTCATTCCTTTCATTCATTTTTGTCTATTCACATCTGAAGTTTTTAACAAAGATATTTTTTGTTTTAAATCAGATATTTTTTAAAAAATGCATTTAAATTGATTAAAATTAAAAATTTTAAATATTAGTTCAAATAATTTTAATTTCATTAATAAAAAAATTTATATTTTTTATATAACTTTAAAGAGTTTTCAATGTAGGTACAACCCCTGGCGAAAACGCTAGACCGAAATCTGACCGACTTTGGTCAGGTTTTGGTCGAGCGTTTTCGCCAGGGATTATTCTCTTTAAATTTTATAATTATTCTTTAATTTTTTTAACCCTTTGCTGCATACATTTTTTGAAAACAAAGAAAATAATTTTCTTGGTACAAATAATGACTTTTTGATCCAAGGAACTAAAAAACATAAAAATTAAAGAATGCGAAAATTTTGACCTTTATGAATTTTTATCTCATAAATTAAAAATAATATTTTTCTTCAAAACCAGCGTTTGGAATCGTAAATTTACTGGAAAATATAAAAAATAATTTACTATTTCGATAGGATAAGGCGCACTGAAGATATTCACAAAAATCTTAAAAATGAAGGTGGTAATCTGGGTTACCACTATGCCGCAAAGGGTTAGAGTAATTCGTTCTGTTGTCGATTATTTTCGCCAGTTTTCGAATTTTTCTTTCAATTGTCAATTATTTTCCTCATTTATTATTTATTCTCTTTAATCTTCAATTTATTTCTTTACTTTTTAAATTTCTTTAATATTCTCAGTTATTTTCTTACAATTTTAAATTCCACTTTTCAATTTTAAATTATTTGCTTTAATATTAAAAAAATATCGCCTTGTTTCTATTATTTTTTTCGATTATCATTAAGTTTCTTTAATTTTAAATGTAATTGTTCAATTATTTTCTTTAACTTTAATTATGTTTTGATTTTTAATCCAGTTGTAAAAGGGGCAATTATTTCTAACAATTATTCCTATAATAATAGTAATAGTAATAATTATAATAACAATAAAATATTCTTAATTTTTCAATTTGCAATTATTTTCTTTAATTATTAATTATTTACCGCAATATAAATTACATTTACATTTATTTGAAGTTTTTAGTTTTTTAACCCTTCGCAACACATTTATTTCTTTTTACTTCCTACTCATAAAAGAAACTCTTAAATCTTAAAGATTTTCGGTTGTTCAAAAATAGTCTAAATCGATTTATATTTATTCAAAAAGTCTAAATTTTCATTTTTAAGAAAAAGTCCGGATGCAGTGTGTGGTCACTTTTTGTCGCTGGGATATCTTGAAAACATCTAAACTGATTTTAAGAAAATTTAGATTACGAATTAAGCTCATAAAAAAATATCTAAATTTGAACAGAGGGATTTTTGAAAAAACCTAATAAAATTTTTTGAACACCTTTTTTCACCGGAAAATATAGTTTTTTTACCAAAAATTTCTTTCGCAGTAAAAATACAACTTAACAAATGAAAGAATTATATCCCTTATTTTAAAACGAAACGATTTGACCAATATAAAGTCTATAATTGACCTAAAATTCACATAAATTCAAATTAACATTTGTTTGTAAAAAAAAACAATTAATAAAGTAACTCTTTAATTTGCTTTTTTAAAATGTAGAAATAAATTAAAATGATTACGACATCAAGTTTGTATTTGTAAAAATAAAGTAATTAATTAACTCTTTTATTTCTTTTTAAATTTTACATTATTTAATTTCAAAACTAAATCACTTACGTATTTCAAAGTAATCAATTAACTCTTTAATTTTTTTTTTAAAATTATATTATTTAATTTCAAAACTCAATCGCTTACGTATGTGTTTCGTAAATCTTCCAGATTTATGACGTCAAGTTTAAATGTGTAAAAAAATAATTAATTAATTAACTCTAATTTTCTGTTTCAAAGTTAAAAATTAATTTAAAAATTATTATTAACTTTGCATTTGTTTGTAAATAAAAAATAACTAACTAATTAACTGTAATTCTATTTTTTAAAATTTATAAATAATTTAAATTCTATTTAAATTAATAAATTTTTATTTAAATTACTACTTTAACTTTGTATTTGTTTGTAAATATAAATTATCAACTTTAATTAATTAACACCTTGATTTCTTTTAATTTCTTTCTTTTAATTTAATTTTAAAATTAAAACATTTGTTTGTAAAAAAATAAATAATTAACTCCAATTTTTCTTTTTAAAATTTATAAATAATTTAAAAATTCTTACTTAGCTGTGTATTTTTTTGTAAATATAAAATAATCAATTAACTTTACTTTATTAATATTCCTTTAACTTTAATTAATTTGAAAATTAAATCGCATATTTTTAAATTCTCCCAGAATTATGACGTCATATAATGTGCCAATCATAAGCAGAAACCTTTTATTCGACTACAGCTCCATCTACTTGTTATGATTTATATGCAATCGAAATGCCTTTCTATTACAATTTTCTATTCCCAATGGTTGAACTTTCATTCGAGTTTTTTCGAGATTTTCGATATTCGACTTAAAATGGATTCCTCCTACTTCCATGCCTTTTTTAGAATAGGAATAAAATAATCAATTAACTTTACTTTATTAATATTCCTTTAACTTTAATTAATTTAAAAATTAAATCGCATATTTTTAAATTCTCCCAGAATTATGACGTCATATAATGTGCCAATCATAAGCAGAAACCTTTTATTCGACTACAGCTCCATCTACTTGTTATGATTTATATGCAATCGAAATGCCTTTCTATTACAATTTTCTATTCCCAATGGTTGAACTTTCATTCGAGTTTTTTCGAGATTTTCGATATTCGACTTAAAATGGATTCCTCCTACTTCCATGCCTTTTTTAGAATAGGATAATAATGAAAAATTAAAAAATTTATGTCAAATATTTAATATTATGGGAACAAATCGCGTACAAACAGTAAAAGAATTACTTAGATTAGATCATTTGAACGAAGAAGAATTGTCGCATGTTATAGAAATCATAACAAAAAACATTGATAGATTTCATATACCAGGTGAAAGTTTAGAAGCAACAAATATACTCGAACACACTATTCCGACCACAGATGACCAACCTATTTCCTCACGTCAATACCGGTTTCCACCTACTCATAAAGATGAAATAAAAAGACAAGTAAATGACCTTTTAGAAAAAGGAATAATTAAACCATCCCAATCTCCTTATAATACACCTGTATGGATCGTTCCTAAAAAACCAGATTCTCAAGGAAACAAACAATGGAGAATGGTTTTAGATTTTCGTAAATTAAATGATAAAACAATTAAAGATTATTTTCCTCTTCCTAATATAATAGATATTCTTGATCAATTAGGTAATGCACAATATTTCTCAGTTTTCGATTTAGCGTCGGGTTTTCACCAAATAAAAATGAATTGTAAAGATTCGTATAAAACTGCATTTTCAACCCCAGACGGACATTATGAATTTGATAGAATGCCTTTCGGATTAAAAAACGCCCCTGCTTGTTTTCAAAGATTAATGAATGCCTGCTTAACAGGATTAATAAATACTGAATTATTTGTTTATCTCGACGATATAGTAATTTACGCAGATACTTTAGAAGAACATCAGCAAAAATTTGATAACCTAATGGAAAGATTAAGATCAGCTAATTTACAATTACAACCAGATAAATGTGAATTTTTAAGACCTGAAGTAAATTATTTAGGTCATATAATAGATAAAAATGGTGTTCGACCAGACCCAAAGAAATTAATTGCGGTAAAACAATTTCCAGTTCCTAAAAATCAGAAAAACATTAAACAATTTTTAGGTCTAGCAGGATATTAAAGACGTTTTATAGAAGGTTTTTCAAAAATAGCAAGTCCACTTAGTCAACTTTTAAAAAAAGATGAACCATTTCTATGGACCGATAAACAAGAAATTGCATTTAATATACTTAAAGATAAATTATGTAAAGAACCAGTTTTAATTCGACCTGATTTTTCAGAACCTTTTATAGTAACTACTGATGCGTCGGGTTTTGCAGTCGGCGGAATATTATCACAGGGAACAATAGGAAAAGATAAACCAATTGCATATACTTCCCCAGGTTTAAAAGATAATGAAAAGAAATTTGATACTTATGAAAAAGAAGCTTTAGCAATAATTCATTGTGTTTCGCAATTTAGACCTTATATATACGGTAGAAAATTTACACTTGTTACTGATCATAAACCTCTCGTATGGTTTCAAAATTCAAAAGACCCTTGTTCTAGAGTCACTAGATGGCGTTTAAAATTAGCTGAATATGATTTTGATGTTGTTTATAAAGCCGGAAAAACAAATGTAAATGCAGACGCGTTATCAAGAAATCCTATTGCTTTTATCCGTAGAAATATTGATGAATCAGACGAAGAATCTGACGAAGAGATAAATGAAGAAACGTATAATGAAGGTTACTTTAATGACAATGATTTTTATTGCGATGAAGAAATAAATTACCCTTATATCGAAGAAACTAATAACGTAGAAATTCCTAATAATTCAGTCAAACCTTCAACTTCTCAATCAATAAACATTTGTATCGCGAAAGAAAAAATTGATTTAACTAAAAACACTTATTTAACTAATGTTTTAGAAAGCGTACAAGATCTTTTGGAAACTATTAAAGAAACTGAAATTTTAAAAGAAAACAACGAAACGTGTCATGTAGTTACGAGAAGCAAATTAAAAAAGAAAAATCGTGAAAATAACGAAAAGAATGAAATATTAATAGAGGAACTTAAAGCAAAAAATCAACCTCATCCTTTATTGCTAACTAAAAAGAAACGTGGTAGACCTAAAAGAATTTTAAATGAAAACAATGAAGAATTAATAAAAGAAAATGAAAATCGCGTTTTAACTAAGGAAAACTCTTTTGATAATGAAAAACCTGTACCTCTTCCAGTACACGGAAAACGTGGAAGACCTAGAAAAGTAATCAAAAATTTTGATATTAATAAATCAAATCCTGATCCTCGTAGGGATATTAATCCTGATCCTGTCCAATTAAGTGATGAAATTATTAATCCTAATCCAAGCTTAAGTCTTGAAGTAAATCCCAATACGGATCTTAATATGGTGTATTCTGATAATGAAAGTGATTTTATTGATGACGATTTTGAAAATGAATTTAATAATAATGATCCTGATTATAATCCTAATAATATTAAAAATGGAGAAAAGAAAAAATTAAAAAGAAATAAAAGATTTATAAAGAAGAAAATAGAAGATGTTGATGACTTCGAAGAAAATTATGAAACGACGTTTAGTGATGAAGAAGAAATCTCCTCTGATGATGAATCCTTTGAAGAAATTATTAATGAAGAAAATGAAAATATTGATGAAAATAATGGTATTGAAAAAATTATAGAAAATGAAACAATTAAGAAATCTCCTAATTCAAACGTTGTAGAATGTCGTGATCAGTTACCAATGCGAAAAGATAATTACGCGTATTTTTTATCATGTGATGGTTCACCTCTTGACAATGGTTCAAAAGGATTAGAAAGAAATCATAAACTTCCTAAATTCGTTAATTTACAAAAAGGTTGTGCAAAATTCGTTAAAAAAGGACATCAATGTCATATCGCACTACCAATTGAAGATAAAGAAAACAAAGATAATTTAGAAGAAACTTTAAATAACATAAAAATGTCAATTCACTCTATGCATGAAATCGCGAAAAATTTGAATCTTAAATCGATAACAATTGCCAAAACTGCTCGGGTAAATTTAGTTACGTGGGAGGAAATCTTAACAATTTTAAAATCAACTTTTTTAGAATCAAAAGTAAAAATAATAATTTGCCAGGGTATAGTACAATATCCTACTAAAGAACAAAGAAATAAATTAATTGAAGAATCACATTCTTCAGCTATGGGCGGTCATAAAGGTGTTACTAAAACTTTCAATCGTATTAGACAAAATTTTTATTGGAGTAATATGAAAATCGAAATTCAAAAATACATTCAGCTTTGTCTTAAATGTCAATTAAAAAAGTTAGTTCGTGTCAAAACAAAAAATCCCATGGTGATTACTGACACTCCAGGCGCGGCTTTCGATAAAATTTCAATGGACATTGTAGGTCCTTTACCAAAAACTAAATTAGGTAATGAGTACATTTTAACAATACAAGACAATTTTACGAAATTTTCTTCAGCAATAGCTCTACCAAATCAACAAGCTAGTACAATAGCCGACGCATTTATTAAAAAATTCATTTGTATTTATGGCTCACCCAAAGGCGTTTTAACTGACCATGGAAGAAACTTCCTTAGTAACTTAATAAGAAATTTAGCAAAACGATTTCGTATTCGACAATTTAAAACCACGGCATTTCACCCGCAATTCAATGGATCTATCGAAAGATCTCACCATGTTTTGGGAGAATATTTAAAGCAATTTATTAGTAAAGATTCAGAATGGGATGATTGGTTAGAGTTAGCAACGTTTTCATACAACACTAATATGCATGAAGGCACTAAGTGTACTTCTTATGAACTCGTTTTTGAAAAATTAGCGCGTTTACTTTCAAGCGAACCTCCGCTTGAACACGAGAAATTAGAAACTTATGACGATTACATGAAAGATTTAATAACACGATTACACGAAATGCGAAATACCGCAAGATTAAATTTAATCAACGCAAAAGAAAAATCAAAAGTTTATCATGATAGAAAGATTAATCCTCAAAATTTTAAAATCGGAGATAATGTATTTTTACTAAAAGGACCAAAACCACATAAATTCGGTGAACATTATTCTGGTCCTCACAAAGTGTTAGAAATTTTATCAAATGGAAATGTTAAAATATTAATTGAGAAAAAACCAAAAGTAGTTCACATAAATAGACTAAAATTGTCTCATATTAAACTAGTTAAGGAATAAAAATCGTTTAAATTTTCATTTCGATCCGATAAAATGTATTAAATTCATAAAATATAATATTAATTATAAGAAAAAAATCCAAAAATACTATTCAATTTGTTTTATCACATTTACCAACAGGTAATGTATCTTCTATCACTCTTCACCCTACTGAAAAATCCTATATAGGATCCTACATAGGATCCTATATAGAATCCATATGGATTCCTATGAGAATCCACGTAGGATCCTATATAGGATCCTATATAGGTATTGTCCTATAGGAATCCATGTGGATTCTCATAGGAATCTATGTGGATTCCTATAGGTCGCCTATAGGACACGTCCTATATAGGATCCTATGTGGACTCTCCTATAGGAATACATGTAGGATCTTATATAGGATCCTACATAGGCGTCCCAAAAAAATTTTTGTACACCCCCCTACATCGGATCCTACATAGGTTCCCATATAGGATCCTATATAGGATCTTTTATGGGCACCCAAAAAAAAATTATGTACACAGAATTAATTGTTTTTTTTAACAACTTTATTCAAGTATACATTAAGCACCATTATAAGGACGAAAATTATTTACTGCGCAGGCGTAAGTATTGTAGAATACGTAAAAGACGACTGCGCATGAGGAAGGGGTATAAAAAATTTTTTTGGGGGTAACCATGTAGGATCTTATATGGGTTCCCATATAGGATCCTAATTAGGAACCTACGTAGGATCATATGTAGGAGGGTGTACAAAAATTTTTTGGGACGCCTATGCAGGATCCTATATGAGATCCTACATGTATTCCTATAGGAGAGTCCACATAGGATCCTATATAGGACTTGTCCTATAGGCGACCTATAGGAATCCACATAGATTCCTATGAGAATCCACATGGATTCCTATAGGACAATACCTATAAAGGATCCTATATAGGATCCTACGTGGATTCTCATAGGAATCCATATGGATTCTATATAGGATCCTATGTAGGATCCTATATAGGATTTTTCAGTAGGGCATCCTCATACTAACAGAAGAATCTCACGCCATCGTGGGATATGATTGTGGATCACATAAGTCCAACATAACAACAATATCACTTCTTGAGGTAGGAGAATGCGACATTCCTCCAGACCAAGTACAAAGTAAACAAACATATATTCAGTTATTACAGTTAACTGAATTCACTAAAGTTAAAATAATTCAATGTAAAGTAGAAATCGAAAGAACAATCAAACATTGTGGCATGCACTCACACACTTCTGACGTTACTAACGGACACAAAGAATATTTAGAAACAATCACAGCAGATCAATGTAGCACTATGCACTTAACTGGAATATATATGTACGGTTTATTAGAACCTATAACACAAATAAAAATTAACGCAACAATTATAGCAGGAAGAATGCTTGCAGGAACATTAGACTATGACGGATCTTGTACTGGAACAAGATACGTTGACCCATTTGGAAATTGGAAAAGCGTCTTTGTAACAGCAACATATAAAATCACTTTACAAGAATATTATGCTAGAGTAAATTTTAAAACAGATAAAATTTTTCTAAATTCCGGTGTAGCTTGTAAATTATCAGATAGTAAATGTTTAGATATGGAAGGAGGTCATACATTTTGGACACAATTACCCTCAGACGTATGTAATTCACAAAGATATGAACTTGTATATGAAGGCATAGCTAATAAAACATATAACGTAAATGAAACTCAAAGTTCGGAAATTCTTTATTCACTAATTACACAAGACATAACTTTTGTTTTAGCAGAAAAAGCAAGACAACAGGTTTGCGCGTATAATTTAATACTTACAGAACATCCAAAATTATTAATTTTAGAAACTAGACCAGGAAACTCATTTTTACAAGACAAACGAATACAAATACAAAACATGGACATATTTACATACGTAAACTCCAAATTCGTTTAGGTCGAAAGACATATTAGAAGAGAAATGAAAGAATTATTTCGCGATATTTTAATACAAAAATGTACACTAGAACAACAAGTTTTTAAAAATTCTTTAGCTTTAGCAACACAAATGCCTGATCAATTCGCTTTTAATCTAATGAAAGGTCCGGGTTATACTTCCGTAGTTGCCGGAGAAGTAGTTCATATCATTAAATGTATCCCAGTAGAAGTTACATATCGAAGAACAGAAGAATGTTTTAATCAATTACCAGTTTTAAGAGCAAACAATACATGTTTCCTTACTCCACGTACACATATACTAATACGCAAAGGTACTGAAATAAGCTGCAACGCATTTTTACCACCAATGTATTACTTTGGAGGTAGTTGGTATAAATTAACACCACACGCAGTACAATCAGTAGAACCTACAAAAATAAAACCTACAACAAAACAAACTTGGAAATATGCAAATCCTATGGCACTTGCAACAAGTGGTATTTATTTACAAGCAGATATAGAAAAGTTAAATGATCATATTATGTTCCCAGCGGAGAAACCGTCAATCCTTAATACTTTAGCTAGAGGTATCATAGGTGAAAAGTTCAATGGAAAAGATATTTCTTTAGCAAATCTATTAGATGATAGAACATTAGATAAAATAGCACAGTCAGCATGGGGAAAATTTTGGACAATATTTACAAGTTTCGGAAATGCAAGTGCAGGTTTAATAGGTTTCATTATAATAATTAGAGGGATAAAACTTATAGCTAATACAGTAATTCATGGGTATGCGTTACACAGGGTTTTCGGTTGGTCCATCAAACTACTAGGAGCAGCTTGGGACTCAGTTACCAATTTACTACTGCACATCGCAGCTACTCCTGAACCTCCCACTCATCAACCTACACAAGCAATACTACCTTCAGCTCCAATAACAGACAAATCTAAACAAGGTAAAATTGTCATTCAAGAAAATCCATCATTTAATATCTACGAAAATACATCATTTAACAATCAAGATAACCCTCCTTTTAATCCATCAATTAACAATCAAGAAAATTCAATAACTAACAATCAAGAAAATCCAACAACTAGTAATCAGGGAAATCCACCAACCTATCCTTTTGAAAAACTAAATGATATTAAAAATTCCCCTTTCAACACAATCCGTGTAGAATAAAAAAAAATGGAAAAAGAAAACCATTATCATCTTTTAAACCAATACCTTAAAATAAAAAATAAGGACACAGCTTCTTACAAAGTTTTAGGAGTTAGGAACGCATCAGGTAAAATTCCATATGAAGTACAATTAAAAGCAAACGGAACATCGACAACGTTTAACGGAGAGAATATCAAAACTTTAATAAATAAAGCATCAGAAATAGCTTTAGAAACACTAGTTAGAATTTCCGCAGAACCTAATGAAGGATATACATTAATAAATGAATTAAAAAACGAAGTAAATAAATTTTGTAATATAAAACAAATCCCAAAACCCAAGTTACAAGTAGAAATTACGATAAAAGATATGGTAGAAGAATTTAAAGGAACTTGCACTATAGGTTGCATGGTGCATGAAGCTTATACAAAAACAACGCGATTAGCACAATTTCTTGTTTTGGTAAAAACACTTACAGCTTTGCATCAACTCGAAAAACCACTCTTTATTCCAATGACAAAAATCGATTTAAACACACCTCACATAAAAAATTACCTAAATAAAAATAAGAAATCAATTAAAAAGAAAAAATATTTCATTTGCGGAGATTGCTCAAAGCATGATATGCTTTTTGATATTTATTCAAAAAGAAAAATTCGTGGATTTCAAAGTACAATCCAAAATCTGAAAAATTCGAAACAAACCAAATGTATTAATTGTTTTAAAATAATATAGATGTTGTAATGTGACTATAATATCAAATAATAATATAGGTGTGACTCTTTATGTTTAATAGGTACATCAAGATGACTTGGCTAATTTTCATAATCATTTTAATCAACGGACTTTTTCCAGCATTAAATTCAAGAGACATTATTAATAAACCTTTCAGTAGAAGCTTATGGATCTATTTTGAAAAAATTGAAGAACTTCATTATTTAAAAAATGAAGAATACGTACTCTTTTATACTAATTTTGACAAAACAATAGATCTTCGAAACAAACTTATTAAAACATATAACGTTATCAAAACAATTTGTTCAGAAGAATACCCAGATTGCGAAAAACCAAAAGTAGAAAATTGGCAATATGAAACGAGTACAATTTATACTGAACTTAATTTCACATTAGATAACCTTCCAAATAATCCATTCTAATCTTCTTCTGATCCAAATGACCAAGAAATGAGTGATTTTCTAAATTCAATATTCTTAAATGATACAAAAGTTGAACATACAACATATTTTGAATCATCTAAAAACATTTACATAGCACCTAGTTTTTTACACTCAAAAATTTCAAGTTACACTAAGATTTGCGAAAAAATATCACAAACTTACACCCCAAACAAAAATTCAACAACACTAAAAAGTCAATCTAGAGCTTGGATCGATATTGTAGATGAAATGTTAAACCAATATTTTCAATTAATAAAATCATTTTTGAATAAATTCATGTTTAAAAATAAAGATCTTTTAGATATCAGAGAAGGATTTCAACAAAGAAAAATTTTAAGAAAACTTTTGCACAAGATAAATTTTCAAGATTTAATGTCTTTAATAGAAATAACACATTTTTTCAAAATAAGTAATTACATTATATTATGTATAACTGTGCCATTAATTTCACAAGACACATTTACATTGTATAAAATTCATTCAGCACCTACATTTACAACATTTGATACAAATCAAACAGTTACACTTTATATAAAGCCTAAAACATCTTACATCGGACTATCTTCAACTAATTTATCATATTTTGTAACAAACGAAAATATAGTCGATAATTGTTATAAAACTATATTTAAATCTTACTTTTGTACCAAATTACCAGCACAAACAACCTTGTCTTTGAATCCAATTTGTGAGATAACAATGTTATTAAATAACACTCCTAACAATTGTAATTATTACATTAAATTCAATACATATCCAATATGGATGCCATTAGAAACTCATTCAGGATGGTTATATTCCACTCCTATTATTCAAAAAATTACGATCATTTGTTTAAAAACTTTACAAAAAACTTTTGAAATCCTAGGAACAGGAATCCTACAAATCAACCCAGAATGTAAAATTAAGTATCAAAATATTACTCTATTTCCTCAAAATATACATCGAAAAATTTTAGATCCTTTTATTTCAACACCTTCAGTGAATATACCTCTAAACTCGATATCTTATTATCTGCTTCAAAAATCTCTACTAGAAAACGAAAGATTAGACTCTACTTTTCAAAAATTTAGATCAAAAAACGATATGCCTATCGCAAATTTCGAAGAAATATTTGACAAAAATTATTCGGTAATTAATATTACACAGACAGAACAGTTCTTTCTAACAAATTATATGAGCATTATAATCGGTATACTAATAATAACGAACTTTCTAATAATTCTGATAATCTCAATCATAATACCTCGTATTTATGAAAATACTAAAAAACTAACAAATTTAACAACTTCTTATACACCAATTGACGAACCTAATAATGAAGAAACACATGATATGGAACAACAAACTAGTAGTTCATTACCTTTATTTCCTCGAACTCGAAGACAATATAACTTGCAAACAATTCAAGAAGAAGCTGTATAAATTTTTTTTTATTACCAATGATTAACGCTGGTGTTTGTGAAAAACAATTTCAAATAATTACTATCAACAATTATTACTAACATTCGTAAAACACTAACAATTTTAAATAATTACTATTAACAATTATTACTAACATTCGTAAAATACTAACAATTTTAAATATTTACTATCAATTTAATTAATGCTAAAAACTTACTAATTCCTTAACAAAAAGGACAAAAATGCTAGATTCATAAAAAAAAATAATAATAATAATTATTGGCAACTTTATGCACGCACATATATATATACGTATAAAAATGCACAAGAAATTTATTAATTAAAAATAAGAAAGATAAAGAATATACCATTACTACTTAATCAAAATATGAAATCTTGATGTTTAATTTTTAAATAATAAAATAATTAGAATACAAATGAGATGTGTTAATTAACTATTAGAATAACAAAAATCGCAAATTTTAATGATATATGCAAAATATGAAAGGGTTTAAATCTAAAAATGATGAAAAATTATTATAAGATAAAAATTATTTAGTAAGAAGGCACTATTAAATTTAGACTCTCTGAAAGTAAAATTTTTTCTTTACAATTATACCAGTAGCTTAGATAAGGACAAAATACGATAATAATAATGATAGTAATAAAAACGCTAACTAGATTTTAACACTATATAAACATAATTAAGGCATAAACTGACGTAGAGCGGCACGAATCGGAATGTATTAATATAAATCGACATATTGAGAATAATAAAATATAAAATAATACAATATACTTATGTATACTATATATTCATCTATATATATCTATTTTAAAATATGAAGTAATAATAAAATAAAAGAGAAACCACAATATTGTAGAGATTGTATAAAAATTAGAATAATTTAAAATTCAGTTTTACTTTAAAAACTAAATAATATTAGAAATTGTATAATTATTATTACCAATATTCTTATAATTGTAATTATATGAAATTTAGATTTAACCAAAACTCAATTTTACTTTAATAATATATTAACTATAAATAACTATTATTATCATTGTTTTAAAATTACTATTAACATATAATTCAAAATAATAATCTTTCTTACATTTTAATAAGTATAGGAAAAATATGACATAAGGTAAAATTAAAAATATATGTATTTACAAATATAAAATTAATTAATACCTATAATTATAATCTTTATTATATTTAAATGAGCATAAAATAAATATGTGTTTATGAGTATAAAATTAATTAATAATTATAACTATAATCATTATCAAAATAATGGAAATCATTATTAAAAATTACAATTATTATCTATCATAATTACTATATTCCTTCTATACTCTAGAAATATAAAAAAAAATATATATATATATAAATAAATAATAATAATGAAAAAAAAAATATATATATAATAATAATAATAATAATAATAAATTTATTTTTTTAATATTAATAAATATAAGATCTACTAATAAAATAATAATCTACTATCATTACTATAAAAGCAAAACTTAAATATTATAATTATTATCATTAATATTAAAATATATTACAAATTATTACTATTACTAAAATTATCTCATGATTATGAAAAACAATTATTATTAAACTAATTCAAATCTACAAATTTCTAACAATTATTATTAATAAAATTATTTCATTATTATAAAAATTAATTATAACTACTAGAATAATAATAAAATAAAATAAAATTTAATAAAAAAAAAACACAAAACAAAAAACAAAACAAAAAACAAACAAACAAACAAACAAAAAAACAAAAAAAAGACAATGATTGGCAAAAATATTATTATAATCTGAATAATCTACGATACTTCAAAATTTTTTTATTGGTGAAGGGAAATAAAAATAAACATATGTAATAAAAAATTATTTTATTCAACTAATATTAATTAATCTAATTACATTAAAAATTAATAATATTTTATTAAAATTTATTAAAAAATACAATTAAAGTAATAGAACAAGATTTATAAAAAATCCTCTTCAGAAACATCAATTTCCGGTAAAGCCATAACCTCAGAAGGATGCCTAATCTGAAAAAAAAATAATATTATAAAATCAAAATAATAAAAACTAAAGATCAAACTTTTTTTTATATACTTACCCATATAAATCTATTTCTCCTAATCACATAAATCCTCCCTTTAACGATAAACGACAACTTTGGATTGTCTACTTGTTTTCCAAAACTGTACCGAAAACATTCCCCAGAAAAAATATTTCCGGTACAATAATATTTTGGCAGATAAATCTTTCTACCAGCCAAATTAACACACCTTCTCCAAGCTTTATAACAAGTAGATTGAATAAACATTGCTTCTAAATCTCCAATCTAAAATTATCCAAAAAGAAAAATCACATAAAAGAATAAGCAAAAATAAAAATAAAAAATAATAAAATAATAAATAAATAATACTTACGTGAATAATTTTATTATTGGCATCAACTTTCCACTTTTTACCATCTACAATAAAACCTTCTTCATTGTAGAGGCCATTTTCGCACCATTCACGAAGAGTTCCTCTGATGAGGAGATCCCTCTGTTTCTCGTCCGCCACAACCCACGAGGAAGAAAGAACAATTTCCTTGTCATCGAACAAGATTGTTTGACAGTCAATATACATGGGTAACCATTGCTTCACCCATCTAATGTATTTAGACTCAACCTAGAAAATAAATAGAAATAATCTTTAATTAATAAAATTATCATAAATAAAAATAATAATCTTATACTTACCACTGTTAATTTACCATCCGTAATTCGGCAAAACCTCTTTCCGACAAAATAAATTTTATAAATTGGATTATGAAGATATTCATCTTCTAATTGTTTTTTCAAAGAATCCCTAAATTCCTTACAGAATATTCCCCACCATGAGGGAACTAAAATGGTAATTAAATCAAAGATCCTCCATTCCAAGGATCCTTTACAATACAGAGGAGCCCAAGGGTCTCTAACCCCCTAGTAATTCGGTTTCTGCAGTCGAATCGATCTCAAAATCGTTTAAGGAATCCATATTTTATTTTTTTTTTACTTTTTAATAAGTAAATATTATTTGATACTGAATAATACTCTCAATATCATCACTATATATACAAAACTTCTAAGCCCCACTTTAAGAAAATCTCGAAAACTTTCAATAAGCCTTTAATTAAACCAAAATCTCCATTTTTTCATAACAACTTCCAAAACAAATTTCATATTTAACTACCCAAAATCCAATCAAATTCGATCTTCCATTTACCTTATTATAGATACTAATAGAAGAAAAACATAAAACTTTGTTATTCATCCAGTTAACGACAAAATGGACCTTACATCACATTACCTAAGTAACCTTTCAAACTCATTTCCAAATATACCTAATTGGTCATACGAATAATAAAATACATAAAAGTCTTACTATTTGTCTGACTAATAAAAATCAAATAACCATAAACCTAGACCCTCTCGTCTGTTTAAATCTTTACTGATTTCACATACGATAGAGATCATGGTATTAATTTTATTATATACTCATTACGTAAAGAAATAAAAAGAGCAATCAATATTGAAAATCGAAAATGTAAATTATGTTTTAGCACCAAAAATGGAAGTACGTACAGAGACACCAATGCATTATTTAAATAACTTATGTATAGAATACAGTTTTACGAAACCAAATTATACTGTAGAAGATGTTGGCATGTTAAGTACAGGAGGTTTAAGAACAAAATTGTATAAGGCAAAATGCCAAATTAGAAAAGACGCATTCATCACTGCAGAAAGTTATGAATTTTTTACGGAAAAAGAAGCAAAACATAGCGCAGCGCAAAGAGTAATAGAAACTTTAAACGAAAAATATGAATTTTTAGAAAACAAAAGCGAAAATGGAAAAATTAGACTATTAAAATTTTTGGATTCTTGTGAGCGTTGTTATTCCAGATATCATGTAGCGCAAAACTGTAATGGTCCTTTACGAAACAATAGACTACTTAAAAATGAAGGATAACTTTTTCCTTTTTCTTGCATAAAATACGTGACAGCTCTTTTTTCTTTTATCTACAAATTATAAATTCAAAAAAAAAAAAAAGAGAAATTAGAAATTAAAGTCAAAGTAAAATACATAACTTACCTTAATAATCCACAGCAGGTCTTAATTGACTTCAACCCAAAAGTGCTTGCCCAGCTCAGTTCTTTCTTGATTTAGTTTCTGGGATGTCTCCTGATGATTTTAAGCAAAAAATGAAAAAAATCGGTTGGGCCGTTTTTGAAAAAACTGATTTTTTGAATTTTTTAAAGAGGTTAATTAACATATTTTTACCAAAATGAGTGCAAATAATAGCTATATTGACTTGAGTCATTTAAAATGGTATCAGAAGATAGGTCCTAGGTGCTGAGTATCTTTGAGTAACTTTACACCAGAAAAGTTAATGAAAAACCGTGAAAAATGGGTAAAAAAATGAGTTTTTGCAATATTACTCTCTCCCAGTAGATACAAACCTTAAATGACCTATAGAAGAATTAAAGAGTATAAAATTTTAAAGAAAACAAAAAAAATAGAGTGCTTTATCTTTAAAACTTTCGGATTTATGAGCTTCTAAAGTCAGATTTCAGCAAAAAATTTCGTGAAAAAAAAATTATATTTTAGTTTTTGTAAAATAAAAAGTTTTCTGTGCATCTAACGTATATATACCTCCGAATATAAATTAAAGTAGATTAAATTTTGAGTAAATCTATCGTTAGGCTAATATTCTATCTCTAATAGTATCGGAGTTATGATTTTCTTAAAATGACCCCTTTTTATGAACTTTTTTTGAAAATCAATTTTTTTGAAATTTCTTTGTTTTGCATGGTGTAATTTTAAAAATGCTCTCATCGAATAGTTTTATCTTATATTTTAAAGAAATAAAAGCCCAATTAAATATTTAGGAACAAAAAATTTTTAATAAACATTATACAAACAAATACTTTCAAAATGAATGGAGGCTGTTGTATACACACATGGCACGTTTTAGCCTTGTTGCATACACTGGATGATTTTTATTAACCTTGTATGAGGTTAATAACAAAACAGATTTTGTTTCTTCGCAGAACTCTAGTACATGGTAAAAAACTGCGTGTACTTTGGGTGTTACTGAGATACCTAGATCATCTAAATAAAATTTTTGGAAATTTTCGATAATTTTTTCAAAATTATTTGTTTTGTTATTAACCTCATACAAGGTTAATAAAAATCATTCAGTGTATGCAACAAGGCTAAAACGTGCCATGTGTGAATACAACAGCCTCCATTCATTTTGAAAGTATTTGTTTGTATAATGTTTATTAAAAATTTTTTGTTCCTAAATATTTAATTGGGCTTTTATTTCTTTAAAATATAAGATAAAACTATTCGATGAGAGCATTTTTAAAATTACACCATGCAAAACAAAGAAATTTCAAAAAAATTGATTTTCAAAAAAAGTTCATAAAAAGGGGTCATTTTAAGAAAATCATAACTCCGATACTATTAGAGATAGAATATTGGCCTAACGATAGATTTACTCAAAATTTAATCTTCTTTAATTTTTATTGGGAGGTATATATACGTTAGATGCACAGAAAACTTTTTATTTTACAAAAACTAAAATATAATTTTTTTTTCACGAAATTTTTTGCTGAAATCTGACTTTAGAAGCTCATAAATCCGAAAGTTTTAAAGATAAAGCACTCTATTTTTTTTTGTTTTCTTTAAAATTTTATACTCTTTAATTCTTCTATAGGTCATTTAAGGTTTGTATCTACTGGGAGAGAGTAATATTGCAAAAACTCATTTTTTTACCCATTTTTCACGGTTTTTCATTAACTTTTCTGGTGTAAAGTTACTCAAAGATACTCAGCACCTAGGACCTATCTTCTGATACCATTTTAAATGACTCAAGTCAATATAGCTATTATTTGCACTCATTTTGTGTAAAAATATGTTAATTAACCTCTTTAAAAAATTCAAAAAATCTGTTTTTTCAAAAACGGCCCAACCGATTTTTTTCATTTTTTTGCTTAAAATCATCAGGAGACATCCCAGAAACTAAATCAAGAAAGAACTGAGCTGGGCAAGCACTTTTGGGTTGAAGTCAATTAAGACCCGCTGTGCCTTCTGTATCCTCTTTCACCAGGCATTCCACTCCATCCACCCAAACACTTTCTCTATTTACTTTCACTACTCTTCCGTTTCTTTTTTCCACCCACGCTTTTTGTTCCAGCAGCCATTTTATTCTCCTTTCTTTCCATGTTCTATCAATATCTATTTTCTCTACACTTCCTTTCAACCTAAGTTTTAATCTCATTACTTCCATTCTAGCATTCTCATCGTCTAATTCCACAATCCCCAATTTCGGTTTTTCCACATCCTGTCCTCTTACTCCCTCAACGTTCTTGATCCTAACTTTAGCTCCAATTCTTGACAAAAGTTTTTCTACCTCCTCTTTGCCTTTTCTCCACTCTACCTTCACACCTTTAATAGGCTGGTTCCATTTCAAATCATACAGGTCGAATATGTTCAAAATTCAAAATCATGTTTAACATGTTTGAACGAAAACGCTAACAAAAATTTTTAAAATCACTCTAGTTTTTTCAAAAAATTATATTTTTTAATTTTGTTTTCTGATTTTACTTATGTTTTAGGTGCTCTTTCTTATCAATTTTGAAAATTTAAAAAATTTTGAAAATTAACAAAATGGCGGCCGGTTTTTGAAAAATCAAAAAACTCAAATTTCTCAAAAACGTAATTTTTTTTTTTTTTAATTTTTTTTGTAGTTAGTAGATAACAAAAATAATGTTTTCCAATAGGTTTAATGTGCGCTAAAACACTGTGAAAGGCGCAAGAATTTTTTTTGTAAAAATTATAAAAGTCATTATTTTGACTAATACAGCGCCATATATTAGTCAAATAATTATTCTATTTCTTGATTTTACTTATGTTTTTTGTGCTCTTTCTTAGCAATTTTAAAAATTTTGAAAATTAACAAAATTGCGGCTATTTTTTGAAAATTAAAAAAACCCAAATTTCCCAAAAACGTAATTTTTTATATTTTTGAAATTTTTTTTGTAGTTACTAGATAACAAAAAAAATTTTCCAATAGGTTTAATGTGCGCTAAACACTGTGAAAGGCTCAAGAATTTTTTTTTTTTTGAAAATACAAAAAGTCATTATTTTGGCTAATGCAAAGATATCTTTCAGTTGGAAAAATCACCTTGAATATTCTTTATTTGATTTTTAAACAACTATTTTTTTTTTAGAGAAATATAATTTTTAATTCCTTTTTCTATCTAGTAAATGAAAACAAATTTTAAAGAAATAAAAGATATTGTTTTTGAGAAAATTAAGCATTTTTATTTTTGAAAATTGAACATTTTAAAAATTTTTGAAATTTCTTAATTTGTAAAGAAAAAACATGTCAAAGATTAGTCAAACATTACTAAAATAAAAAAAAATGGAATAATTTATTTATTTTTATAAAATAAAATTTTTTTTTTCTAACACACGCACCAAAAGTACAATATTTCTTACCTGTGAAGAGGTCAGAAAGTGAGTCTTTCCCGGCGACAGGGAGGGAATGTTATATTTCTTCCCCATGACGTCATTAACAGGGAGGGAATGTACATTCCCTCCCGGTGACGTCATTAACAAGGAAACAAGTGTTTTATGATAAATAGAGTTTTATGACAATTACGCATGCAAAATAGCGTTTTATTATAATCACGCATGCGGAATAGTGTCTCATGAGAATTACGCATGCGGAAGTATGTTTTATGCTAATGACGCATGCGGAATGGACAGAAGCCCAAGCGCATTTTCTGCTGGTTGTCACTCTGCGAATGTTTACTAATTTTTATCAGCAAATGTTTTTAAACTTTCGGTATACGTGTGTTAGAAAAAATAGTATGTGCAACACGGAAGAAAAGTGATTATCGACTCGTGTGTTTGCATCCCTCGCCTTCGGCTCGTGCTACAAACTCACACTCGCGAAATCACTAACTTTCCTCCCTAGTTGCACAATATACTATTGTTATCTAGTAACTACAAAAAAAATTTCAAAAATATAAAAAATTACGTTTTTGAGAAATTTGAGTTTTTTGATTTTTCAAAAAATGGCCGCCATTTTGTTAATTTTCAAAATTTAAAAAATTTTTAAAATTGCTAAGAAAGAGCACATAAAACATAAGTAAAATCAAGAAATAGAATAATTATATGACTAATATATGGCGCTGTATTAGTCAAAATAATGACTTTTTTAACAATTAAAAAATATAATTTTTTCAAAAAACTAGAGTGATTTTAAAAAATTTTGTTAGCGTTTTCGTTCAAAAATCATTCTTTGTCCTAAAACTTTCAAATGTTCGTAACTCTGCGAAAATTTTTTTTTTCTCAAAACAAAAAAATACGTATCTCATTATTTGCCCTAAAAAACAATAAAAATCATGTTAAACATGATTTTGAATTTTGACCATATTCGACCTGTATGATTTGAAATGGAACCAGCCAATAACAATATTTCTTTTTCTTTTCTCCTTCTCCATAACTTTTACTCTCATCGATAATTCCCCCATTTTGATTCTTCGATCGTCATCTGCTTTTTCTCTACTCCCCACCCTTTCTTCTACTCCTTCATTTAATGTTACTCTCTCCCTGTCTACGAATTCTCTCTTCCTACTCTCCTCACTCTCTATTATATCTTTCTCTAACTCCTCCATTCTCTTCCACATATTTTCCGTCTCCTTATCCCAACTTGCCTTCCACTGTTCAACCCTCTATAAAAGTGCTTTCACTGCCTTTCGTAATCCCTCAATTTGTTTAAACCTCTTTTTTTCAGTTTCCTAATTTCCTCCATTTTATCCCAGGCTTCATCAAACTGCTCATCATTTTCCTTCATTGTTTTTTGATTAGACTTAGTAAAAATTGACAATCCTTGCATTCAAAATTTTTCCTTTTCAATCCCTTTTCGAATTTTCGCGCCTTAGACTCATTCCCGCCTTTACCACTTGCGTCATTGCTTTCCTCTTTATTCGACATTGTCAAGTTCTACCTTATCTACCCAGAAGCACTACTTTTATCTTTGTCACTCTCTCGATCTCTCACTATCACTCAACACGCTTTTATCCTAACCTCACAATCTTGCCTCCTTTCTCAAATCTTTTTACTCTTCATTTCCCACCCTTTTCCACATACACTCCTTTCATTCACCTCACAGCGCTTCACTCTATACTCACCAATCACTCCACTACCCACCCTTTACTTAATATCAATAGAGTTTTAAAAAACTATCTCCCCTTCACAAAACGCGTCAACTACTCATCGGTACCGGAAACGGAAGTCTATCATTACTATAAAAGAGAAACTTAAATATTATAATTATTATTATTACTATTAAAATATATTAAATAAAAAATTACAACTATAACTATTATTAAAATTATTTCATTATTATGAAAAATCAATTATAACTACTAGAATTTTAATGATTATCTATAAAAAAAAACAGAAAAAACAAACAAAGAAACTAACAAAAAAGACAATGATTGGCCTACACGTTTAAATTTTTACACAAAACCCTTTAAATGAATCAATAACGAAATAAGTAAAAATTAACCAGTAGTTCCTAACTTAATTAAAATATAATATAAATTCACGCACAAACAATACCACCTGTATCATTGTTAAAAAGCAAACAATAGGCTGAAACTCTTCCCGAATGTTGCGTCAGCCAAAATTCGATGCGCCGTTAGGGTTACTCATCTACGATAACTATATTAATTTTTCACTATAAATTCGTAGATTTTTGGCATAAAAGTCAGTCTAAATTGAAATATGGAGCAGCAGCCAAATTCTAAGTATTAAGTATTTATCCGATTGAAACCTTGAGTAGGTACAACCGTTAATTTGTTTTATATAAATTTGTGTTCCTATCTTAAAATTATATGTTAATTTGTAATGTCGAAGTTATAACCTTTATTGTAATCTTATCTTCTAAACGTGTTAGCCTCAGGTGCTAACCCTATTTTTATTCAGTATCAGTTTAAACTTCCGAAACATAGAATCGATAGTGTTTGGAAAAGGCAAAAACCTGGTGTAACCAATAATAATCACACCCAAAAATCATTGAACTAAAAATTACAATCAAGTGCGGAACAATTGAAAAATGAATTCCAAATGAAAAAACATCATAAATTCTAGATTTTTCTGCTCAATCGACTTTATCAAATAAAGTTTACTTTATTAGAATTCATTAGAATATTTTTTTTTATCCTACTGAATTCTCATTTAAATAAAAGAATTGATAGTTATGTTTATACTAATAACAGATCACAAAAGAATTTAAAATTCTCAAAAGTTGTCTCTTTTTCAGTTTAATAAAACTCCCTAAAGATCAATTTCCAAAAAATTTGAAAAATTAATAAAAAAAAAACTAATTGTACAAATCGCAATTTATACAGATAAAACATCACATAATGTTTCTTTTTATTTATTAAATATCAAAAGAAACTTTACATAGTTTTTTACAATATCCATAGAAATTCCTTTTTACGATCTTCTTTTCTTTACAATAAAATTTTTCAAGGTAATACATGAAATATACTATAATTACAAATATATACTCATAATAAAATATTAAAATTAAATTTTTTTTACTTTAAGTTTCAAAGATAAAAATTCAGTTTCTCAAGATGCAATGGATCTTAAAAAAATATATATTCAAATAAATTTAAAAATCACAAAAATATTAAATTAATTACAAATAATAGAAAATATTTGAATAGTTATAATTTTCTTTTATAAATAAATAATTACATACATTTTATTTTTTATAAGTTTTCTTTCTTTTTGCATAAGAATTAACAATAAAATAAAAAAAAATACTTATCTAATTGACTATTTTCAGAATTTTTTTTAAAATAAAATTGTTATTAAGAAAAAATATACATAAAAAATATTATAATTTCAAATGATTAGACAATAACAACAAATAATAAGTAATCATTTACATTTCTCCAAAATTATATTTAATAAATAGTAAATAATTAACAAAAAATAATAATAATTAAACAACTAGATAAAAATATTCTAGTAAAATATAAAATAAAATACAAAAAAAATATATAACAAAATAAAAATATAAAAATACATAGATAATTAGTAAACAAATAATAATAATAGTACACGTAAAAAAACTGGAGTTCAGCTTACTTCAACTGGAGTAATGGGAATCACAAAAAATAGTAATATATAGGATAGCTACAGCCTGGAGTAAAGGTTAACACAATTTCGATTAATTTCGATTGTCAGCTGAGTAGAGCATTACCGCGCATGCTCACGCAACTCATGTATCTCATAACTGTAGCTACATTCACTACAGTTGAGGCTGCTGTCACCACAGCCTGGAGTATTTTGACTACTAGTTTCCTGGAGTAGATGCAATTACAGCATTTTTTTACGTGTAATAATTATAAAAGTAGCATCTTCAACTTCGCCTTCCTCTATTAAAAATTGGCGTCCCTCCCAAACAAATGCTTTGGTTTTATCCGTTAAGTACCGAGAACATCTCGCCACAAAGTCCCATCGGTCCAGGATGGTACTGGACCAGATATCCCGCGGCATACGGACCATTGTTCCCCCAAAATTGACCGTCGCATCCCAACGAAAAATTCTCCTTCCTCCTTTAAAATAAAAGGACCCAGCGACACTAATAATCTATAAAAGAAAATGATAATAAATAAAAGAAAAATTTTTTTTAACCAACAAAAAATCTATCAATATATGTTTAAAAACTTACGTTAATAAGTTGACCGTCAGCGATCGACCACAACTTTCCATCGATGACAATGTCCTGCTCAATGGAACTCTTCCTCCATTCTTTTCTCGCTGCCTCCTGCAGCGCAGCAAACCTGTCTGGATCAGCCACGACCCAATAATGATTATATATAGTTTTTAATCACAACAAATTCTTCAATCTTTAAAATATTAATAAAAAATAATAATTATTAAAAATAATTTACAATTACAAAATCCATACTAATAAACAATAACAATAAATAATTTTTACCATATATAAATTCTCTTCTTATAACACGGAGAGAAGTTTTCCCCTTCCTTTGTAGTAAGTGAATTCGAACTTCAAAAGCAAGCGCTCTACGCTTTTATAGCGTAGACTCACGCGAAAATAGCACAATTTTTTACTCCAATAGCGTGAAGGGGCGTATGCTGCAAAGGCAGGGATGGACTTCATGCTACAAAGGCAAGATTTTTCGCCCCGTGTAAAATTACGAAATTTATAAATAATGTTCATTTTTAATTTATAATAATAAACATTAAACAATAAATAATAAATGTTGTAATTAATTTTTTTTAATTTAAACCATAAATAAACCATCACTATTAATAAATCCTTATTATAATCTAGAAAAATTGTTCAAACATAAAAAATAATCTTAACACTCTCACATTTCTTGACCCAAAGGTCCATACTATTTGAACCACGGTTACAAAATCAAACCATACATTGTATGGTACATCACAAAACATTTTTCCACTAGACATTTTTTATCTTTTTTCTATCAAGCTTCAACAACTTTTTATCATAAACACGTGACTGAACTCGAAAACGAGAAAACAGAAACTGACAGAACCTTCCCCGACAATCCGCGACAAAACCCCGTAAAAGAAAAGGAAAACTCCCACTTCCAAAATATTGAACCTAACTAACCAATTACCAACCACGAACCTAAATTTTCATAACTAAAAGAAACATTTGCATTTACATAAATATCCGCAAACAAAACCATACCCTTCCTCAAGTTTTCTTGTGCCAAAGATCCATTTCCGAAGGATTATACAAGTAAGACCAAGACAATCTTATTTGAATAGTCTTTCTAAACAGACAACTACTGTATTCTGCGGTAGGACCGGTGAATAGTATATCATAAATTACTTACCTGATCTCCCGCCAAGAAGACTATAATAAGGAGGTAGAACTAAGGTGGTGGGGGTACAGTTTGAGTACGTTAGAAATCCTTTTCCTCAATAGGCATACCTAAAGTTAGACACTGTGCGCGGTAGCTTTCTGCGCACAAAAATACAACGTGAGACCAAATTTAAAAAAATAGTTTAAAATATTGAAAATACGAAGAAACATAATTACTTTTATTAAAATAACTAACAAAATTCGACAAATTTCGTAACCTGAACGAAAATATAGTTATATATTGTCATCTTCATATTTTTCGGTTAATCATAATTTTCCAGTGATTGCCCATTTGAAATTTAAAAACCTCTGGAAAAACTAACAATAATCATATGATTATTGAAGAAATATGGCTTTAAAATAATAATATTTTTGTTTAAAGTTGTATAAATTAATCAAAATGCAACAAAACAAAATGTATACAGAGTTGCATAAACGTCAAAATTTGAGGTTAAGTTGAGGTTATGAACACACTGCTTTCGAAAAACGCACATAATTATCAAAATATCCACATAAATACTGCTTTTACACAATAAATCAAAAACCTAAGACAAGAATCTGGATTTGCATACAAACTGATGTCATATTACGATTAATATTATTAGCCGTATTTCTTTATAATATTTTTATCAGATGTTGGCAATTATGTTTAGCAAAAGTTTTTCAGGGTGGCCACAACAAAAATAATTAAAAACGTGCGCAGAAGTTTACCGCGCACAGTGTCTAACTCGAAGGTATGCCTACTGAGGAGAAGTTTCCATCACGTACCCCCACTACCTAAGTTCTACCTCCTTATTATAGTCTTCTTGCGTCCCGCATTATCGCAGTAGAGCAATTCTACAGAAACAGAATTTAATAAGTCTTAGACTTTCATAAATTCTTTTCTCTTAGAAAAATGTTAATTTTTTTTTTCTCTCTCTTTCAAAATTTTCTTTATTATTAGAAAATTATTTAAATAAATAAAAATTATAATAATATTCTTATGAATTATTCAAAATTTTTGTTAATAAATATGAAAAATTAAAATATAGAGAGAAGAAAATGTTTATTGATATTAACTTACCATAATAATTATTAATAATTTGCTAACAATAATAATGATTTTTTAATATTAACAATAAAAATATATAAATTTTTTTTTAGAAATTCAAAATTTTTTTTCAGAAAAAAAACAATCGTTGAAAATATTCAAAAAATTCAAAAATGATCACCTCAACACTGTTACGTCAGTAACCTTTAATAAAATAAATTTCATCCTACACGCGTAAATTTGTTACACGTGTAATATCTAAAAAACCTTGAAGTAAATCAATAATCAAATAAGTTAAAATTTAACAGTAGTTCTTAATTTAATTAAGATATAATATCACCCGAAATCGATTCACGCGCAAACAATACCACCTGTACCATTGTTAACAGGCAAACAATAAGCTGAAACTCTTCCTGAATGTTGCGTCAGCCAAAATTTGATGCGCCGTTAGAATTACTCATCTCCGATTATTATGTTAATTTTCGACTATAAAACCTGTAAATTTTTGTGCTAAAATCAGTCTAAATCGAAGTACTGAATATTCCCTCAAACCGTTAATTAGTCTAATCTGAAGTACTGAGTATCACCGCCAACCTCTTTTATATTGTTAATCAAAGTATATTGTCCCTAATTACTTTTGTATTGTTATCCCAAGTCTAATCCAAAATACTGAGTAGTACCCCCAACCACCGCTAACCATCGTCTAACTTGTATCACTAAGTATTGTTTATGATTAATTACATTTTATATTATTATTTAAAAAAAATAATCCCCACGTAAACCTTTGTAACTTTATCTATTTTCTATTGTTAGTACCACCTGTTAAATTTACTTGATAACCCTTTACATTCAGTCTTATTCGAACTGTCGAAATAGAATATTGTATATCGTATCGAAAAACCAACATCTAGGTGACTCTAATAGTATGTCACAATAAATCACCCTTTTCTAAATTCTGAAAGACCATCCTTTGTTTCGCCATCTCGAGAAGACGGGAGAGAGACAGAGAGAGAGAGAGAACTTTAAAAACAGTGCCTGTCACCTGTGCACGTTTACCAACTAGGAGTCGTCTCCTACAAATTCGCCAGCCGAACTCGTCGCAGCGGACCACCCGCAGGGGTATTGAAAACTCAGAGTCCAGTGACCGGCTTGGTTCATTCTTCTGATTATCAAATTTAAAGGTAAGAAATTCATATTTTCCTTATTTCACTCCAGAAACTGTTTTTCAAAAGAGAAATTCATTTCATACATTTTTGTTCTAGCTAAACGAGCTCTCTCAAGATTCTATCCCTCTTCACGAATTTCAAATTGTTTTGTAAAAATTCTAATAAATGGTCATTTCGAATTATTGAAAATTTACCAGTGTCTTATTCCGTACACCTCCATTCTGGCCACCGACTGATTTTTAAATAAATAATAATTTGGTTTGTTGCTTCTATTTAGACGTAACATACCTTATTATTATTGGTGCATCGGGCCTTAGTGTACAGTAAGGAATTAAGATATGGTAAATTGAAAATAATTCTTTATATAACTTAAACATTATTTAAAACTATTTTTCTTATAAAACTTATATTTTTTTTTCTCTATAAATTTTTAGAAAAGGTATGGAATCTTACAAATTTTCTTTTTAATATGTCATGTCTGATAATAAAATAAATACACGAGAACAAACAAAGAAAAATAAACTCTTAAAAGAAGAAGTAGAAAGAAATAATAAAATTCCATTAAATTCAAAAAGCGGTATACCAATCTTAGATAATTCAATAATTTCCCAATCTAATAATATTCAAGAAGATTTAGACTCAACATTAACAAATTTTGGATTGGGAAGTCCTGTAAATTCAACAATTCTTGAAAAAACATTAATAAATAAAGACGATACTCCATTTCCTTTACTTGATAGTTCTTTAACAGATGATAATTTAGATAAATCAAAAGAATCTCTAAAAAAATATTTGAAGTTAACTTATACCTCTGACGAAGAAAAATCTTTATATACGGAAAAACTAGAAACTCTTCAATTAAAAATCGAAAATTCAAACATCAAACCAAAAATTGAAGAAATTAAAATAAAACCTCTAGAATCAGAATCAAACTTAATTAATAAAATGAGTCCTCCAGGAAGTTCGCAAAATCCTCCAGTATCAATACCTTGCAATCATCATATATCTTTAAGAGATGCAACCGAATTAGTCCCTTTATACGACGGACACAAAATGTCCCTCGAAAATTTTATAGACGGATGCATACAAGCAAAAAGTATGTTACCAGCTAATGTAGAAAATAATTTATGCAAAATGTTACACGCGAAATTAATAGGAGAAGCTAGAAAATTTATGCAAGGAAATATATTTAATACTGTAGACGATTTTATTAATAAATTAAAACAAATATTTTTACCTTCAAAAACAATTTACCAATTACAAGGTGAACTAGGAAATATATACATGTGGGAACACGAAAGAGTTATTTCATATGCATCGAGAATAAAAGAAATTTCAGATAAAATTTTAGATTTGCATAAACTAGCAAACGAAGGCGAGGTCGAACAAAATTTCCGAACAACTCTTGAAAGCGACCTTATAGACTGTTTTATTAGAGGTCTACGACCTGAGCTAGAAATTAGAACACAAAAAGCTGCAACACTGCATGGGACAACAGCCGCCGCGTTAGAAGTAGAAAGACGTTTGTCAGCCAGTAATGTATTAAGAAAAACACAAAAGGAAAATACAACTAATGCTGAAATAAATTTCGCAGATCAAGATATGCAAATTTGCCAAATATGTGGTATTAAAGGACACACTGCTCCTGTTTGTAATAAAATTTATCATCGCTTTCAAAATCCAAAATTCCAAAATCAAAATTTTCAACATAATTTCCAAAATCAAAATTTCCAAAGACCAAATTTCCAAAATCAAAATTTTCAAAGACCAAATTTCCAAAATCAAAATTCTCAAAATCAAAATTTCCAAAATCAAAATTCCCAAATACCAAATTTTCAAAATCAGAATTCCCAAAGAATAAATTTCCAAAATCAAAATTACCAAACTCAAAACTTCCAAAAACCAAATTCCTCATATCAAAATTTTGAAAATCAAAATCCCCAAAACCAAACTTTTGAAAACCCACAAATCCAACAAACAATAATTAAATGTAATTACTGCAAAGAAATAGGTCATCTTTTTCAAGATTGTGAACTTAGAATACAAAATAATGCAAGAAAACAACAACAAAAACAATCGGGAAACTTGAGCAACCTTCTCTCAGTGGGTGCGACAGAGGAGGTTCACAGCGAGAAAGAAATGCACCTGTAAATTCGGAAAATAATAAAATCCCATTAAGCACTCAAAATGAATATATAAACTCAGCAAAAAGTAGTAGCATTCCTTCTATTTCAGTAAACTCATCAGGTTTAAAAAATCCAATAACAATGATGATAGACACTGGAGCTGGCCCAAATTTACTTAAAGTAAGAGCCGTACGACCAGATGTTTACATTAACACAGATGAGCGCCTTCTTCTCACTGGAATAAACGAACACCCGCTGTTTACACTAGGTCAGGTAGAATTAAAAATATTCGGTCGTGCTACAATATTTAACCTTATTCCAGATGATGTCCCAATTAATCATGACGGCATATTAGGAACTCTATTTTTTAATAACAACAATGTAAAAACTAACTATGCAAAGAAACAAATTGAAATTGATAACAATTTTTACCCTTTTATAACTCAAGAATATATAACAATACCTGCAAGAACAATAACAACTATTTTTGTGAAAATAAAAAATCCAGATAAAAAAGTAGGTTACATTCCTAAGTTATCAATCGGTGAAGGAATTTACATAGGAGATGCTCTAGTTACAAATAACAATGGTTTAGCTTATTTAAAAGTCGCTAATACATGTCTTGAAGCAATGGATATTCCAATTTTAACAGTAGAACTAGTTGATTTTAAAGAAAAATTGCCAATATCACAAAAAACAATTAATCAAAAATTACTTTTTTCCCAATGTAAAATAAACACACAAGTAAAATCAACAGAACACTTTTTACATGGATTCATTAATAATACCGATCAGAAATTAAAACAATTATGTAAATTCTTTAACATTGAAGGAACTAATCGTATAGAAACTATAAAAAGTTTTCTTAGACTTGATCATTTAAATGAAGAAGAATTATCTCATACTTTAGAAATCATAACAAATAACATTGACTGTTTTCATATTCCGGGAGAAACACTAGAAGCAACAAACGTTCTCGAACACAATATCCCTACTACCGACGAACAGCCTATTTCGTCACGCCAATACAGATTTCCACCTATTCAAAAAGACGAGATAAAGAAACAGGTAAACGAATTGCTTGAACAAGGAATAATAAAGCCATCACAATCTCCATATAATACACCTGTATGGATAGTTCCTAAAAAACCTGATTCTCAAGGTAATAAACGATGGAGAATGGTTTTAGATTTTCGCAAATTAAATGAAAAAACAATAAAAGATAATTTTCCATTGCCAAATATAATAGATATTCTCGATCAGCTTGGAAACGCGCAGTATTTTTCAGTTTTTGATTTAGCTTCAGGATTTCACCAAATAAAAATGAGCTTTAAAGATTCACATAAAACTGCATTTTCTACACCCGACGGACATTATGAATTCGATAGAATGCCGTTTGGATTAAAAAATGCCCCAGTTTGTTTCCAAAGATTAATGAATGCCGTATTAACTGGATTAATTAATACCGAATTATTTGTTTATTTAGATCATATAGTAATTTATTCAAACTCTTTAGAAGAACATCGAGAAAAATTTAACAACTTAATGGAAAGATTAAGATTAGCAAATTTAAAACTCCAGCCCGATAAATGCGAATTTTTGCGACCAGAAGTTAATTATTTAGGCCATATTATCGATAAAAACGGTGTACGACCAGATCCTAAAAAATTATCAGCAGTTAAACAATTTCCAACACCAAAAAATCAAAAGAATATTAAACAATTTCTCGGACTAGCAGGTTATTATAGAACATTTATAAAGAACTTTTCAAAAATAGCATCACCACTTTCAAACCTTTTAAAAAAAGATGCACCATTTGTTTGGTCTGTTGCACAACAAGAAGCTTTCGATATTTTAAAAGATCAATTATGTAAAGAACCTCTTTTAATTCGACCAGATTTTTCTCAACCATTTGTTGTTACTACCGACGCATCTGGATATGCAGTTGGTGGAATATTATCACAAGGTCCTATTGGTAAAGACAAACCAATAGCTTACACTTCTAGAGTTTTAAACGATAACGAAAGAAAATATGATACTTACGAAAAAGAAGCTTTATCGATAATTCACTGTGTTTCTCAATTTAGACCTTACATTTACGGAAGAAAATTCACATTAGTAACTGATCATAAACCCCTTGTATCGTTTCAAAACTCAAAAGACCCTTGTTCTAGAGTTACAAGATGGCGTCTAAAATTAGCTGAATATGATTTTGATATAGTACATAAAGCCGGAAAAATTAACGTAAATGCAGATGCCCTATCAAGAAATCCTATTAATTTCATAAAAAGAAATGATACTGAAAAATATAATGAGAAAAATGCTGAACAAGAAGAAGAAAAAGAAGAAGAAGAAGAAGAAGAAGAAGAAGAAGAAGAAGAAAAAGACTAAGGAAAAAACATTGACCTACATCGTACCGAAGAAATAAATCAATCTTATGATGAATCTGATACTGATGATGACTCTGTGAATCCTTCAACATCAAGAATCTTTACAATTAATAATGATGACCTTTTGCATAATTTCCTTAACCAATTCCACATCAATAAAAATAAAATTCAAACTTTATTACAAATTTTGACACTTTTTTCAACTCTCTTATCACCTATTGGAAAAATAACAGAAGAAAAATGCCACATTGCAACAAGAAGCAAAAATTACACCACCAAACAACCAGAAAAACAACCGGTTTCCTTGCGCCTAAACAAGAAGAAGAGGGGTAGATTTAAAAACAAAAATGAAGTAGCTGTTATTGAAGAAAAAAGAAGACCAGGAAGACCACGGAAAATTCTAACTAAAATCAAAGGAACCGAACCCCCTTCACTTCCAAAGAAACGCGGTAGACCTAAAAAGAAAATAAACAATGAAATTAAAATAAATAAAACTTATGATTATTATACTGATTCTGAAAACGATTATGATACTGAAATTGACTCTGATTCTGAAAATTCTTTTAACCATGAAATGTATTCTGATTTTGACTCTAAGAAAATTATTGATAACGATGAAACTGATTCCGAAATTGAAATTAACCCCAAATGTTATAATAAAAAGAAATCGAAAGAAGCTAATAATCCTAAAATTAATCTTGACCATGATAAGTAGAAATTAAAAAGAAATCGCGAAACGAATAAAAATAATGATAAATATGAAGAAGTTAATGAAGATATATTTGACGATTTATGTAAAAACAATAATGACGATTATAATGAAAATAATGAAGATATTGAAAATAATGAAGATATTGAAAATGACGAAGATATTGGAAATGATGAAGATATTGAAAATAATGAAAATAATCAAGATAATGAAAATAATGAAGATAATAAAATCAACAAAGATATTAATAAGCAAAAGAATAAAGACAAATGTCAAAATAAAACTCCTTACAATGAACTTTATATTGAAAATAAAAATAAAAACATTATCCAATGCAGAGATCAATTAACTATGAGACGAGATAACTATGCATATTTTTTAACCTGTAGTGGAATACCACGTGATAACGGATCAAAAGGTCTAGAAAAAAATAATAAATTACCGAAATTTAAAAACTTACTAAAAGGTCACGCAAAAGAAATTCGACAAGGACACCAATATCATTTCGCTTTAGCAATTGAAGAAGATTATAGAGATAATCTCGAAGAAACCTTAAAAAATATTAAACAATCAATCAAATCAATGTGTGAATTAGCAGAAAAACTGAAATTTAATCAATATCTATTGCAAAAACGTCAAAAATAAATCAAATACCTTGGCAAGAAGTTGTTTCTGCCTTAAATTTAACCTTTGCCAAATCAGAAGTAAAAATTATAATTTGTAATGGATTTGTTCAATATCCTACTAAAGAAGAAAGAATTAAATTAATAGATGAAGCACACTCATCAGCTATGGGTGGACACAAAGGTGTAACCAAAACATACAACAGAATCAGACAAAATTATTATTGGAATAATATGAAAATTGATATTCAAAAGCATATTCAAGTTTGTTTAAAATGTCAACTCAAGAAACTTGTTCGAGTTAAAACTAAAAATCCTATGGTTATAACAGACACACCAGGTGTCGCATTTGAAAAAATTTCTATGGACATTGTTGGTCCTTTGCCTAAAACAAGTTTAGGTAATGAATACATTTTAATAATTCAAGACAACTTTACTAAATATTCTCTAGCCATTGCTTTACCAAATCAACAAGCCAGTACCATCGCAGATGCATTCACAAAGAAATTTATATGTATATTCGGATCCCCAAAAGGAGTATTAACAGATCAAGGAAGAAATTTTTTAAGTAATCTACTCAGAAAATTAGCAAAACGTTTTAGAATTAGACAATTTAAAACAACTGCTTTTCACCCTCAATCGAATGGATCTATTGAAAGATCGCATCATGTTTTAGGAGAATATTTAAAACAATTCATCGAAAAAAATTCTGAATGGGATGACTGGTTAGAATTAGCAACTTTTTCTTATAATACAAGCATGCATGAAGGAACTAAATGCACACCATACGAATTAGTTTTTGGCAAAATAGCACGTCAACCTTCCAGTGACCCACCTTTAGAACATGAAAAACTTGAAACTTATGATGATTATTTAAAAGATCTCGTAACAAAACTACATGAAATACGAAATGTAGCAAGATTAAATCTAATATCTGCAAAAGAAAAATCTAAAAAATATCATGACCGAAAAATTAATCCACAAAATTTCAAAGTCGGTGATAACGTTTTCTTACTTAAAGGACCGAAACCACACAAATTTGGAGATCATTATACAGGCCCACACGAAGTTATTGAAATAATAGGAAACGGAAACGTCAAAATTTTGATACAAAACAAACCTAAAGTAGTACACATAAATAGATTAAAACTCTCACACATTAGAATTTCTCAAGAATTATAAAACAAAAACAAACTTTTTAGTATTTAGTAAATAAAAGAGCAAAAAAATACATATTAAGCAGAATTCAAAAACTGCAAATATATTTTCTTTTCAGATGATGCATATTGAAAAAAGCCAAATTACGATCATCCTTTTATTAATTTTACAAACAAACTATGCCATTATAGGATATGATTGCGGGTCATACCAGTCAAAAATAACCACGATATCTCTTTTAGATGTCGGGGAATGCGACATACCCCTTGCACAAGTAGAAACCAAAGAAGTTTACATCCAATTATTGCAAATTAGCGAATTTAATTTAGCCAAAATAATACAATGCAAAGTAGAAGTCGAACGATTAGTAACAAGATGTGGAATGTTTTCACATAACGGCAGAGTTTTAAATGGACATAAACAATACATACAAACTGTAACAAGTGATCAATGCAAAAATATGCATTTAACCGGTATACTACTCGTGGGAGCAAACATATTCATCGCAGATTTAAAAGTAAATTCAACTATGACACGCGAAGTAATCCTTGCAGGATCTTTAAAAACAGATTCAACTTGTAAAGGCACTCAATTTGCGGATATCTTTGGTAAATGGGAAGATGTATTTGTAGAAGCAACCTATAAAATCACTCTTCAAGAATATTATGCAACGACAAATTTAAACACTGATAAAATACATCTTAAATCAGGCATTACATGTCCACTATC
The DNA here is from genome assembly GCA_037103525.1 of Ganaspis brasiliensis. Lineage (NCBI taxonomy): Eukaryota > Metazoa > Arthropoda > Insecta > Hymenoptera > Figitidae > Ganaspis > Ganaspis brasiliensis. Next base: position 2,021,769 of record JAZKLR010000523.1, read on the forward strand.
GGACGGATACTGTACAGATATGGAAGGAGGTAATACATTTTGGAGCCCACTACCAGCGGACGTTTGCAATTCAAAAAAATATGAGGTTTTGTATGAAGGAAATGCAAATAAAACATATGACAATAGCACGGATTACCCAGTAACATTATATTCTCTTACCACACAAGATATCACATTTATCCTAGCAAAAAGAGCTCATCAATATGTTTTTTCATACACACTAATATTAACGGAACACCCAAAATTATTAATTCTAGAAACCAGAACAGGAAACTCATTTTTACAAGACCAAAATCTGAAAGTACAAACCATGGACATATTCACGTACATAAATTCAAAATTCGTCTATGTAGAACGTCACATAAGAAAAGAAGTAAAAAACATGTATCGAGACGTTCTAGCGCATAAATGCACTCTTGAACAACAAGTTTTTAGAAATTCACTTGCTTTAGCAACACAAATGCCAGATGAATTCGCTTATCATTTAATAAAAAGTCCTGGATACACATCAATTATAGCAGGAGAAGTAGTACACATAATTAAATGCATTCCAGTAGAAGTCACATACAGAAGAACAGACGAATGGTATAACCAACTACCTGTAACAAAAGGAAATAAAACATATTTTCTTACCCCCAGAACACACATATTAGTCCGGAAAGCAACTCAAGTTGCTTGCAACTCTTTCATTCCAGCAATGTACTTTTTTGGAGGAAATTGGTATAAATTAGCACCACATGCTGTCATATCTTTCGAACCAACTATAATAAAACCTGAAACAAAACAAACCTGGGAATATACAAACCCTATTTCACTTGCAACAAGTGGAATTTATTAACAAGCAGATTTAGATAAATTAAAAGATCATATTATGTTCCCTGCAGAAAAACCTATCATTTTGAACAGTTAAGCTCGTGGTATTCTAGGTTACCCTTCAGCAAATCAAGGTTTTTCAATATCACATCTTATTGACGAAGAAACAATCGATAAAATAGCCCAATCAGCTTGGGGAAGAGTCTGGACCATTTTTCTAAACTTTGGAAACATAAGTGCAGGACTAATAGGATTAATTATTGTTCTAAGAGGAATTAAACTTAAAGCAGACACTATGATTCATGGATATGCCTTACATAGCATTTTTGGATGGTCAATAAAACTCTTAGGAGCATTTTGGGATTCAGTAACTACTTTACTCCTCCATTTAGCATCAACTTCACCAGAAAAAACCAAAAAACCACAAAAAGAAGAACTTCAATTAATACAAACAACACCAATACCAGTTCAAATTGAAAAAACTCAAGAAACAAAACTAATGGCAACTGCGCCAAATCAAGAAGAAACAGATACAAATTCAGAAATATACCCTTTTTCTCAATTAGATCATACAAATGAAAAGAAAGATAAGAATATCCGAATTACATAAAAATAATAATAATAATAATAACTCTAACACATTACACATTTTTTTTATATCCCTAAATAATAAATACAACATGCAATGAGAATAATAAAAATAATAAATCAAACCTAAACTAGTCTTACCCTTGTTTAGGAAACTTTAGTAATGTCGACGAAAACATAATTGTAAAACCATTTACGAAAAATTCCGGTATATACTTTGAAAAATTAAAAACTTTCTACTATGAAGAAAAATTTAATCATGTAATCTCTTATCTTAATCTTAATGACACAGTCAAAACACAAGAAACAATATTGAAAACATATTATGAAATCCTTCCCAATAGCACCGACAATTGCCGTATAGATTACATAGATGAACTTAAAACACATCCGATAATATAATTCAAGAACTCGAAATTCTGCTTGTAAATTCACCAGGTTACCTTCCACATATGGATTATAACGCCATGGATAATAAATTTATCAAAATTATCCAACATGCATTTTTAAATACAAAATTAACAGAAAATAAGATATTCTTAGATAATTTAAAAGACATTTTTGTTTATCAAAACCCAATAACAAAAAAAGTTGATGAAATAAAAATGACATGTAAAGAGATAACAGAAAATATACATAGTAATGTCACACAACAAATAGAAAATATAGAAAGAAAATTTATCGAATATGTAAATATGTTAAAAAGTATAAAACAAAGTATTGAGAGCAGTTATCCTATATCTTCATCACATATATTAGAGTTAAAAAATGCCTTTCTTAACAATACTTTAGTGAACAAAATCCTCCAAACTTTAAGCTTCCAAGAGTTTGTTACCTTAACAAAAAGTAACTTCATTCGACTCGATGATTGGATACTTTCAGTAATTACCTACCCTACAATTTCCGAGAAAAAATTTACACTCTATAAAGCATATGTGACGGGTTTAAAATAATGAAATCACTAATTTTAGTGATTTCAGGTTGTTTAATAAATACACTTGATTTATACAATTATCCGTAGATAACGGAGTACTTTATTATTTATTATTATATTACAAACTATTGCTTTTATAGTAGGAGAAGCTTCTAGTTTGGTTACACAAATAGTACTGGCCCGAGGGCCTCGCCCTAGCATACAAGGGACTGACTTCTAGGGATGAAGTGGGGGTGGAAACAGGTTTCTTTAGGGATGCTGATGCATTCCGTACAAGAAGGAAACGTGTATCTTCACACCCCCCGATTTAGACGGAACTTAGTCTCTAAGTTCGCACTTTAACTCTTTTTTGTATTATTCGCACAGTCTCATTTTCATTAAGTGATATCGGAGCTGATGGGTTGGCGGTGTATTGAGCGGGTAACGAAGCAGTATTTACATTGTTTTTTATACAGAACAAGTTTATACAACAATTTTCTGGCATTATTTTACCTAGTAATTTGAAAACACCTACTTTGTTAAAAATGTAAAAAATGAAAAAAATGAGTGATGTATATCCCATATATGTTAATATGTCTGTGCCTTTTTCTAACCAAGTTTTATTTCTCCTAGTATTCTTTATATTCCGGATAGACGTTTCCATTACATCCAAACTACGTTTTAAAGAATCTAGTTTTTCGCGATGAAGTGATTCTTGTATTATGGGTAATTGTCCATTTAATAGCTCTAGATCGTTAGGAGTAATAGCGTAGGATACATTTTTTTTGAAAAGTATGTCTGTTCTATGTTCTATTGATTTTCTTAGTTTTAAAATTGATTTAGGCGTGTGTAGTTCACAATCAGAATTACTAAAAATAATACTTGGTTCTTTAATCTCGAAGCTACTTCCTATTGTTTTACAATTTGCGATTAATTCCACTTCGTTTTCTGGAATTACTATATATTGATTTGGATCGTGTAATGGTATAAAAGCTATTTCGGAAATTTGAAAAACTGAGAATTCGCAAATTCGGTCAGAGATTACCTTATTATTGTTTTTTACAATACTTGTTTCGCAGTTTTGTATTTCGCTAATAAGATATGTTGGTTGAGTTCTTTTACAAATGAAATGGTTTTCTAATTTTTTACATTTTTCCAGAAGTTTAAAGTCCATAGGTACATATAAGCTTTTTTCCGCGTTTATTAAAATGATTTCGTGTGCTGGGATAGGTGCAAGGAAACCGGAACCGTGTCGGATTGGGATTGGAATAAGGTGTAAGGTTTGGAAGTCTCCGTGTTCTACTAAGGGAATTCTAAGTACGTACACGAGACGTTTATTCACAATCATGATGGTGGTTTCTGAAATGTCTATGATGTGTTGGTAGTTTTGAGGGATTAATCTTATAGGGTACTTGCTGTTAGTTTCCTCTTCTATTTGTTGCAATTCTTGAATCAGTATGATAGGTGTCAGGATTTGTGGATGGATAATACCGTGCTTTCCATCGTTAACAGCATTAATTATCAGATTTAAATCGTCATTAAATTCTTCTATAGCAATGCTGCATAAAAGTATCATGTTAGCTATTGCCAGATTTCTCTCGTTTTTATTAGTGTTGTTTATAATGTTATTTAGTCGGTTTACTTGTCCCTCAGATTGTTCATTCAAAAGTTGCAGGTCGTGGGATGCTGAGTTTAACAATTTTTTTAAAATTCTTGTTTGATTTCCTACTGTCTGTGCCATTGTCTCTTGGTTATTGTAAAGTCTATCAAATTCTTCGTTAATTAAATCCATATCACCCTCATCGAGGGTTCCAAATAATGTTTTGGATATTGATCCGACAATATTTAGTATACCCCTTTTTGTACGTGAAAATCCCAGTATTTGGTCCAAAGTATTTTTCAAGTCTTCTAATCTGTTTATTCTATTGCATAAAGCGTCAAGCTCGAACTTTTCTTCGCATTCTGAGCAAAAACTTCCCGCTGTTTCATATGTTTTCTTTATTTGCTTTAGTCTTGGTTCTATGTTAGAAGTGTCCACGCTTACTACCAGCTTCCATGTTTGGTGAAATAAATTAGTGTTTCCTAAATTTTCAGCGTAGATTGGAGTGTTGCGAATTTGTTTGACAATGATGTCGGCTCGGATCAGGGTTGATAGTGCTAGTATTTTTATTAAAAGCTGCATCTTGCTCCTGAAATTTAAGAATTAAAAATTTTTAGTCTGTCTGCATGAACTATTGATCTGTTGTTGTTGAATATAATTTCATAGTTGTTATTAGGGAGTGTTTTAAGAATCGTAGCTGGGCCTTTCCAATCGGGGCTTAATTTGTTTTCCTTTGTGTTAGAAATCATTATTAAGTCGCCGATATCAAATAATTTCTGGGGTATTACGATTTTTGCATCTTGCACACGTTTATATCTTTCTTTGCATTTTTGAATTTGCTCTCTTGCTTTCCTGATATATCTTTCATGCCTTTCTTGCCACAACTTTACTAACTCCGAGTACTTTAAGCTTGGTGTAGTAGCGAGAGTAGAAGGGATGTTAGCGCTTCGACCAAAAGTTAGCTGGAACGGACTATATCCAGTTCCTTCGTGTGGCATTGTGTTAAATGCCATACATATAAATTTCAAGGTCTTATCCCATTCTGTGTGGAGGTCTGACATGGCTGTTCTAATGAGATCTTTTATAGTGCCGTGAGTTCTTTCCAGAGCACCGTTGCTTTGAGGGTGGAAAGCGGTTGTTTTAATATGTTTGATTCTAAATAAATTTTCAAAATTTTGTACTAATTCCGAAATGAAATTCTGTCCCTGGTCTGTTAGTATTTGTTTGGGGGATCCAAAGATGTAAATATAATAATCAAACAAGCTTTCAATAATTGTTTCCGAAAAGGTATCTTTTAGAGGTATTAGTATGAGGTACTTGGTTAACATATCTTGAATAGATAATATGTATTCCTTCGCCTCGGAAGTGACTGGTAGTGGACCGAAAATGTCCATTGCTATTTTGTCATTTGGTTCGGTGGGAGTATCTGGAATGATTGCTTCGCTTCTTCTTTTTATTCTGTTCAGTTTCTGTGTTTGACAAGTTTCGCATTTTTTTATATATTCCACAATATCGTTTTCCATATTCTTCCAAATTCCTAATTCTCTGGCTCTTTGAATAGACTTATTTTCCCCAAAATGTTGGGCCATTATTGACCCGTGACTTTCCTTTACAATTTGATTTCTTTCATCTATTGTTAACTCTGTCGTGCTGTTGTAGCACGTGTGTACTTTTAATTGTGGATATTTATGGCTAATAAAAGCTATTAAAATTTTTATTTTCACTCTTTCCGCCGAGGTGATCGTCGGATCGTTAAAATGCATTCGAAGAATCGTTAGTTTTCTTGATATCGTCCACCTTGCCGTGTAGTCGAATATCCTAAGCCAATCCTTTTCGTTGTAAGGTGGTAGTTGTTTTATGTTTGGATTATCCGTATCTCGTTTTCTGAATTCTCTCCATAGTTTTCCATTGGCATTAGGTTTTTCTTGCTCTCTGGTTTCTGTACGATTCAAAAACCATTTATAGTATTCTTTGTACAATTCTTGTTCTTCGAGCTGCTCGGCTGATATATTGTATTCTTGTAGAGGCTGTGGAGTAGGCGTTTCATTCAGAGTTTCTTCTAGTGTATCGAGACTACCTGGGTTATTATCCGTATTTTCCTCACTGGCTGGGCTAGGGGTGTGAAGGTCACGTTCTATTGGGACGTCCGTAACTTCAATTTCCGGTAATTCTGATTCTAGGTCAAATTCTAAATCAAAGTCAATTTTTTTTTTATTGTGTTCGCTTTCGTTCTCCAGTGTGTGGTGCACTCGAGAGAGTGCATCGGCGGCCGTGTTTTCTGAACCTTTTTTGAAATGGACCTCGTAAATATATTCTTCCATTTTAAGTCTCCATCTCATTAATTTTGAAGATGGATCATTAACGTTAAATAACCATTTTAGCGATTGGTGATCCGTCAAAATTTGAAATTTGCGTCCCAAAAGATATTGACGTAATCTTTTAACAGCCCAAACTATGGCAAGCAACTCTTTTTCGGTCGTAGTATAATTTAACTCTGGCGCGTTAAGCGTCCTGGAAATATAATAACACGGGTGTCCGTCTTGGGACAGGATTGCGCCTAAACCGACATTGGAAGCATCTGTTGTTAAAACGAATTCCTTTTCAAAATCTGGGTATTTTAATACTGGCGCACTACATAATTCTGCCTTCAATGTATCGAAGGCTTTTTGACACTCTAAAGTCCATACAAAATTCGCGTGAGCTTTAGTAAGTTCTGTAAGTGGCTTAGCAATTGATGAATAATTATTTATAAATTTTCTGTAATACCCTGACAACCCTAAAAATGATCTCACGTTTTTTACGTTTTTTGGTGTTGGGAATTCCTGTACTGCTTTAGTTTTATAAGGGTTGGGTTTAACGCCATTTTCAGTTATCAGGTGTCCTAGATATTCCAATTCGGGTCTTAAATATTCGCATTTGTCCGGTTGCAATTTAAGCCCTGTTTGTCGTAGTCTCTCGAATAATGTTACCACATTTTTATTATGCTCTTCGATTGTTGATCCAAACACAACAATGTCGTCTAAATACACCATGCATATTTTACCGATTAATCCTGTCAATGCATTATTAATCATCCGTTGAAACGTCGCTGGAGAATTTTTTAATCCGAATGGCATTCTTTCAAACTCGAAATGTCCCTCAGGAGTAGAGAATGCTGTAAATTTTTTTGAGCTTTCCTCCATTGGAACTTGGTGAAAACCAGAACTTAGGTCAAATGCCGAAAAAAATTTCGCTTTGCCAAGGTTATCGAGTATATCCTCTATTACTGCCATTGGGTATGAGTCTTGGTCGGTGATTTCGTTAATCTTACGAAAGTCGATTACGACACGCCATTTTTTATTTCCGGATGCATCCGCTTTTTTGGGAACTACCCATATTGGTGAGTTATACGGGGAGTTAGAGTCGCGTATAATTCCTTCTTTTAGCATTTCTTCTACTTGAATTTTAATTTCTTTTTTATGACATTCCGGTGGTCTGTATGATTTATTGTTAATGATTTTATCTTCTTTTAAAACGATCTTGTGCTTTGTAAGATGTGTACCTGGCAAAGGATCTCCGGGAAGTCTAAAAATGTCGTGATATGATTGGATGATTTTAATTAAATGTTGTTTAAAATCTTTTTCTATGTGGTCTAAACGCGTGTTGTCTCGAAGGAGTTTAATTCTTTTCGCAAATTCGTCTGACGAGATGTAACAGATTCTTTCTTCATAGGCATCTGATTTTATATGCTTGTAGTTTAATTCGCGTAGATTGATGTGTTTAAATTCTTGTGTTTCATTAATTAAAGGGATTGTAATGCTTTGATCGCGAACTGCGTAAATCGAATCGACAATGTGAGGATTATCAAAAATAGCTACGCTAGTGGATGGTTTACTTATCGGAATCTGCACTAGTGTTACTTGGTTTGGTGGTATGAATATTCCGTCTTCGTGTAATTCGTGTTTGTGCTTATCGAGAGTTAAATATGTATTAGTGAGTTCATATTTATACGATCTTAAAAATTTAGTGCCGAGTATTGCGTCTTCTGGCATTGGAAAATCATCTTGTACCAAATAAAATGTATGTGTTTTACCTAGATATTCTATGATAACTTGAGCTTTCGAAACTTTAATGTCACTTCCCATTTTAAACTGTTTTGTGCAAGTTTCCTTTTTCATATTTTCAGGTACGCATGATTCTTTGACTAAATTGAGAGATGATCCTGAGTCCACGAGGAGTCGTAATTCTCTTCTGAATCTAGGGGGTCGTATAATAATTGACTGCAGTCTTCCTGATACTGTATTGACTCTGTCAACAATTCCTCCTGGGGTTCGTTCGCCTCGATTCTTTCCGAAATCGTCTCTTGTTCCTGATTCGTTTCGGTGCAATAATGGATTCTCTGAGGTGGCCGTTTGGTGGTCTGTCCTTTTTGAAAATTTGAGCCGTTTCTTTTGTGGTAGCATTGGTTTTCGGTGTGACCGACTTTTTTACAAAAACTACAAACTAAACCAGTTCGTTGTGCCAGAGGTATACCGTGATTAGGAGGGTCCCTTAATGCTGCCGTGTTAAAATTAGATGGTCTTGTTTTCAAGTTCGTTGAACTTGATGGAAATTGTCGCGTGGGGATTCTCGCTGTTGGGCCGGTTTGTCTAAACCTATTCTTTTCACGGAACCAAGTTTCCATTTCTAAGGCCACCTGCTGTGTTTTACTTAAAGAGTCGGGTTGTAGAGCTTGGACCTGAAAACCTATTTCGTCTCGTAAATTCATAATATAGCGTTTAATCGCCGTCTTTTCCTCAGCTTGAAGCACGATCTTCCTTGCTACCGCGCCTGAGTATTCCGATTGAATAGCATATTTTAGTTCGTTATAGGCGTGCCGGAACCTTTGGTTGTATAATTGTACGGGGTCGTTATTTTGTCTGCAGTTACCTAATTTAATTCTACATGAATCTACAGTCATTTCCAAACTTAAATCAGATTGAAGAGCTGCAAATAATTCTCTAAAATTGTTTATGGGTATGTGTCGTATTGCGCGCTTCGCGTGTCCGATAATTTTTGATGTTTTAATAAAGTGCAGCAAAATGTCTGGCTGTGAACATTTAGCTGCAGCAAATTTAACATTTGAAATAAAATCTTGTACTCCTATATCGTCCTGACCATTGAGGGTTTCTATCATGCCTAACGCGTCTTTGGCCGACAGTTTTTCGTTGTCGCCCGCCCGCTGTGGGGAAATGGATCTATAGAACTCGGAGTTTTCGTCTGAGTCGTCGTCGCCCGGCTGGGATGCTTGACTTTCTCTTCTATTCGGTGAAGAATTTTTATGTTTCCTGCCTCCCCTATTGCTAGTATGGCTATCGTCATCAGTGAGTATAAGGTTATTGCTTTTTTTTGCTAACGCTCGAATCTCTTCCGCCCGTCTAGAATTTTCGTCATTAAGTAATTTTTGGTTCTCTGTAAGAGCCTTTTGACTCTCTTCCATTAGTGCTAATTTGGCAAGTATTGATTGAAGCATTGCAATTTGATCAGGTTGATCATTTACGTTCGACATGTTGTCGTTTGTTTGTTTTGGACTAGGATGGGAAGATTGGGAAAAGTTTTTTTGTTTTACCTCCGAACCGCTTATGAGGTGTTTTAAATATGAATTGAAAGCCAGTGTTGTTTAATTAGTTATATACGTGTTCATAAGTATCTTTTTCTTTGTTACTAGTTATCTTATTTATGAATGAAAGGGTGTTTTTCTAAATCGCGTTATGTCTGTCTTTTGCCTTTTTTTTTTTTGTTTACAATAAAATTTGATATTATATTTTAAACTCTTCACTTGTGCAATCTTGCTACAAAGAGTACACACAAGGTTAATTCAGAGTAATTCGGTGAATTTATTGACGATGGCAGTGCTCTGGAGCACCAGGAGTATACCAACGATTTCTAATATAATCTCTTAGTTTTTCAGGCGTGCCTGATAGAATAAGAGAAAATTTACAATTTTCTATCTTAAAATTAAAGTTACTCGCCTTTATTTAGCAGTTTTCGTTGATTCGAAGGTTGTGCTGCTTGTCTGCGAGAAAGTGTGGGCCCGCTGCTTGGCTGCGGCAGGGTGTCCTCGCTGCTTGGCTTTGGAAGGGTGTAGTTTTATACTCCCCCGTTGCCAACTTGGTTGGGTGACGTCTCACCTTCTCTGGGTCTTGTACCCACAGGGTTACTGTCAAGTCTACTTAATTCAACTTGAGTACGTATTCCCTGGTTATTCCCAGTGAAATTTCTTCACCGTTTTTTTTCGAAATCTTTATTACCCGGTTCTTTTCCGAAGATAGTTGCTTTTGAACGTATTCGTGGCAAACTATCCTGGCAGGATCGCCAATTTTGTGACGGGTTTAAAATAATGAAATCACTAATTTTAGTGATTTCAGGTTGTTTAATAAATACACTTGATTTATACAATTATCCGTAGATAACAGAGTACTTTATTATTTATTATTATATTACAAACTATTGCTTTTATAGTAGGAGAAGCTTCTAGTTTGGTTACACAAATAGTACTGGCCCGAGGGCCTCGCCCTAGCATACAAGGGACTGACTTCTAGGGATGAAGTGGGGGTGGAAACAGGTTTCTTTAGGGATGCTGATGCATTCCGTACAAGAAGGAAACGTGTATCTTCACACATATCCATCACCAATTTTAACTACTATTGCATCTGAACACACTATATTTCTTTACATTAAACCTCAAATAACATATATAGCATTATCTGATAACAACCAAACATACTTTACAACAAATCCATCTTTTCTGACAACATGTTACCAAACAATTCTCGACTCAACAATATGCAAAAACCTGACACCATTACAAAATATAAACTCTAATTCAGTATGCGAAATAGCACTTCTAATGAACTTTCAACCACATTCCTGTAATTATTACATAAACTTTGATAATTATCCCATATGGACACCTTTGGAAAAACATGCAGGATGGTTATACGCTACTAAAAATACAATAAACCTAAGAATAACTTGCCCAAAAACCTTATCAACAAAAAAAGAAATAAACCAAGTTGGTATTATTCAAATTCAACCAGAATGTGAAATAGAATATGAAGATTCATCTTTAACCCAAAATCTAATCAACAAAAGAATAATGGATCCTTCCATTCTTATACCACTATTAAACTTTGAAGCTAAGGAAATATCTCCTATGTCAATTCAAGTAGATAAACAAAGAACCGAAGAATTAATATCACATTTTAAAAATAAACAAGATATACGCCTATCCACATTTGAATATTTATTGAGCAAAAATTTTTCTAAAATTGAAATCATCAAAACTATAGAAAAAGAAACTAATGCCCCTTACGATAAAATTTTATTATTCTCAATTATCAGATTGTCCTTATCAATTTTAATATCCCTTATGTTTTTCAAAAACTATAAAAAAACAAAGAAAACTATTTCTGAACCAATTGATTTGACTTACCTGGCACTCAAAACACAAGACGAAGAAGCACCACCAAACTCAGATGAAAAAGCATCATAATTTTTAAATTTTTCTATTTTTTCAACTTTATCAGCTGAAAATATTTATTAGAATGTTTTATTTTTATTATTCTTTTAAACAAATGGTTAAACTAAAGAACCGAAAGTCATGATAAAATTCACAAGATAATTTAGAATTTTCAGAAATTATTTTTCTCCTATATATTAATAAATTTCAGATATTTTGATTAGAATAAATTTGATATGAAAACTATTTTTGGAAGATTTTGATTAAACTTCTTAAAGATTAATTTTCGAAATTATAAAAAAAAAAAAGAATTCTCATTATAAAAAGAAAATGAATTCAAGCAATAAAAAAAATCTATACTAACTAACAAAAAGATGTTCTATAAAATAAAAACACAAGAGATACGTCATATTTATACATATATTTTCTTATACATACATAAATTTTTTTTTAATGAAAAAAAAATTATTTCCTATTATTATCAAAATCTACTTTGAATTTTTTTTATTAAAATTAGTTTCCTAAGATGTAATGAACCTGAAACAAAAAAAACATACAAATAAATTTAAAATCAAAAAAATATTACACTATTAGTATACACATAAGTAGTAATAATTATACAAGTTAATTTTCTTTTAAACAAAATTAATTTTTAGTATAAATATTTATTACAAGTTTTTTCTTTTTGATAATGGACATAAAAAAAATTTTTTTTTTAATAAATTTTAATATTTTAAAAGTAATTAGTTTTAATAAAAAAAAAAAATACTAAAAATGCATTACCTCCTCAACCTCCCCGTCATGAATATAAAATTGGCGTCCCTCCCACACGAACGTCAAACTCTTATCCTTTATGTGACGAGAGCATCTCTCCACAAACTCCCACCGGTCCAAGATGGTGCTTGACCAAATGTCCCGAGGCATTCGGACTATTGTCCCTCCAAAATTTACCATCGCATCACGACGGAAAATTCTTTTCCCTCCTCTAAGATAAAAGGACCCTGCAACGCTGATCTGTAAAACAACATATTTTTAAATTAAAATCAACAAAAGTATCTATCAAATTCAAAAAAATTATAATAGAAAATTTCAGAAACTTACATTAATAAGTTGTCCATCAGCAATGGACCACAATTTCCCATCTACGACAATGTCTTTCCTGACAGACCGTCGTCTCCATTCTCTCCTTGCTGACTCCTGCAGCGCAGCAAACGTGTCGGGGTCCGCCGCCACCCAATAATGAGGAGCAAGGATATGCTTCCCATTATCTAAAACGATCCATTTATTTTTCATTTGCACTGGATGACCTATGTTATTCCAGCGAATGAACTTCCCGTAATGCTAAAACAAAAACAAAAATAACATTAAATCAAACTAAACCTATAAAAAATTACTAATACTAAATAAAAACTATTATAATTACGAATAACAAATAAAATTATTTTAATTACTTTTACAATAAATAAAGATTATTATAATAAATAAAATTATTTTTCTAAAAATTACTATTAATTAAGTTTATTTCTTTTTCATTACAATAATAATAAATAAATAAAAATTTATAAATAAAAATAATAAATAAAAATATATATATTAATAACAAACAAAATTATTATAATTATTTTTCTATAAATGTTAATAAAATTTATTTATTTTTATTATAATAATAATAAAAATATATAATATATAAATAGTTTATTCTCCCTTTTACGGGCTCGAAGGGCTCCCGTTCCCTTTACACTTGCTTACAAACTATATACATTAAATCTTATCCTACGTCGCCATCGCCGCACGCTATCTTATATTCTACTTAATCTACTCGTGTGCCAGGGCTTCCGTTTCCTAACCTTTATGCTCTCAAATGCGAGCCTCACGACTTTTCTTACTTTATGTTTACTTAAACCATCATTTCTTTATGTCTCAACCCGTCCCTAACTTCATTCTCTCTCTCCGTTCTTCTAACTCCCTCATGCATACTTCCCCCTGCCCACTTTCATCCAGAACCCAACATACACTCTCCCCTACACCCTTTCCTTCCTCATTCACTCCAGTACACCTATCCAATACATGCGCCCAATCCTCTTGCTCAACACCACATACCCTACATAACCTCTCCTCCTCATTCATCCAATATTTACACTCTTTTATCCTCTCCCCCATTCTAAACCTTAACACTCTATTCCACTTTCTCTCTTTCTTCCATACATTCAAATACCTCGGAACACCCTCATTTTTCACCATCCAATACCATCTATTATAATTCGACTCTTTAATTCTCATCCATCTCTCCTCCTGATCCTTACTTCTCAGATGCTTTTCCAATTCCTCCCAATTTCTCCACCTTTTTCCTCTTTCTTCTTTTCTTACCAGCCATCTTTCCTTCTCTCCTCCGATTCTACTCTCAACCCCTTTCTTCTCCCGTTCCATTACCTCCTTCCAACACATATGCGCTATTTTGCTACCTCTTTCTTCCCTTAACTTTTCCTCAAACCCCCATACCCTTTTCCTTTGCCTAACAATCATTTTATCCCTGCCCAATTCTTCCCTGATCATATACCCTGGGCAGCTTCCACTCACACCCATCACCCATCTCAGAAACCTTTCATGCAGCCTTTCAACCTTCCCTCTTTCTTTCCGTCCCCATACTTCCACACCATAGCTTACGACCGACCACACTAGCGTATCAAACATCCATACTCTTCTTTTCCAATCATTCTTAAACCTTCTTTTCCCAATTCCCCACACTTGTCCCATTACTCTGCTTGCCTTTTCCACTCTCTTCCTTACATTCAACTCATTCAATCCATTCGACTCAAACCAATATCCTAAATAGCAAAATTCATTTACCTGCTCCACCACTTTCCCATTTAATCTAAGCAACTCACTTCTCGCATTCTTCCTTTTCCTGAATCTCACTTCTTTTGTCTTCTCCACATTTACCCACAAATCTCTCTCACACACATACTTCTCAAATTCACTCAACAACAACCTCATTCCACCAATATCCTCCCCAAGTAAAACCACATCATCCGCATACGCCAGGGTATATATCCTCGATCGCCCTAACACTACACCTCTTTTCCCTCTCCTCCATAACGTTTCCTCCAAATCCGCAATCAACAAGTTAAAGAGCAAGGGACTCAGCGGACACCCCCGCATCAATCCCCTACCTAGCCAGAATTCCTTTCCATACTTTCCTCCTACTCTGACCTTTACTCTTGAGTCCTCGTAAATCTCCTTTATCCTCTCTATCATGCTCTCTTCTATTCCTCTCTCTTTCAGTACCTTCCACAGCACCCCCCTGTTTACTGACGGGAAAGCCGATTTAAAATCAACAAACACCGCCACCGACTTCCCCCCTTTCTTCACCAGTCCCCTACTCACTAAGTGATTCAAGACATATATATTGTCCATCGTCCCCATTCCTTTTCTAAATCCCGTTTGATTATGTGGAATGCAGCCTGACTCTTCTACCTTCTTTTCCAACCTACTTCTGATTACCTCAGCATACACCTTGTACGCCACCGGCATCAATGTAATCCCTCTATAATCTTTTAAGTTTCTCCCTTCCCCTTTTTTCACTATGGGTACTATCACTCCTGTCTTCCACTCCTCCGGCCATCCTTTTCCTTCCCATACATCACTAATTAACCTCCATATCTCCTCCCTTACACCTGCTCCTCCATATTTCAATTCCTCATTTTCCATTCCTTCCATACCCGCTGCCTTATCTCTCTTCAGCTTATCAACCGCTCTGTCAATCTCCTCTCTCCTAACCTCTTCCTCCCCCTCCACTTTTCCTCTTACTCTTCTACCCTCTCCCCTTACTCTCACCTCTACCCCTCCACACATCTCCTTAAAGTATCCCGTCCATTCTTCCAAGCTAATCTCTACATTTATCTCCTGTCCTTTCCTCCTTTCTCTGTTTATTATTTCCCATTCTCTACCTTCCCTTATCGCCTTTTCTACACTCTCTACATACCTCTTTCTGTCTAACTCTCTCTTCATCTCCAGAAGCCTTCCATGCACCCTATGTCTTCTATTATATTCTGCCTTATCTAGCCTCCCTTTTCTCCAATTCCTGATATCCTCTCTTAAGGCCTCTTTGCTCTTTTCGCACTCCTCATCCCACCAACCTCCGTACCCCCCGTCTTCTTCCTTTAACTCCCTTCCTACCTCCTCTTTCACCTTACCTATTCTCCCTTTTAAAATAGACAATCTGTCCTCCACCTTAACTTCACTTAACTCCTTCTTATCCCAATCCTCCATCCTATTTTGATACTCCCTTAAACTGTCTTCCTTCCATTTCCCCATCCTCTTTACCTTCCTTTAATAAAAATATATAAATAAAAATAATAAATGCAAAAAAAAACATATACTAATAATAAACAAAATTATTATAAGTACCTTTTTAATAACAAATAAATATTATAATAAATAAAATTATTTTTCTAAAAATATAACAAATAAATTAAAAAAAAAAAATAAAATAAAATAAAATAATAAATAAATAAATAAATAAAAAACTAAATAAATAAATAATCAATTATAGAATAACTGAAACAACATAAATAAATACTAATTATCAAAAAATAATAATAATTATAATAAAGAAAGAATAAAATAAAAATTAAAAGTAAATAAATAAACAATCAAATCTAGAATAACTAAATACTAATAATAAATTATAAACATTAAATAATGAAATAAAAATAAAAATTAAATAAATAAATAATTAAATCTAAAATAATATAATACTAAGAACAAATAACAATCAGTTATAAATAAATAATAAATAAACGAATTCTGGAATTTTTCTTACTTACAATTGCCAATGTTCCGTCTTCCGTAATCCATAATAATCGGCCCTGAACTCCCAGGACACCTGTTTTCTCGTATAAGGTCAACTGTTCGCCCAATTGTTTTCTTAAATTTATCCTAAAAATAGTATGCAGCTCCATCCACGATTTCGGCACCTTCATTTTTTTAGACCCGAAGGTCCACACTACAGTAACTGTTGTAATGAAACTTAACCATACATTATATAAAATTTCGACGGAATTCTCCATTTTAAAAGAAATATTTTTTTTTTAGCAAAAAAAACACACTTTTTTTTCTTCTTCTCTCAATAAAAACGCACTTAACTTTACTCGAAAACGAGAAAACAGAAACTAACAAGAACTTACCCCGACAATCCTTGACAGAACCCCGTAAAAGAAACGAAAACTCCCACTTTCAAAATATTGGAACCTAACTAACCAATCAGCAAAGACGAACCTAAATTTTAATAACTAAAAGAAAACATTTGCATCATTATAAATATCTCCAAACAAGACCATACTCTTCCTCAACTTTCCTTGTTCCAAATATCCATTTCCGATGGATTACACAAGTATGACCAAAAGCGATCTTACAGTCATAGAATTTCATAAGTCTAAGACTTTTATAAATTCTTTCCTCTTAAATAAAATTTTCATTTTCTTTTTCTCTTTTCCAAAACAAAAACTAGGAAATTATTTAAATTTATAAAAAATAATAACATTCTGAATTTTCCAAAAACTTTTCTTTCATTAAAAATGTGCATTTTATAAAAAAAAAACACAGAAATGTTTATTAGCTATAATTATATATTAACAATAATTTACAATAATAATTATTAATAATTTGTTAACGATAATATTTCTTTTTAATAATAACAACAAAAATATATTAATAAATTCAGAAATGAAAACCTTTTTTTTCCTTTCAGAAAAAAAACAACAATCGTTGAAAATATTTCAAAACAAAATTTTTTTAAAAAATGAATACCACAACACCTGTAAGCGAACTAAATAACCTAAGCATAGAATATAGTTTTTCAAATCCTATATATGTAATAGAAGATATAGGAAATAGCGAGTCTCCTTTCTTTATTGTTGCTTGTGCAATTAGGAAAAACGAAAATGTATTCATAACCTCTGGACAAGCCATGCGTACAATAAAACTAGCAAAAAATTGTGTAGCTGGAAAATTATTAAACATCTTAAATAATCATTACGAATTTTTAGAAAGAGACGAACAAATAGCTCAGGATAATTCAGGTAGAAAAATACTTTATAAATGGCAAAATCCATGCGAGAGGTGTTACGCGCGTTATCACACGATAAATAATTTTAACGGACCATTGCGAAACAGACGATTGTAAATTATTTGAAATATTTTCTCTTAAACGCAATAACTCCTTTCTCAAATAAAAAATGTATATTGTTAAAATTTCAATACAATATAATTTGAATACAATACGCATTATTACATTAAAACTAATATATTAATTGTTTTTCAAACATGATAATTTTTAATTATATGTTTGATCTTGAGGAGGGAGGGATCGCGTAAGTTTACGCTTTTATTTTTAACAATTAATTATAAATTTTTTTATATATTTACTATTATTCCACTTTTATTTTTCCTAGAAATTTTGCATTATTGTGATTTAAGAATTCACGTATGGTGTGTGTGTGTGTGTATAAAAAAAAAAGATTTTCAATAAATATGTATATGTAAAATTATAACAAAAGACAAGAAAAAAAACTATTGTAAAGAGTGACAAAATGTATGCGTCCTTTTCTCACTTATAAACATTGTAAACTTAAATGTATGGGTTATGTGAGAATTTAAATTCACAATACTTAGATAATTTCTACTTGCGATAATTTCGTTTTTAGTTCAAGCTTAAAAGTTTTAAACTTTTTAGCTTGAAGTTAAGGGTCGAGGTGTTACGTCAGTAACCTTTAATAAAATAAATTTCATCCAACACGCGTAAATTTGTTACACGTGTAATATCTAAAAAACCTTGAAGTAAATCAATAATCAAATAAGTTAAAATTTAACAGTAGTTCTTAATTTAATTAAGATATAATATCACCCGAAATCGATTCACGCGCAAAAAATACTACCTGTACCATTGTTAACAGGCAAACAATAAGCTGAAACTCTTCCTGAATGTTGCGTCAGCCAAAATTTGATGCGCCGTTAGAATTACTCATCTCCGATTATTATGTTAATTTTTGACTATAAAACCTGTAAATTTTTGTGCTAAAATCAGTCTAAATCGAAGTACTGAATATTCCCTCAAACCGTTAATTAGTCTAATCTGAAGTACTGAGTATCACCGCCAACCTCTTTTATATTGTTAATCAAAGTATATTGTCCCTAATTACTTTTGTATTGTTATCCCAAGTCTAATCCAAAATACTGAGTAGTACCCCCAACCACCGCTAACCATCGTCTAACTTGTATCACTAAGTATTGTTTATGATTAATTACATTTTATATTATTATTTAAAAAAAATAATCCCCACGTAAACCTTTGTAACTTTATCTATTTTCTATTGTTAGTACCACCTGTTAAATTTACTTGATAACCCTTTACATTCAGTCTTATTCGAACTGTCGAAATAGAATATTGTATATCGTGTCGAAAAACCAACATCTAGGTGACTCTAATAGTATGTCACAATAAATCACCCTTTTCTAAATTCTGAAAGACCATCCTTTGTTTCGCCATCTCGAGAAGACGGGAGAGGGACAGAGAGAGAGAGAGAACTTTAAAAACAGTGACTGTCACCTGTGCACGTTTACCAACTAGGAGTCTAAGTCTCCACCCGCAGGGGTATTGAAAACTTAGAGTCCAGTGACCGGTTTGGTTCATTCTTCTGATTATCAAATTTAAAGGTAAGAAATTCATATTTTTTCTTATTTCACTCCAGAAACTGTTTTTCAAAAGAGAAATTCATTTCATACATTTTTGTTCTAGCTAAACGAGCTCTCTCAAGATTCCATCCCTCTTCACGAATTTCAAATTGTTTTGTAAAAATTCTAATAAATGGTCATTTCGAATTATTGAAAATTTACCAGTGTCTTATTCCGTACACCTTACCCTCCACTCTGGCCACCGACTGATTTTTAAATAAATAATAATTTGGTTTGTTGCTTCTATTTAGACGTAACAACACCTATAAACCATTTAAACAATTTAAGCATCGAATATAGTTTTACCAAGCCTATATAAGTAATAGAAGATATCGGGAATAGCGATTCCCCTTTCTTTGTAGCCGCTTGTACAACTAGAAAAAATAAAAATGTATTTATAACTTCCGGACAAGCCATGCGCACAAAAAAATTAGCAAAACAAAGTGCAGCCAAAAAATTAATAGATATTTTAAATAATCATTTCGAATTCTTAGAAAGAAATGAACAAATAGCTCAAGATAATTCAGGTAGAAAGCTTCTTTATACATGGCAAAATTCCTGCGAAAGGTGTTACGCGCGTTATCACACGATAAATAATTGTAACGGAACATTACGATTATAAGATTATTTGAAATATTTTCTCCTAACGCAATAACTACTTGCTCAAATTAAAAATAGAAATTTCTCTAAAAATACAATATGTATTATTTCATTTTTAAACTTATACGATTATATTAATTGTTTTTCAAACATGATAATTTTCAATTACATGTTTTATTTTGAGAAGGGAGGGATCGCGTACGTTTACGCTCTTAGTTAATAACTAAAAATAAAAATAAAAATTTTTTTTCTTCTTTTTTTTCCCGTTATTTTTCAAAAAATTTTTACGTTAGATAATTAAACCGTGATTTAAGAATTCACGTATATTTGTGTGTGTGTGTGTGTGATGAAAAATATTAAAAACGTATAAAAAAATATTTACAATAAATATATATATGTAAAAAAAAAACAAAAAAAAATAAAAAAAACAAACAAACAATTGTAAAGTATGCCAAAATGTATGCGTCCTTTTTTTTGGTTATTATATATTGTAAAATAAAATGTATGGGTTATGAAAAAATTTAAATTCATAATATTTAGGATTTACTTTCATTTTGGTTTTTAGTTCAAGCTTATAAGTTTTCAAATTTTGGCTTGAAGTTAAGGGACGAGGTGTTACGTCAGTAACAATTAATAATATAAATTTTGTCCTACGCGTGTAAATTTTTACACAAAAACCTTGAAATGAATTAATAACCAAATAAGTAAAAATTTAACAGTAGTTCTTAACTTATTTAAAATATAATATCAATTCACGCACAAACAGTACCACCTGTATCATTGTTAAAAAGCAAACAATAGGCTGAAACTCTTCCCGAATGTTGCGGCAGCCAAAATTTGATGCGTCGTTGGGTTACTCATCTACGATAACTATGTTAATTTTTTACTATAAATTCGTAGATTTTTGGCATAAAAGTCAGTATAAATTGAAATATGGAGCACCAGTCAAATTCTAAGTATTAAGTATTTATCCTATTGAAACTTTGAGTACAACCGTAATTTGTTTTATATAAATTTGTGTTCCTATCTTAAAATTATATGTTAATTTGTAACGTCGAAGTTATAACCTTTATTGTAATCTTATCTTCTAAACGTGTTAGCCTCAGGTGCTAACCCTATTTTTATTCAGTAACAGTTTAAACTTCCGAAACATAGAATCGATAGTGTTCGGAAAAAGCAAAAACCTGGTGTAACCAATAATAATCACACCCAAAAATCATTGAACTAAAAATTACAATCAAGTGCAGAATAGGAAATAGAGAGACCAATTCAAACATCAATAAAACCAGCCCACGGCAATTATTCCATCGCCTTGCTGTTTGTCAGACGATATATTAGTCCGGGAGCCAGCGACAGATTGAGGTCGGTCATTTCCTCTCGGCTGAAAATTTCTAAAATAGTTAATGAAGTTGTGACATGAAGCCTTGTGAAAGTCAGCTGCCTCACCGTGGTTGGGGTGGATAGCCCCAGACCTCGAAACGTGTAAAAAAAAAATATTTTCAATCATTTCCTCCCGCTTCAATCTTCGTTAAATGATAGTTTTTATAAAAGCATAACATAAAATAATCGTCAGCTGGCTGTCAAGTGGGGGATTATACGTCAGCTGGTTACATGAACATGTAAAAAAAAATTATGTTTTCAGTGATTTCCTCTCGACTGATAATCATGCACATGATAGTTTACACGATACTTTTTATGAATTTAAACGTCAGCTGGTGATATGTGGGTGGAAAGATCGTCAGCTGCATCAATGAATGTCAAACCCTTCAAGCCTAGGGGACATATTTGTCCCACCTACAAAACCTCAATATCTTCCAAGAAAATAAATATTTTTCAATCAACCTTAGTGTTTTCTCTTCAAGAAAGATAGAGCTTTAAAAATATGCAGATTAGATTATTTATAAAAATTCCTAGAGTTCCTATAAAGAGAGTTAGGACATGTGCCCCCTTCCACTAGCCTGTTTACAAACCGGAGATGGAAGTGACGATGAAGTAATTTGTGTGATTGGTTAAAAAGGGCGGGCGAAATTTAAAAATGTTTGTTAAGAAAGCATTTTAAAATCAGCGCGCTCTTTTCAGCCAATGAAAAAACTTTCAATACACTTCCGTCTCCGGTTACGCTGAGCCAATCAAAAGTTGAACCTCACGTGTCCTAACTCTCTTTATAGGAACTCTAAAAATTCCTATTGTTAAAAAAAAAACATTGAAAGTTGTTAAAATTTACGAATTTTTAAAACATTTTAGATTCGCCTGAAATTTGTTATTCAGAAGTTTTTGGGGTCGCTGATTACAAATCCGGTGTTTGTTTTCAAAAATTGAAAATGGCGGATCCAATATGGCAGACCTAAAATTTAAAAATCCCTTAGATTCGCCTAAAAATCGTTACTCGGGGGTTTTTGGGATCGCTGATTACAAATCCGATGTTATTTATCAAAAATTAAAAATGGCGGATCCAATATGAAGGACCCAAAATTTAAAAATCCCTTAGGCTCGCCTAAAAATGGTTACTCGGGGATTTTTCGGATCGCATTTTATTATTTATTTATCTGTGGACTTAATCATTCCCTTACCTCTAGTACAACGTTTTTATCTTTTCTTCATTTTTAAATTCATAAATTGCAACGTAATTAAGTTCTTGAAAAAGTGAATATATACATTATAAATGAGTAATTACAGTTAATATATCCAAAATCTGCTCTAAAAATATAATTGTCGCAAAAGTTTTTCCAGAGTGCCGAAAGTGAATGACATGTCGTTCTCCATTTTTTCAAAGGTTTGTCTCCTGTATTTCCTGTCAAACATCTCCCACCTCTAAACCGTTAGTAGGTTTAGACTCAATAGAAACTTAATTGTTGCATTATTATACTCTTATTTACACTTAACGTTGCAATGTTTTAAAACTCAAGAACGTTTTCTGAGCAATGTGGTATGTAAAACGGGCAATGACTTAGGAGGCTTTACTTTCTTCCCCCCACCCCATAAAAAATTTTTTATACTGAATGTTGAGATAATACTTCATGATGTAAAGAACATCAGATGTCACTTCGCTGTGGGAAAATATGTCTGCTAATGTTTGTAAACAAGACATCCGTCCTCATGTCCGACTTCGAACGCTTAACATTCATTGATGCAGCTGACGATCTTTCCACCCACATATCACCAGCTGACGTTTAAATTCATAAAAAGTATCGTGTAAACTATCATGTGCATTATTATCAGTCGAGAGGAAATCACTGAAAACATAATTTTTTTACATGTTCATGTGACCAGCTGACGATTATTTTATGTTATGCTTTTATAAAAACTATCATTTAACAAAGATTGAAGCGGGAGGAAATGATTGAAAATATATTTTTTTTACACGTTTCGAGGTCTGGGGCTGACCACCCCACCCTCGGTGGGGCAGCTGACTTTCACAAGGCTTCATGTCACAACTTCATTAACTATTTCAGAAATTTTCAGCCGAGAGAAAATTGGTCTGGAAAATCTGTCGCTGGCTCCTAGTCTATATGTACAACAGGCCTCCTGCAGAGTCTTTCACCGCAGTGAAGCGCAGTTTACGATTGACCCGAATTTTATAAAAAATATTAGAATTGAATTTAAAAGAATTGTTAAAAGAGTAATTCGGAACCTCCCGTAATCCTCTTGTAAATTTTGCCTTCGTTAAGAATATCCAGAACCACCCGTAACCTCTCAATCTTTTTATATTCGCGAAAGAGCAAACCGGAATTGTATCACGTAAGCTCTCTATCAAATTGTACGTGTCGTTTCTTCATGTGAAAATCAGCGTAAAGTAACTAAGAAAAGAATTTCTCTGTATTAAATATTTTAAATCTTTAACTTCAGTGTCGATATTTTCTTTTTTTTCTTTCAATTATTATAAACTCATTTTAACTAACCGAGTGTTTTTCAACGTTTACCAATCTTCCTTCATCTCATTGGAAAAATCAACATTGGATCCGAAATATTAATTCAGCGACTAGTAGGAGAATTGCAATTAGTGAAAATATTTGGAGTTAAAACTAGTAACACCTAAAATCTATGCAATTCAATTTTGACCTGCTGAGTCTGCTGAAGAGGTTCAAAAAGCTAAAAAAGGTAAATAATTTTATATTTGACTTTTATTGACGTTTCCAAAAAGAGTTTTTGAATGAACCATTTGTATTTTCCTTTAAGGAGGATGATGAAATTAAGATTTATAAGATGTTGGGATTAACTGATTACTAATCTGGAATTGATTTTGATGGAAACAAATCTTCAAGTTTATTAACTTAATCAAGTCAGCTTTGGGAGGAATTTACCTGAATAACACTTCGGATTCTTTTGTATTTTAGTAATAAAAGAGTTTAATAATTGAAAAATTCATTGACTGTTATCACAAGCACACCTTTCCCACACTGAAAGCCGCCGACTGTTCTTTAGTTCATAATAAATAAATGAGGTATGTTGCTCTATTTATTTAGACGTAACACATGCGCACGATCTTTAAAT
Source organism: Ganaspis brasiliensis (assembly GCA_037103525.1). Classification (NCBI taxonomy): domain Eukaryota; kingdom Metazoa; phylum Arthropoda; class Insecta; order Hymenoptera; family Figitidae; genus Ganaspis; species Ganaspis brasiliensis. Next base: position 2,045,985 of record JAZKLR010000523.1, read on the forward strand.
TTATCTGTATTTACTTAAATTATAATAGTAGAAAAGAGTAATAATTTTATAAACGTTCAGTACAAAAAATGGATGCACGATGGAAACATCCATTTACATCTATAATTTGCGTACCTACTGGTTGTGGGAAAACATATTTCGTTAAAATTTTTTTAAAATATGTTAAGAATATGTGTGATACCCGTTTCAAGGGTATTCTTTTCTATTATTCAGAATTTCAACACCTGACAATTGTTGTTTTAGGACAAATACTTTTCCTGTAGAAGGCTATTCTTACGTTTATTTACCACTGAAAAGTATAAAAAGAGTTGATAAACACGAAGAGATACCAGTTGTACGATTGTAATGGTGTCGAAAGCATACATGCGTATGCGTGCAAAAAACGTAGCAGCACTAAATGCGTTATATCGTCTTGATTCTAATCAACGACAAGCTATTTTATCAAAAGCTGATGTAAAACTTATAAAGTGTATTTGTGAATGTGCTCTCAATATTTTGACTGGAAATATACCACTGAAATCTCTCATGAAAAACGTAAATTAAGTATATATAGACAGAAGTTGCGTAAATTAGCTAAAGCTAGTGGAAATTGGAAACAAAAAACAAAAAGGATCTGGATTTTTACCGCTTTTACTTGCACCAATCATCGGTAATATTTTTTCAGGTCTGTTCACATAAGACGTCTTATAAATTATGCAACAATTTTTCTAATATGGAGCATGCAAAAAAAATGGTTTTAGTTCCTAGTAAACAAATTGAAAAAATTCGACAACATTCAAACTCGTTATGCAACGATAATGTTTTAAACAATAACTCTAGTAGTGAAGGCAGTATTAATCAAACAGATAAAATTTTTAATGGGAGTGTGTTGAAAACTCAAACAACTATCAATGACGAACAATACCCCACGTCCACTATTCAAACACCTTGTAATATTATTAGTAGATTTGATAATGAAATGAGTCAAATATTGTATTCACCTTTTTTTAAAAGATGAACGTGAGAAATGTCAAACGTATCAGCAAATATTACAAAATTATCTGTTTTTTAATAGTGTAAAAAAAGAAAACCAGGACCTTAAAAATTTAAATAATAACGGATAAAAAAATTATGATAACGATAATGATACTGATGATGATGATATTGAATCAATGAGTATTAACGATATGCTTGCAATAGTACTAAAATCTTTTCAAAACAAAGGGTTAGCACTATTACAACGCATTAAGAAATCTGATTTACGTAATTGCATTAATTGGGATTTACGTGGCTGCGTTTTTATTGATGGTAAATGCATACAAAACTCGAATATTATTGATTTTGTAAATGATGCAATGAGATACAGAAAAAGTGTTAATCCTTAGGGTAGACTAGGGAGTTTGACTCTTTCCTTCGAGATATTGGGATTTCACGTGAAATAATAACAAATAAAGAATATTGGAAAAAAACACACACCTTTATTGACAGATTACGAGGATTCCTCAGACAGTGCAGATAACACAAATGATTCACAGGCGAGAGTCGGTGAGTCAACTAGGCATAGAAGTAGAAGTAGAAATAGGATAAGATCTAATGTGAACAAAGAGCGTGAAAACGAAAAGTGGTATTCTCTTCTTCTGAAATAATGAAAATACTCAAAGATATATATTATAATCCTTCGCACGAGGCTTCTTGCTCTGGAATTGAAAAACTTGTTAATGCTGTGCGAGGGAAAATATCAAGAGCAAAGGTTGTTAATTGGCTGAAAAGTCAAGATGCAAACAATCCACACATTCCTACAAGACAGAAATTTCAAAGTGGATTTTATAATGTCACAAATATTGAAGATCTTTGGGAAATTGATTTAGTTGATTTAAAAAATTTAATAGAATATAATGATATTTATTCATACATTCTGGTTGTTCTTGACGTATTAAGTAAATACGTCTAGGTAGAACCACTTAAAAATAAATCCGGAAATAAAGTAAAGAATGCTTTTGAACGCATTTTGAATAAAAAACAAAATGGCCAGAAAAGAACACCTATCTGTGTACAAAGCGATAGAGAAAAAGAGATTTTTGCCAAGTAATTTCAGCAATGCTTATTAAAAAATGACATAAAATTTCGTCCGGTACGTAATCCAAACACGAAAGCAGCAATTGTAGAAAGATTTAATCACACACTTAAGGAACGTATGTGGAGGTATTTTACGCATCTCAATACACATCGTTACCTGAATGTTTTACAACAAATTGAGCATGCATATAATAATTCTCGTCACAGTGCTACTAAAATGATACCTTCATCTGTGACTCTAAAAAATGCAAGAAATGCATATTTTAATATTGTACAAAAATATGATAAAGATGCGATTCATGGTAAGAAAAAAGCTAACTACAAGACCAGCGATCATGTAAGAATCAGTAGAGGAAGAGGTGTCTTTGAAAAAGGTTACGAGACTGGGTGGACTGAAAAAAATTTTGTAATAAAACGTGTGTTTGACGTACGTGAATTTTCACCTGTTGTTTATAAATTAAGTGACTTGGCAGGTGAAATTATAGAAGGACATTTTTATGAACGCGAGCTATCACATGTTAAGAGGAATAATCTTTTTACTGCAACTGAACTTATTATTTAACGAATAATAAAAAGTAAAGGTAAAGAAGCGAAAAGACAGTTTCTTGTTAACTGGAAAGTTTATCCAAACAAATTTAATTCCGGGATTTCTGCTTCTGATTTAAAAAACAAATAATAATAAGAATGGAGAGTGAACAATTTTATTTAATTTTACCAAGTAACAGTAGTATGAAATATTCTCCTCAAAATACAACAACTCATTTTGTCACTCAGTTACCACATGAGATACGATTAAATGGACATTGGACTGTTGCACTTACTGAGATTCAATTTCCACGTACATTTCTACACATTAGAAATCAAAAATCAAAAGCAGATGAAAATGCGAAAGAAATTGAAAATATTATTTCTCTGTTGACAAACTCTTTAGAAAATAGTTCATTACTTAAAAGCTATAATAAAGATGGTAAAGAATTAATTATTGATGGTAAATATGTAGTTAAAAAATATAAACTACCTTTTCTATTTAAAACTTAGGAAGAAATGAATGCATTGTACGATAATGGTAGAGAGAATAACATCATCTCAAAAGATTTAATAACTGTAACGTGGCGTAGACCTATTGTTAACATTTTTTGACCTGGAGTTTACAAACAGATAAAAGATCTCGTCACACTGATAAATCAGACGAGAATTGCACAAGAACATGCAAGATTAGTTTTTAAAGTTGGTGAAGATGCATTTATAGTAGAAAAAGCCTGTAAACCCAGTTACCAAAATAGTGGTAATCATTTTCTAGCAATGAGTCAAAAAATATCACGTATTCTCGGCTTCTTTCCTCACCAAATCATTCCTGTAAATTCGTACTATGCCCGTCACCCAGATAGTCTGGCTCGTAGGCCACCTGAAAAGCTCTGTGTCTATTGTGATATTTGCGAGCCTCGTATAACTGGAGACGTTTAAACTCAGCTTTTACGCATTATACCTGTTGATACACAAAATTATGTTTTTGCCTGTACTCAGACTACTCAATGAACTTCACTAAATTGTAAGGAAAAGAAGAAAAAGGCAACCATCTAGTCTTAAGAAAAAGGCAAAGAACAGTAAAAAGAGAAAGAAGAATAAAAAGAAGAAGGGTACAAGATCAAAACGGACTACAAGGAAAAATATTAAGAAATCTACAAAAAGTAAAAAATGTGTAACAAGAAAAAAGCTTAAGACTTTAAAGAGAAGAAATAGAAAAATATTTGATATTTTTGGAAATACTCAATCATAGACAACAACCGAAAAATTCCCAACTGACGTCATCATTATGGATTGCAGACACTGCCGGAAAAATGGAAGATTTAACCACAAAAGATACTGGTTTGGATGAACGAAGAAAATATTTATCTTACGGTGATTCGATAGATTTAATCGGACATTTGCATTGAAATGTATTTAATCATAATAAGTTTCTTTTGAATGGTGTTGAAATGAGACTTCGATTAGTTCGTACAAAAAATGCTTTTGTTCTTATGGACCCCACTAACAATTGTAGTATACATATTACCGAAGCAACACTTTTTGTTCGTCGTGCTAAAATCAGCCCTGGTATTCTTCTTGCTCATGCTACAGCGCTTTCTCACGGAAGTGCAAAATATCCAATTACACGTGTAGAAGTTAAATCTTTTACCATGCATAGTGGTGTTCATGGTGATACTCTCGATAATGTTATTCTCGGACAACTGCCTAAAAGAATAACTAAAGGGTTTGTCGATAACAAAGCATTCAATGGCAGTACAACTCTCAAGCCGTTCAATTTCAAAAATTATAAAATTAACTTTTTATCTCTCTATGTCGATGGTCTGCAAGTACCATCTAAACCTTTACAACCGGATTTTAGTAAAAAAATTTATATATCGATGCTTATCACAAGCTTTTTTTAGGAAATGGCATACATTTTCTTAATGAGGGTAATAATATTAATCGTCTTGAATATAGCGAAGGTTTTTGTCTATTTGCATTTGATCTTACACCCGATCTTTCTGCAAATTGTTATTCTCATTGGAATCTCGTAAAAAGTGGTAGTCTTAGAATTGAAGTACGTTTTGAAGAACCTCTCACAAGTACTGTAAATTGTATTGTTTACACTGAGTATGATAACGTGTTGGAAATAGACTCGTCGAGACAAGTTTTGGTTCATTTTGGGGGATAAAGTGGAAGGACCTGTTTGTCTACTTTTCACGACGTTAAATTTTTCTCACACATTCTGAGAGAACATTATTGAACACTACACCTTCATATGTAACGGTACACATACATGTTTACAAATACAGTATATATACGCACTGAAACCGAAAAAAATTTATTTCATTCTGTGAGCGGAGGTCGGCCAGAATGGACGCTACTGGTCGTCGTGCAGTTTTTTTTATAACTTACTACAGTGATGGATTACATAATTGACGTTCAAGGCTTTCGTGGCACCAATGATCAATTTATTGAAAAGAAAGTGTCAGTTTTGGCAGTTGATCATGATTTTTATTGGACACTGGATTGTGTCACCCCCGTATTCTTTCCCTGAACTTACATCAACTGCAAGACATAAGACCAACTGGTTGAGTTGTTATTTTTATGGCTTGGAGTGGTTTGAAGAAGATGTACCGGTCAAATATTTACATGCACATCTTCGCTCTATAGCGAAAACAGCCAGAACAATTATACACGAGGAGTTAAGAAAGCAGAGTTACCTCAAGAAATTATGAGCCGACAGATTACACAGGTTGACAAATCGTCGCTTGGGAGGAGAACTCTGCCATTTCGAGAAAGCTCTGAAAATAAAACCAACTCACAAGAGCTCTAAAAACTGCACCATTCTAATGAACATTTGAAGAAAGTGCCATTTCGGAATTGCCAGATTTTGTTTTTACATTTAGTTTGGCAACGCGAAAGACTTTTATTAGGTTAAGAGTGTCTTTATAAAAAAAACGCTCAGGTGACTTAAAAAATTTAAGAATTAAAATAAATTTACATTTATGTCTTAGTATCTGACCTCGAAAAGTGCAGAGATTTAGAGAAAAATGGACTCAAAGTCTCAAAAAACCCTGTTTTAGCCCTTCTTCGATCACATCTAGAAAGTGATTCTGACGTGCTAGAAGTCTTCCTGCCTTCTCTCTCAAGGAGTATTAAGAACCTCCTCGAGGGCAGAGACCACTTCTTATTCAGTTAAAACGTCAAGATCACGGATTTCCAGAGTCACTCTCTGGTCCTCCGGTCGCCTAACGGTGCCCATTCCACTTACTGCCTCGGAAACCTTGGCAGTAAACTTTTTCTGGTCTGAACCATCTCCTAGTTTTAAAAGAAGGTTTCTTTCCTTCGTGGACCTTACACACACGACAGTCGTCTGGCAAGCGCCAGGGTCCACTTCCTTCTTTAGTTTGCCAAGAACACACGCAAACGTCTGTCTCTGGCAAACCCGGACAAACACTGTTTTCCCTTTTAGGGCTGCTAGGCTCCACAGCAATCGTTGGCGGCGGTTGGCTTTCCTTTGTCTTCGTCTTATTATCAAAAAGCTCGTCTTTCTTTTTTTTAATCTCAGTTTTTGGAGGTAAACGATGTTCAGCCTCCCTCTTTCTTTTGCACTCCAGAACAAGACTTCTCATGGTCTTGGCCTGGATGCGATCTCTTACTTGTTGCCTTTCCGCACGTGCAATTTCGCTTGCCTTGAGGCCAACATAAAGTCTACATCAAGTTTTAAGTTTCTTTTTTCTTTATAATCCACATTCTTTCATTTTAAAAACCTGTTTTTCTGTCTTGATCTCCAGCAAGCTATTTTCCTTCCAACACTCCCCACCCTCCTGGACCTAAAATCCAACACTCTTCCTAACATAAACCCAGGTTTCCCTATTCAAGGCACGAAAAGATACATACTTTCTCTACTCCTGCACTCACCTCTACCATCTTGGGCCCCAAAATCCTGCACACCCACCACATCCTTAATCACCCCACTACCGCAGACCCCAAAATCCTCATAAGCCCTACTCTTCTCCTATTGGGGGCCCACAAAGACAGACACACCCGCAACACCCTTAATCACCCCCCACTCCCAAGGGCCCCATAATCCTTACAATCACCACTCTTCTCCTATTAGTGGGCCGAAAAGACTGACACGACATTTTTTACTCCATTCCAACTACCGCCACTCCTCTTCACGTCTACTTTCACTCTCTGACCCACTACTTCCTCCCACCCTTCTTCCTCACTCCGGCGCCAGTGACGTCATAGCCACGCCAAATTTCCGGCGGGCCCAAACAAACACTACCTACTAACAAGATATTAACCAAACTTTTGCCTTTTTTAACAGTTACATATTTGAATTTTAAATATTAAATTTTCTTAGTATTTTTTCAAAATTAATTTGCTTAATTTAAATTCAATAGTTTTTATAGATGTAAATACAGTTGTGAAAAAGTGCCAAAAAATATTAAAAGTAGAAATAAATTGATTCATATTTGGTAAGTTCAAACTAATTTCACTTTTTTACAACTAACTGTTAAAAATTGCAAAATTTTGTTATTTGCTAGATCAACTTTAATATTTTATTTTACTTATTGTTTTATATCTTTAAGAACTGTAATCACTTCCAAATTATTAGGATAATTTTATGTTTTTTTTAATAATTTCTGTTCACTAAGAAAGTGACATTTTTAGAGTCAATTAAAAGTACAATTTAAAATAATATTCTTTAGTTTCTGTAATCACTTCTCTCAATTTCTAATTACTTTTTTTTCAAACAGTTCATCTTCAATTTAGTGATTATTAATTTATTTTTTTGAATACAATTTTTTATCCAGATTAAATATCCGGATTATTTTAGTTTCATTTTATAAATCAAAAAAATTTTATATTATGGTATATAATAAACGCAATTTTTAAAAGGTGGGGAATTCAAATAACAACGAGAAAACAGTTTCTGAGATGTCAAAGAAGGATGAAGATTTTCAACAACCCAAGGACTGCGTCACAGACAGGATGGACATTCTTGAATTCGAGGACCAAACGACGCACGATTTGAATATTCAGGAAGGAAGAAATATCATGGAATCTCACCCTATAATTGAAAAACCAAAAAGAAGTTCCATTTCTGAAAAACCAAGAAGAGCGTTATTCCAGAGCAGCAATGGAAATCCCTTTCGTTCAAGCGATGTAAAAACTCCGTTAGAAAGGGAAATGATGAATGAAATCTTGCGCTTGAGACATCAAAATAGTAATCTTCGACGAAAAATTGAAAGGTATTTATTAAATTTAGTTTCCAAATTTTTAATACATTTTTGTAATTAAAATCATATAACACATCAGTAAGTGTTTTTGTGAGTAGTAAAAAACTAATTTTTATAGATACAGGATTATCAAACGGAAACAGGGGGACCAGCTTCAATTTAATCAATCTTTTGAAAGCATGAATAAAGTTCAAAAGGAATTTGTTGCAATTTTGCAAACCAATTGCGGAAAAAAGTAAAGGTAGGAGGTATAATTCAACGGAAAGAATGTTATGTCTTTCCAAATTTAAACATTCTCCCAGATGTTACAGGTATTTAAGAATTTTTGTTTACCTTTACCATCCATAGGGACACTTCTTTCTGTATTAAAGAAAATTCCTTTAGATACCGGTATAACTTCAGAAACTCAACAATATTTGAAGGAAGCTGCTTCCAGATGTAAAACCGAACAAGATAAAGTTGGAATCCTTATGTGGGATGAAGTCTATCTGAGTCTCGGTTTGCATTATAATGAAGCTACAGATAAAAGTGTTTGGTTTCGAAGATTGGGGTAGTGTTAGAACTGAGAATTATGCGGGTCAAGCTTTGGTTTTTATGTTTAGGTTGATCGAGAATGTAGATAAAATACCAGTTTCTTTTTAATTTTTGCAACACCACTAAGTCTCCACAATGAATAAGGAGCGTAAAGGATACTCTAACTGCATTAAAAGATGCTGGATTTACTGTTGCAGGTACAGTGTATGATCAAAGCGGACCTAATCAAGCAGCCATCAAGCAGTTTATGAATGAAACAATTAAAATGAAAGAGAAAGTTAGTTAATTTTTGCTTTCGAGACTTATTTAATGACTTGAAAAATATTTTACGCAATGTAATAAGCGAATTTTATGCAGTAGTTGGTACTTCCTGTAGCATTTAAGATATTTTAAAAAAGAAATAAAAATAGAGCACATAAGCTGCGCTGCGCATAAGAATCAGAATCTAACCCAATTTGTAAAAATGTCCACCATTTATTATTTACTTTGCATTACTGTTTACTTGGATTCAACTTTACGTTGAAAGACTCATATTAATTTAGAAATGTATCCTCAAACTAATATGTTTGTAAAAACTGCGCAATTGAAGTATTATTCATCAATTAAAAGTAAATACCACTCGTATTCAACAATGTCAAAAAAATAATATGTATCTTTTATTTCCTTTGTAAACGTAACTACACAGAAACAAACTGAACTCAAAATGGGCTCATTTTGAGTTCAGTTTTTTTCTGTGTACGTCTATGTATATCTACGAAAGTATAATTTGTTTTAAAGATATTTATTTTGTATTAAATTATTATCAATTCTATTATTATTACTATTATTGTTATTAATTTATATTACCACCGTTAGCCGAATTATAATATTATAATTTTTTTGTTAATACGCGTTTAATAACATCGTTGTAAATTAGGCTAACTATTTGTAAATTTTATTTTTCTTCAAGTATGTTAAAACATTTTTAATTTGTAAAAGGGGAGTGGAGTTTAGTGGGTCGGTTACAGCCAACCAAATGTTTATGTGTTAGTAGTTTATTTTTTAAACAGATAACATTTAAGAAAAGATTATGAGGACTTAAAGATTTAATCAAAATCAAACAAATTATGTCCAATAAAAGAGATGATTTCAAGAAAATATCTTTTAATTTATATAATCGCAAAATTAAAAAAAATAGGTAAAAGCGACAAAAAAATAGTAAATTATAAAACAAAAGAAAATATAAAACAGTAAAAAGATAACAAAACAGTCTATTAAAATAATGAGAAAGTTTTTTTAAATAAAAAATGTCATGGACAAGATTAAAGAAACAAAGAAAAATTTTAAAAAAAAACACAGGAATAAAACAGTGACATAAAAATATATAGGGGAGAGGGCCCCAAGTTGGACACCCTTTCGATTTATTGCTGTAGAATCCAAACCGAATAAAATATATTAAAATGTTTTATAGCGGATGAAAGTACAATTTATAAAGTAACTTATGGCCACATGGATAAAATTTTATTTTGAACATAAACACTCTTTAAAGCATTTTTTCTAGTTGGCAAAATTTTGTGTCTAAAAATAAGTGGCCCCAAGATGGACACCTTCTTAAAAGTCTCTGAAAATTGTAGTAAACAAAAACAGCACATTGTGTAACAATTCTTAAACTAATTTTTAATCATTTTAAGGAATTTATCAAGAAATAACATTTCTAAAAACTTCAATTTAATAGCTTAACAGTAAAAAGTAATAAAATATCGAAAAATATCGATATATCATTTTTTCTAACGATAACATAACATTTTATGTATCCTGTATGGGATTGTGCATGGGATCCCACGTGGGAATTCCACGAAGGATTCTGTACAGGATCCTATGTGGGTACCCACATATCATCCCATATAGGTTACTATGTAGGATCCTATGTAGGATACCATGTACCGCCTCGCATAGATATTTCCCATGTGGACAGTCCTATGCAGGATCTCATATAGGGTCCTACGTATTGTCCAGCATATCCGCCTATATAGGATTCTGTATAGGATCCCGTACAAGATCCTATGTACTATCCTACATCTCATTTCACATGGGTTACTATATATAGGATCCTATGTAGGATACCATGTTTCGCCTAGGCCTCGCATGGATAATTCTCACCCGCCATGTTAGATCCACCATTTTGAATTTTGCAATTCTATTTTCAAGTACGTAATCTCCGACACCTAAAATCTAATAAGCCGTAGGAAATTCAAGTGTATATACTCATATTCTTCTCTATTTTTGAATTTACTCTTTATGATACTCAGTTACTCAATGTCGTGAAATTTACCAAACTCAGTAAATTCAACAGGCCTTTACTCAGAGACGAATTAGGATATTTTAATTTTCTAAAGTGCATTTTAAAAGGTCAATAGTAGTAATTTTAGAAACATTTACTATCCTTTTGAACAGAAATTTCCTCTCGATGTTTCAAGACTTTAAATCTAGCAAAAAAACGTGATTTTTACACTTTTAGGTTAAGATATCTCTAAAACCTGAGGTGATAAGGCTATTCTGAGGTCAGATTCGAATTCAGCGCGTCAAAAACCTTCGAAAAATCATAGTCCGGTTCTTGGTTTAAAATTTTGTCTGCCTGTATTTTTTACGGAATTTAAATAATTCTTGTTCGTTTTACAACAAGAGTTCTCACAATATATATTAAACTTTTGTAGACTTTTTCTACTCTTGAAAATATTTTGATAATATTTTTATTGCACTAAAGTTAAAAACTTTAAATTTGTTATTCTCTTACATGACATTTAAATAAATGGAAAATGTTTCTTTTACAATAATTTGTTTTTCTTAATTCATTACTGAAATAATATGTTAACATAATAATGAATGTGACAAAAATATAATAATAATATAATAAATTAATTAAATTTTAGAAAAATAAAAATATAATAAAAATACATTCAAGTATATCACTTTTTCGATTAAGAAAAACCTTACGATATATTTATTTGTTTTTCTCATTCAGTCAGGTCAGGGCATTTGAGCGTACAACACATTCAATATTATTTGCATATGTACACGAGTATACGCACATGAGCAGTGAATTTCAGTTCGACATGCCCTTGTCAGAGGGCTCTGTTCATTACCAAACATTTTGCATTGAGTTGGACGGGCCTGAAGCAGATTCTGTTCTGATCAGTGGTTGCGGTCTGGTGTGTGGGCCGGAGCGTGTAACAATAGAGGTTAGCTCAGGACATCGTGGTGAGCAAGGAGTCAGGAAACTGTGGTGGTTTATAATAAATGTGATACAACTGACTTAAGAATATTTATTTATCATTCGCGCACCTTTTGGCTGGAGATTGTGGCAGTGGCGGATCCAGACTTGGTTCCAGGAGGGGGTTATACATGAGAGAGAGAGAGACAACACTATAGTGCAACACTCATGCAAATCTAAGTTAGCTCCAGTGGGGGGGGTCATGACCACGGTGACCCCCCCCCCGTGGATCCGCCATTGGATTGTGGAAGGCGAAGTATTTCCCTATCAACCTAGAGCGTGGAATTGCAAAATTTCATACACGTTAGGGTAGTGGCACCAGTGAAAGAACACACATGAGAAAAATGGAATTAATGGATATTCAAATTTAACATCCATATATTAAAACATAGTATTTAGATATTAAAACTTAATATCCAGATATTAAAATAATTATTTTTTAATATCCAGGATAGTAAGTTTGAATATTCATTTCTCTCAGTGCAGACGCCAGTAGAAGGACAAAGTGAACATTTTCCACAATAATGAGCAAATCATCGTTTTTATTATAGCCAATAATTTATTTTTAGCTTCCTAATTATCTCCAAATCTTGCATATAGGGCATCGATCAAATATAGCGTGCAATTTATGTTCGAAAATAATTTTTAAACTTTTAGTAGGTTACGTATGCCTCTTATTAAAAAACATAGCTCTGAACACGTTGACATCATTTTTATATTTCTTCAATATAACTTGTCTTAATTGATGTCTTTTTGTTGCAATTAACTTAAACTAATATGACTTAAGTATTTTCTTTAACAAAACATTTAATTATTTATAAAATAGTATTAAGTAATACAAATCCCTTTACTGGTTATGAATTTCATCACTATCCAGTGAAAGAATTTCATTCATTTGCATGCAAATGAACAATCTGAAGTAGTTATTAAAAGATATAATATCTAACATGACAAATGGGTCAGTCCAGCGAAAATCGTCTAGAGCCGGTTACTCGATGATTTTAAATAAACCTGAAATTAATATATAATATTCTAGTATACAATTAAATTTTTTAAAATATAGATTATATTCATTATACACACATGAGTTGTCAAAATTGCTGTAAAAAATAACCAACAATATTTTTTTGTCATTTATTAATAATAAATAAATTTATTTAACAAAAATACACAAAATTCTGTGGTATAATAATTTGACAATTATCATACACGTATTTGTAATTGTTTTGTATTTTCGTGAAG
>JAZKLR010000525.1:600000-765103 GCA_037103525.1 Ganaspis brasiliensis
CTAGAAATATGGAAAATAAATGATATTTGACTGAAAATTTTTAAGTGTATTTTGCCAAATATTTCTGGCGAGGCAAAAATTGATTGAATTTTTAATTTCTGACGAGTTGAAAGTAACGCGCAGTTATTTAATTTTTGTTTAATTTTCTTCGCTAATAGATGAAAAACTTTAATATTAAATCTATATATATGGAAAATAAATGATATTTGACAGATAATTTTTAGTGTATTTTGCCAAATATTTCTGTCGAGGCAAAAATTGATTAAATTTTAATTTTTTGACGAGTTGAAAGTAACGCGCAGTTATTTAATTTTTGTTTAATTTTGTTCCCTAATAGTTAAAAAAATTGAAATAAGATCTAGAAATATGGAAAATAATTAATATTTGACTGATAATTTTTAAGTGTATTTTGCCAAATATTTCTGTCGAGGCAAAAATTGATTAAATTTTAATTTTTTGACGAGTTGAAAGTAACGCGCAGTTATTTAATTTTTTTTAATTTTCTTCGCTAATAGTTAAAAAAAATTGAAATTAGATCTAGAAATATGGAAAATAATTGATATTTGACTGAAAATTTTTTAGTGTATGTTGCCAAATATTTCTGGCGAGGCAAAAAATGATTGAATTTTTATTTTTTGTCAAGTTGAAAGTAACGCGTAGTTATTTAATTTTCGTTTAATTTTCTTCGCTAATAGATAAAAAAGTTTGAAATTAGATCCAGAAATATGGAAAATAATTGATATTTGACTGAAAATTTTTTAGTATATTTTGCCAAATATTTCTGGCGAGGCTAAAATTGATTAAATATTCATTTTTTGACAAGATGAAAGCAACGCGCAGTTATTTAATTTTTGTTTAAATTTGTTCGCTAATAGTTAAAAAAAATTAAAATTAGATCTAGAAATATGGAAAATAATTGATATTTGACTGAAAATTTTTAAGTGTATTTTGCCAAATATTTCTGGCGAGGCAAAAATTGATTGAATTTTAATTTTTTGACGAGTTGAAAGCAACGCGCAGTTATTTAATTTTTGTTAAATTTTCTTCGCTAATAGATAAAAAGTTTAATATTAGATCTAGAAATATGAAAAATAATTGATATTTGACTGAAAATTTTTAGTGTATTTTGCCAAATCTTTCTGGCGAGGCAAAAATTGATTAAATTTAAATTTTTTGACGAGTTGAAAGTAACGCGCAGTTATTTAATTTTTGTTTAATTTTGTTCCCTAATAGTTAAAAAAATTGAATTTAGATCTAGAAATATGGAAAATAATAAATATTTGACTAAAAATTTTTTAGTGTATTTCGCTAAATATTTCTGGCGAGCCAAAATTGATTGAATTTTTATTTTTTGACGAGTTGAAAGTAACGCGCAGTTATTCAGTTTTTGTTCACTTTGTTCGCTAATAGTTAAAAAAGTTTGAAATTTGATCTAGAAATATGGAAAATGATTGATATTTGACTAAAAACTTTTTAATTTTTTTTGCCAAATATTTTTGGCGAGGCTAAAATTGATTGAATTTTTATGTTTTGACGAGTTGAAAGCAACGCGCAGTTATTTAATTTTTTTTAATTTTCTTCGCTAATAGATAATAAACTTTGATGTTAGATCTAGAAATATGGAAAATAATTAATATTTGACTGAAAATTTTTTAGTGTATTTCGCCAAATATTTCTGGCGAGCCAAAATTGATTGAATTTTTATTTTTTGACGAGTTGAAAGTAACGCGCAGTTTTTTAATTTTTATTTAATTTGGTTCGATAATACTTAAAAAAAAATTGAAATTAGATCTTTAAATATGGAATACAATTAATATTTGACTGAAAATTTTTAAGTGTATTTTGCCAAATATTTCTGGCGAGCCAAAATTGATTGAATTTTTATTTTTTGACGAGTTGAAAGTAACGCGCAGGTATTCAGTTTTTGTTTAATTTGTTTGCTAACAGTTAAAAAAGTTTAAAATTAGATCCAGAAATATGGAAAATAATTGATATTTAACTGAAAATTTTTTAGTGTATTTTGCCAAATAATTCTGGCGAGTCAAAAATTGATTAAATTTTAATTTTTAGAAGAGTTGAAAGCAACGCGCAGTTATTTAATTTTTGTTAAATTATCTTCGCTAATAGATAAAAAGTTTAATATTAGATCTAGAAATATGAAAAATAATTGATATTTGACTGAAAATTTTTTAGTGTATTTTGCCAAATATTTCTAGCGAGGCAAAAATTGATTGATTTATAATTTTTCGACGAGTTGAAAGCAACGCGCAGTTATTTAATTTTTGTTTAAATTTGTTCGCTAATAGTTAAAAAAAATTGAAATTAGATCTAGAAATATGGAAAATAATTGATATTTGACTGAAAATTTTTTAGTGTATTTTGCCAAATATTTCTAGCGAGGCAAAAATTGATTGATTTATAATTTTTTGACAAGTTGAAAGCAACGCGCAGTTATTTATTTTTGTTTAAATTTGTTCGCTAATAGTTAAAAAAAATTAAAATTAGATCTAGAAATATGGAAAATAATTGATATTTGACTGAAAATTTTTAAGTGTATTTTGCCAAATATTTCTGGCGAGGCAAAAATTGATTGAATTTTAATTTTTTGACGATTCAAAAGCAACGCGCAGTTATTTAATTTTTGTTTAAATTTGTTCGCTAATAGTTAAAAAAGTTTGAAATTAGATCTAGAAATATGGAAAATAATTGATATTCGACTGAAAATTTTTAAGTGTATTTTGCCAAATATTTCTGGCGAGGCAAAAATTGATTGAATTTTTATTTTCTGACGACTTAAAAGTAACGCGCAGTTATTTAATTTTTGTTTAATTTTCTTCGCTAATAGATGAAAAACTTTAATATTAAATCTTTATATATGGAAAATAAATGATATTTGACTGAAAATTTTTAGTGTATTTTGCCAAATATTTCTGGCGAGGCAAAAATTGCTTAAATTTAAATTTTTTGACGAGTTGAAAGTAACGCGCAGTTATTTAATTTTTGTTTAATTTTGTTCCCTAATAGTTAAAAAAATTGAAATTAGATCTAGAAATATGGAAAATAATAAATATTTGACTGAAAATTTTTTAGTGTATTTCGCCAAATATTTCTGGCGAGGCAAAAATTGATTGAATTTTAATTTTTTGACGATTCAAAAGCAACGCGCAGTTATTTAATTTTTGTTTAAATTTGTTCGCTAATAGTTAAAAAAGTTTGAAATTAGATCTAGAAATATGGAAAATAATTGATATTCGACTGAAAATTTTTAAGTGTATTTTGCCAAATATTTCTGGCGAGGCAAAAAGTGATTGAATTTTTATTTTCTGACGACTTAAAAGTAACGCGCAGTTATTTAATTTTTGTTTAATTTTCTTCGCTAATAGATGAAAAACTTTAATATTAAATCTTTATATATGGAAAATAAATGATATTTGACTGAAAATTTTTAGTGTATTTTGCCAAATATTTCTGGCGAGGCAAAAATTGCTTAAATTTAAATTTTTTGACGAGTTGAAAGTAACGCGCAGTTATTTAATTTTTGTTTAATTTTGTTCCCTAATAGTTAAAAAAATTGAAATTAGATCTAGAAATATGGAAAATAATAAATATTTGACTGAAAATTTTTTAGTGTATTTCGCCAAATATTTCTGGCGAGCCAAAACTGATTGAATTTTTATTTTTTGACGAGTTGAAAGTAACGCGCAGTTATTCAGTTTTTGTTCACTTTGTTCGCTAATAGTTAAAAAAGTTTGAAATTAGATCTAGAAATACGGAAAATGATTGATATTTGACTGAAAATTTTTAAGTGTATTTTGCCAAATATTTCTGGCGAGGCAAAAATTGATTGAATTTTTATTTTCTGACGAGTTAAAAGTAACGCGCAGTTATTTAATTTTTTTTAATTTTCTTCGCTAATAGATAAAAAACTCTGATGTTGGATCTAGAAATATGGAAAATAATTAATATTTGACTGAAAATTTTTTAGTGTATTTTGCCAAATAATTCTGGCGAGTCAAAAATTGATTAAATTTTAATTTTTAGAAGAGTTGAAAGCAACGCGCAGTAATTTAATTTTGGTTTAATTTGGTTCGCTAAAAGTTAAAAGAAATTGAAATTAGATCTCTAAATATGGAAAACAATCAATATTTGACTGAAAATTTTTTAGTCTATTTTGCCAATTATATTTGGCGAGCCAAAATTGATTGAATTTTTATCTTTTGACGAGTTGAAAGTAATGCGCAGTTATTTAATTTTTGTTTAATTTTGTTCCCTAACAGTTAAAAAATTTAAAATTAGATCTAGAAATATGGAAAATAATTAATATTTGACTGAAAATTTTTTAGTATATTTTGCTATATATATTTCTGGCAAGGCAAAAATTGATTAAATTTTAATTTTTAGACGAGTTGAAAGCAACGCGCAGTTATTTAATTTTTGTTTATTTTTCTTCGCTAATAGATAAAAAACTTTGATATTAGATCTAGAAATATGGAAAATAATTAATATTTGACTGAAAATTTTTTAGTGTATTTCGCCAAATGTTTCTGGCGAGCCAAAATTGATTGAATTTTTATTTTTTGACGAGTTGAAAGTAACGCGCAGTTTTTTAATTTTTGTCTAATTTGGTTCGCTAATAGTTAAAAAAAAATTGAAATTAGATCTTTAAATATGGAATACAATTAATATTTGACTGAAAATTTTTCAGTGTATTTCGCCAAATGTTTCTGGCGAGCCAAAATTGATTGAATTTTTATTTTCTGACGAGTTGAAAGTAACGCGCAGTAATTTAATTTTTTTTGCTAATAGATGAAAAACTTTAATATTAAATCTATATATATGGAAAATAAATGATATTTGACTGAAAATTTTTAGTGTATTTTGCCAAATATTTCTGGCGAGGCAAAAATTGATTAAATTTAAATTTTTTTACGAGTTGAAAGTAACGCGCAGTTATTTAATTTTTGTTTAATTTTGTTCCCTAATAGTTAAAAAAATTGAATTTAGATCTAGAAATATGGAAAATAATAAATATTTGACTAAAAATTTTTTAGTGTATTTCGCCAAATATTTCTGGCGAGCCAAAATTGATTGAATTTTTATTTTTTGACGAGTTGAAAGTAACGCGCAGTTATTCAGTTTTTGTTCACTTTGTTCGCTAATAGTTAAAAAAGTTTGAAATTTGATCTAGAAATATGGAAAATGATTGATATTTGACTAAAAACTTTTTAATTTTTTTTGCCAAATATTTTTGGCGAGGCTAAAATTGATTGAATTTTTATGTTTTGACGAGTTGAAAGCAACGCGCAGTTATTTAATTTTTTTTAATTTTCTTCGCTAATAGATAATAAACTTTGATGTTAGATCTAGAAATATGGAAAATAATTAATATTTGACTGAAAATTTTTTAGTGTATTTCGCCAAATATTTCTGGCGAGCCAAAATTGATTGAATTTTTATTTTTTGACGAGTTGAAAGTAACGCGCAGTTTTTTAATTTTTATTTAATTTGGTTCGATAATACTTAAAAAAAAATTGAAATTAGATCTTTAAATATGGAATACAATTAATATTTGACTGAAAATTTTTAAGTGTATTTTGCCAAATATTTCTGGCGAGCCAAAATTGATTGAATTTTTATTTTTTGACGAGTTGAAAGTAACGCGCAGGTATTCAGTTTTTGTTTAATTTGTTTGCTAACAGTTAAAAAAGTTTAAAATTAGATCCAGAAATATGGAAAATAATTGATATTTAACTGAAAATTTTTTAGTGTATTTTGCCAAATAATTCTGGCGAGTCAAAAATTGATTAAATTTTAATTTTTAGAAGAGTTGAAAGCAACGCGCAGTTATTTAATTTTGGTTTAATTTGGTTCGCTAATAGTTAAAAGAAATTGAAATTAGATCTAGAAATATGGAAAATAATTAATATTTGACTGAAAATTTTTTAGTGTATGTTGCCAAATATTTCTGGCGAGGCAAAAATTGATTGAATTTTTATTTTTTGACAAGTTGAAAGTAACACGCAGTTATTTAATTTTTTTTAATTTTCTTCGCTAATAGATAAAAATCTTTGATGTTAGATCTAGAAATATGGAAAATAATTAATATTTGACTAAAAATTTTTTAGTGTATTTTGCCAAATATTTCTGGCGAGGCAAAAATTGATTGATTTTTAATTTTTCGACGAGTTGAAAGCAACGCGCAGTTATTTAATTTTTGTTTAAATTTGTTCGCTAATAGTTAAAAAAATAGAAATTAGATCTAGAAATATGGAAAATAATTTATATTTGACTGAAAATTTTTTAGTGTATGTTGCCAAATATTTCTGTCGAGGCTAAAATTGATTGAATTTTTATTTTTTTACGAGTTAAAAGTAACGTGCAGTTATTCAGTTTTTGTTTAATTTTGTTCCCTAATAGTTAAAAAAATTGAAATTAGATCTAGAAACATGGAAAAAAATTAATATTTGACTGAAAATTTTTTAGTGTATTTTGCCAAATATTTCTGGCGAGCCAAAATTGATTGACTTTCTATTTTTTGACGAGTTGAAAGTAACGCGCAGTTATTTAATTTTTGTTTAATTTTGTTCCCTTATAGTTCAAAAAATTGAAATTAGATCTAGAAATATGGAAAATAATTAATATTTGACTGAAAATTGTTTAGTGTTTTTTGCAAAATATTTCTGACGAGGCTAAAATTGATTGAATTTTTATTTTTTGACGAGTTGAAAGTAACGCGCAATTTTTTTAATTTTTGTTTAATTTTTTTCGCTAATAGATAAAAAACTTTGATATTAGATCTAGAAATATGGAAAATAATTGATATTTCATTGAAAATTTTTTAGTGTAGTTTGCCAAATATTTCTGGAGAGTCAAAAATTGATTGAATTTTAATTTTTAGACGAGTTGAAAGCAAAGCGCAGTTATTTAATTTTGGTTTAATTTGGTTCGCTAATAGTTAAAAAAGTTTGATATTAGATCCAGAAATATGGAAAATAACTGATATTTAACTGAAAATTTTTTAGTGTATTTTGCCAAATAATTCTGGCGAGCCAAAATTGATTGAATTTTTATTTTTTGACGAGTTGCAAGTAACGCGCAGGTATTCAGTTTTTGTTTAATTTCTTCGCTTATAGTTAAAAAAGTTTGAAATTAGATCCAGAAATATGGAAAAAAATTGATATTTAACTGAAAATTTTTTAGTATATTTTGCCAAATATTTCTGGCAAGGCTAAAATGGATTAAATTTTAATTTCTAGACGAGTTGAAAGCAACGCGCAGGTATTTAATTTTGGTTTAATTTGGTTCGCTAATAGTTAAAAAAAATTGAAATTAGGTCGATAAATATGGAAAACAATTAATATTTGACTGAAAATTGTTTAGTGTTTTTTGCCAAATATTTCTGGCGAGGCTAAAATTGATTGAATTTTTATTTTTTGACGAGTTAAAAGTAACGCGCAGTTATTCAGTTTTTGTTTAATTTTGTTCCCTTGTAGTTAAAAAAATTGAAATTAGATCTAGAAACATGGAAAAAAATTAATATTTAACTGAAAATTTTTTAGTGTATTTTGCCAAATATTTCTGGCGAGCCAAAATTGATTGAATTTCTATTTTTTGACGAGTTGAAAGTAACGCGCAGTTATTTAATTTTTGTTTAATTTTGTTCCCTTATAGTTAAAAAAATTGAAATTAGATCTAGAAATATGGAAAATAATTAATATTTGACTGAAAATTGTTTAGCGTATTTCTCCAAATGTTTCTGGCGAGGCAAAAATTGATTGAATTTTTATTTTCTGATGAGTTGAAAGTAACGCGCAGTTATTTCATTTTTGTTTAATTTTGTTCCCTAATAGTTAAAAAAATTGAAATTAGATCTAGAAATATGGAAAATAATAAATATTTGGCTGAAAATTTTTTAGTGTGTTTCGCCAAATATTTCTGGCGAGCCAAAATTGATTGAATTTTTATTTTTTGACGTGTTGAAAGTAACGCGCAGTTATTCAGTTTTTGTTCACTTTGTTCGCTAATAGTTAAAAAAGTTTGAAATTAGATCTAGAAATATGAAAAATGATTGATATTTGACTGAAAAATTTTTAGTTTTTTTTGCCAAATATTTTTGGTGAGGCTAAAATTGATTGAATTTTTATTTTTTGACGAGTTGAAAGAACCCGCAGTTATTTAATTTTTTTTAATTTTCTTCGCTAATAGATAAAAAACTTTGATGATAAATCTAAAAATATGGAAAATAATTAATATTTGACTGAAAATTGTTAAGTGTTTTTTGCCAAATATTTCTGGCGAGGCTAAACTTGATTGAATTTTTATTTTTTGACGAGTTGAAAGTAACGCGCAGTTATTCAGTTTTTGTTTAATTTTGTTTGCTAATAGTTAAAAAAATTGAAATTAGATCTAGAAACATAGAAAATAATTAATATTTGACTGAAAATTTTTTAGTGTATTTTGCCAAATATTTTTGGCGAGCCAAAATTGATTGAATTTCTATTTTTTGACGAGGTGAAAGTAATGCGCAGTTATTTAATTTTTGTTTAATTTTGTTCCCTTATAGTTAAAAAAATTAAAATTAAATCTAGAAATATGGAAAATAATTAATATTTGACTGAAAATTGTTTAGTGTTTTTTGCCAAATATTTCTGGCGAGGCTAAAATTGATTGAATTTTTATTTTTTCACGAGTTGAAATTAACGCGCAGTTTTTTAATTTTTGTTTAATTTTCTTTGCTAATTGATAAAAAACTTTGATATTAGATCTAGGAATATGAAAAATAATTGATATCTGACTGAAAATTTTTTAGTGTAGTTTGCCAAATATTTCTGGAGAGTCAAAAATTGATTGAATTTTAATTTTTAGACAAGTTGAAAGCAAAGCGCAGTTATTTAATTTTGGTTTAATTTGGTTTGCTAATAGTTAAAAAAAAATTGAAATTAGATCTATAAATATGAAATACAATTAATATTTAACTGAAAATTTTTTAGTGTATTTTGCCAAATAATTCTGGCGGGTCAAAAATTGATTAAATTTTAATTTTTAGAAGAGTTGAAAGCAACGCGCAGTTATTTAATTTTGGTTTAATTTGGTTTGCTAATAGTTAAAAGAAATTGAAATTAGATCTCTAAATATGGAAAACAATTAATATTTGACTGAAAATTTTTTCGTGTATTTTGCCAAATATTTTTGGCGAGCCAAAATTGATTGAATTTTTATTTTTTGACGAGTTGAAAGTAATGCGCAGTTATTTAATTTTTGTTTAATTTTGTTCCCTAACAGTTAAAAAATTTAAAATTAGATCTTGAAATATGGAAAATAATTAATATTTGACTGAAAATTTTTTAGTGTATGTCGCCAAATGTTTCTGGCGAGCCAAAATTGATTGAATTTTTATTTTTTGACGAGTTGAAAGTAACGCGCAGTTATAAAGTTTTTGTTTAATTTTGTTCGCTAATAGTTAAAAAAGTGTGAAATTAGATGCAGAAATATGGAAAATAATTGATATTTGACTGAAAATTTTTTAGTATATTTTGCCAAATATTTCTGGCAAGGCAAAAATTGATTAAATTTTTATTTTTTGACGAGTTGAAAGAAAAGCGCAGTTATTTAATTTTGGTTTATTTGTTTGCTAATAGTTAAAAAAGTTTGAAATTAGATCCAGAAATATGGAAAATAATTGATATTTAACTGAAAATTTTTTAGTATATTTTGCCAAATATTTCTGGCGAGGCAAAAATTGATTGAATTTTTATTTTTTGACAAGTTGAAAGTAAGGCGCAGTTATTTAATTTTTGTTTAATTTTCTTCGCTAATAGATAAAAAACTTTGATATTAGATCTAGAAATATGGAAAATAATTGATATTTGCCTGAAAATTTTTTAGTGTATTTTGCCAAATAATTCTGGCGAGTCAAAAATTGATTTAATTTTAATTTTTAGACGAGTTGAAAGCAACGCGCAGTTATTAAATTTTTGTTTAATTTGGTTCGCTAAAAGTTAAAAGAAATTGAAATTAGATCTCTACATATGGAAAACAATTAATATTTGACTGAAAATTTTTTAGTGTATTTTGCCAAATATTTTTGGCGAGCCAAAATTGATTGAATTTTTATTTTTTGACGAGTTGAAAGTAACGCGCAGTTATAAAGTTTTTGTTTAATTTTGTTCGCTAATAGTCAAAAAAGTGTGAAATTAGATGCAGAAATATGGAAAATAATTGATATTTGACTGAAAATTTTTTAGTATATTTTGCCAAATATTTCTGGCAAGGCAAAAATTGATTAAATTTTTATTTTTTGACGAGTTGAAAGTAACGCGCAGTTTTTTAATTTTTGTTTAATTTGGTTCGCTAATAGTTAAAAAAAATTGAAATTAGATCTTTAAATATGGAATACCATTAATATTTGACTAAAAATTTTTTAGTGTATTTTGCCAAATATTTCTGGCGAGCCAAAATTGATTGAATTTTTATTTTTTGACGAGTTGAAAGTAACGCGCAGGTATGCAGTTTTTGTTTAATTTGTTTGCTAATAGTTAAAAAAGTTTGAAATTAGATCTAGAAATATGGTAAATAACAGATATTTAACTGAAAATTTTTTAGTGTATTTTGCCAAATAATTCTGGCGAGTCAAAAATTGATTAAATTTTAATTTTTAGAAGAGTTGAAAGCAACGCGCAGTTATTTAATTTTGGGTTAATTTGGTTCGCTAATAGTTAAAAGAAATTGAAATTAGATCTCCAAATATGGAAAACAATTAATATTTGACTGAAAATTTTTTAGTGTATTTTGCCAAATATTTTTGGCGAGCCAAAATTGATTGAATTTTTATTTTTTGACGAGTTGAAAGTAATGCGCAGTTATTTAATTTTTGTTTAATTTTGTTCCCTAACAGTTAAAAAATTTAAAATTAGATCTAGAAATATAGAAAATAATTAATATTTGACTGAAAATTTTTTAGTGTATTTCGCCAAATGTTTCTGGCGAGCCAAAATTGATTGAATTTTTATTTTTTGACGAGTTGAAAGTAACGCGCAGTTATAAAGTTTTTGTTTAATTTTGTTCGCTAATAGTTAAAAAAGTGTGAAATTAAATGCAGAAATATGGAAAATAATTGATATTTGACTGAAAATTTTTTAGTCCATTTTGCCAAAAATTTCTGGCAAGGCAAAAATTGATTAAATTTTTATTTTTTGACGAGTTGAAAGTAACGCGCAGTTTTTTAATTTTTGTTTAATTTGGTTCGCTAATAGTTAAAAAAAATTGAAATTAGATCTTTAAATATGGAATACAATTAATATTTGACTGAAAATTTTTTAGTGTATTTTGCCAAATATTTCTTGCGAGCCAAAATTGATTGAATTTTTATTTTTTGACGAGTTGAAAGTAACGCGCAGGTATTCAGTTTTTGTTTAATTTGGTTCGCTAAAAGTTAAAAGAAATTGAAATTAGATCTCTACATATGGAAAACAATTAATATTTGACTGAAAATTTTTTAGTGTATTTTGCCAAATAATTCTGGCGAGCCAAAATTGATTGAATTTCTATTTTTTGACGAGGTGAAAGTAATGCGCAGTTATTTAATTTTTGTTTAATTTTGTTCCCTTATAGTTAAAAAAATTAAAATTAAATCTAGAAATATGGAAAATAATTGATATTTGACTGAAAATTGTTTAGTGTTTTTTGCCAAATATTTCTGGCGAGGCTAAAATTGATTGAATTTTTATTTTTTCACGAGTTGAAATTAACGCGCAGTTTTTTAATTTTTGTTTAATTTTCTTTGCTAATTGATAAAAAACTTTGATATTAGATCTAGGAATATGAAAAATAATTGATATCTGACTGAAAATTTTTTAGTGTAGTTTGCCAAATATTTCTGGAGAGTCAAAAATTGATTGAATTTTAATTTTTAGACAAGTTGAAAGCAAAGCGCAGTTATTTAATTTTGGTTTAATTTGGTTTGCTAATAGTTAAAAAAAAATTGAAATTAGATCTATAAATATGGAATACAATTAATATTTAACTGAAAATTTTTTAGTGTATTTTGCCAAATAATTCTGGCGGGTCAAAAATTGATTAAATTTTAATTTTTAGAAGAGTTGAAAGCAACGCGCAGTTATTTAATTTTGGTTTAATTTGGTTTGCTAATAGTTAAAAGAAATTGAAATTAGATCTCTAAATATGGAAAACAATTAATATTTGACTGAAAATTTTTTCGTGTATTTTGCCAAAAATTTTTGGCGAGCCAAAATTGATTGAATTTTTATTTTTTGACGAGTTGAAAGTAATGCGCAGTTATTTAATTTTTGTTTAATTTTGTTCCCTAACAGTTAAAAAATTTAAAATTAGATCTTGAAATATGGAAAATAATTAATATTTGACTGAAAATTTTTTAGTGTATGTCGCCAAATGTTTCTGGCGAGCCAAAATTGATTGAATTTTTATTTTTTGACGAGTTGAAAGTAACGCGCAGTTATAAAGTTTTTGTTTAATTTTGTTCGCTAATAGTTAAAAAAGTGTGAAATTAGATGCAGAAATATGGAAAATAATTGATATTTGACTGAAAATTTTTTAGTATATTTTGCCAAATATTTCTGGCAAGGCAAAAATTGATTAAATTTTTATTTTTTGAAGAGTTGAAAGAAAAGCGCAGTTATTTAATTTTGGTTTATTTGTTTGCTAATAGTTAAAAAAGTTTGAAATTAGATCCAGAAATATGGAAAATAATTGATATTTAACTGAAAATTTTTTAGTATATTTTGCCAAATATTTCTTGCGAGGCAAAAATTGATTGAATTTTTATTTTTTGACAAGTTGGAAGTAAGGCGCAGTTATTTAATTTTTGTTTAATTTTCTTCGCTAATAGATAAAAAACTTTGATATTAGATCTAGAAATATGGAAAATAATTTATATTTGCCTGAAAATTTTTTAGTGTATTTTGCCAAATAATTCTGGAGAGTCAAAAATTGATTAAATTTTAATTTTTAGACGAGTTGAAAGCAACGCGCAGTTATTAAATTTTTGTTTAATTTGGTTCGCTAAAAGTTAAAAGAAATTGAAATTAGATCTCTACATATGGAAAACAATTAATATTTGACTGAAAATTTTTTAGTGTATTTTGCCAAATATTTTTGGCGAGCCAAAATTGATTGAATTTTTATTTTTTGACGAGTTGAAAGTAACGCGCAGTTATAAAGTTTTTGTTTAATTTTGTTCGCTAATAGTCAAAAAAGTGTGAAATTAGATGCAGAAATATGGAAAATAATTGATATTTGACTGAAAATTTTTTAGTATATTTTGCCAAATATTTCTGGCAAGGCAAAAATTGATTAAATTTTTATTTTTTGACGAGTTGAAAGTAACGCGCAGTTTTTTAATTTTTGTTTAATTTGGTTCGCTAATAGTTAAAAAAAATTGAAATTAGATATTTAAATATGGAATACCATTAATATTTGACTGAAAATTTTTTAGTGTATTTTGCCAAATATTTCTGGCGAGCCAAAATTAATTGAATTTTTATTTTTTGACGAGTTGAAAGTAACGCGCAGGTATTCAGTTTTTGTTTAAATTTGTTTGCTAATAGTTAAAAAAGTTTGAAATTAGATCTAGAAATATGGTAAATAACAGATATTTAACTGAAAATTTTTTAGTGTATTTTGCCAAATAATTCTGGCGAGTCAAAAATTGATTAAATTTTAATTTTTAGAAGAGTTGAAAGCAACGCGCAGTTATTTAATTTTGGGTTAATTTGGTTCGCTAATAGTTAAAAGAAATTGAAATTAGATCTCCAAATATGGAAAACAATTAATATTTGACTGAAAATTTTTTAGTGTATTTTGCCAAATATTTTTGGCGAGCCAAAATTGATTGAATTTTTATTTTTTGACGAGTTGAAAGTAATGCGCAGTTATTTAATTTTTGTTTAATTTTGTTCCCTAACAGTTAAAAAATTTAAAATTAGATCTAGAAATATAGAAAATAATTAATATTTGACTGAAAATTTTTTAGTGTATTTCGCCAAATGTTTCTGGCGAGCCAAAATTGATTGAATTTTTATTTTTTGACGAGTTGAAAGTAACGCGCAGTTATAAAGTTTTTGTTTAATTTTGTTCGCTAATAGTTAAAAAAGTGTGAAATTAGATGCAGAAATATGGAAAATAATTGATATTTGACTGAAAATTTTTTAGTCCATTTTGCCAAAAATTTCTGGCAAGGCAAAAATTGATTAAATTTTTATTTTTTGACGAGTTGAAAGTAATGCGCAGTTATTTAATTTTTGTTTAATTTTGTTCCCTAACAGTTAAAAAATTTAAAATTAGATCTAGAAATATAGAAAATAATTAATATTTGACTGAAAATTTTTTAGTGTATTTTGCCAAATATTTCTGGCGAGCCAAAATTGATTGAATTTTTATTTTTTGACGAGTTGAAAGTAACGCGCAGGTATTCAGTTTTTGTTTAATTTGTTTGCTAATAGTTAAAAAAGTTTGAAATTAGATCCAGAAATATGGAAAATAACTGATATTTAACTGAAAATTTTTTAGTGTATTTCGCTAAATGTTTCTGGAGAGCCAAAATTGATTGAATTTCTATTTTTTGACGAGGTGAAAGTAATGCGCAGTTATTTAATTTTTGTTTAATTTTGTTCCATTATAGTTAAAAAAATTAAAATTAAATCTAGAAATATGGAAAATAATTAATATTTGACTGAAAATTGTTTAGTGTTTTTTGCCAAATATTTCTGGCGAGGCTAAAATTGATTGAATTTTTATTTTTTCACGAGATGAAATTAACGCGCAGTTTTTTAATTTTTGTTTAATTTTCTTTGCTAATTGATAAAAAACTTTGATATTAGATCTAGGAATATGAAAAATAATTGATATCTGACTGAAAATTTTTTAGTGTATTTTGCCAAATATTTTTGGCGAGCCAAAATTGATTGAATTTCTATTTTTTGACGAGGTGAAAGTAATGCGCAGTTATTTAATTTTTGTTTAATTTTGTTCCCTTATAGTTAAAAAAATTAAAATTAAATCTAGAAATATGGAAAATAATTAATATTTGACTGAAAATTGTTTAATGTTTTTTGCCAAATATTTCTGGCGAGGCTAAAATTGATTGAATTTTTATTTTTTCACGAGTTGAAATTAACGCGCAGTTTTTTAATTTTTGTTTAATTTTCTTTGCTAATTGATAAAAAACTTTGATATTAGATCTAGGAATATGAAAAATAATTGATATCTGACTGAAAATTTTTTAGTGTAGTTTGCCAAATAATACTGGAGAGTCAAAAATTGATTGAATTTTAATTTTTAGACAAGTTGAAAGCAAAGCGCAGTTATTTAATTTTGGTTTAATTTGGTTTGCTAATAGTTAAAAGAAATTGAAATTAGATCTCTAAATATAAAAAACAATTAATATTTGACTGAAAATTTTTTCGTGTATTTTGCCAAATATTTTTGGCGAGCCAAAATTGATTGAATTTTTATTTTTTGACGAGTTGAAAGTAATGCGCAGTTATTTAATTTTTGTTTAATTTTGTTCCCTAACAGTTAAAAAATTTAAAATTAGATCTTGAAATATGGAAAATAATTAATATTTGACTGAAAATTTTTTAGTGTATGTCGCCAAATGTTTCTGGCGAGCCAAAATTGATTGAATTTTTATTTTTTGACGAGTTGAAAGTAACGCGCAGTTATAAAGTTTTTGTTTAATTTTGTTCGCTAATAGTTAAAAAAGTGTGAAATTAGATGCAGAAATATGGAAAATAATTGATATTTGACTGAAAATTTTTTAGTATATTTTGCCAAATATTTCTGGCAAGGCAAAAATTGATTAAATTTTTATTTTTTGACGAGTTGAAAGAAAAGCGCAGTTATTTAATTTTGGTTTATTTGTTTGCTAATAGTTAAAAAAGTTTGAAATTAGATCCAGAAATATGGAAAACAATTAATATTTGACTGAAAATTTTTTAGTGTATTTCGCCAAATGTTTCTGGCGAGCCAAAATTGATTGAATTTTTATTTTTTGACGAGTTGAAATTAATGCGCAGTTATTTAATTTTTGTTTAATTTTGTTCCCTAACAGTTAAAAAATTTAAAATTAGATCTAGAAATATAGAAAATAATTAATATTTGACTGAAAATTTTTTAGTGTATTTCGCCAAATGTTTCTGGCGAGCCAAAATTGATTGAATTTTTATTTTTTGACGAGTTGAAAGTAACGCGCAGTTATAAAGTTTTTGTTTAATTTTGTTCGCTAATAGTTAAAAAAGTGTGAAATTAGATGCAGAAATATGGAAAATAATTGATATTTGACTGAAAATTTTTTAGTATATTTTGCCAAAAATTTCTGGCAAGGCAAAAATTGATTAAATTTTTATTTTTTGACGAGTTGAAAGTAACGCGCAGTTTTTTAATTTTTGTTTAAATTGGTTTGCTAATAGGTAAAAAAAATTGAAATTAGATCTTTACATATGGAAAACAATTAATATTTGACTGAAAATTTTTTAGTGTATTTCGCCAAATGTTTCTGGCGAGCCAAAATTGATTGAATTTTTATTTTTTGACGAGTTGAAAGTAAGGCGCGGTTATAAAGTTTTTGTTTAATTTTGTTCGCTAATAGTTAAAAAAGTGTGCAATTAGATGCAGAAATATGGAAAATAATTGATATTTGACTGAAAATTTTTTAGTATATTTTGCCAAATATTTCTAGCAAGGCAAAAATTGATTAAATTTTTATTTTTTGACGAGTTGAAAGTAACGCGCAGTTTTTTAATTTTTGTTTAATTTGGTTTGCTAATAGGTAAAAAAAATTGAAATTAGATCTTTAAATATGGAAAACAATTAATATTTGACTGAAAATTTTTTAGTGTATTTCGCCAAATGTTTCTGGCGAGCCAAAATTGATTGAATTTTTATTTTTTGACGAGTTGAAATTAATGCGCAGTTATTTAATTTTTGTTTAATTTTGTTCCCTAACAGTTAAAAAATTTAAAATTAGATCTAGAAATATAGAAAATAATTAATATTTGACTGAAAATTTTTTAGTGTATTTCGCCAAATGTTTCTGGCGAGCCAAAATTGATTGAATTTTTATTTTTTGACGAGTTGAAAGTAACGCGCAGTTATAAAGTTTTTGTTTAATTTTGTTCGCTAATAGTTAAAAAAGTGTGAAATTAGATGCAGAAATATGGAAAATAAGTGATATTTGACTGAAAATTTTTTAGTATATTTTGCCAAAAATTTCTGGCAAGGCAAAAATTGATTGAATTTTTATTTTTTGACGAGTTGAAAGTAACGCGCAGGTATTCAGTTTTTGTTTAATTTGTTTGCTAATAGTTAAAAAAGTTTGAAATTAGATCCAGAAATATGGAAAATAACTGATATTTAACTGAAAATTTTTTAGTGTATTTTGCCAAATAATTCTGGCGCGTCAAAAATTGATTAAATTTTAATTTTTAGAAGAGTTGAAAGCAACGCGCAGTTATTTAATTTTAGTTTAATTTGGTTCGCTAATAGTTAAAAGAAATTGAAATTAGATCTCCAAATATGGAAAACAATTAATATTTAACTGAAAATTTTTTAGTGTATTTTGCCAAATATTTCTGGCGAGCCAAAATTGATTGAATTTTTATTTTTTGACGAGTTGAAAGTAACGCGCAGTTATAAAGTTTTTGTTTAATTTTGTTCGTTAATAGTTAAAAAAGTGTGAAATTAGATGCAGAAATATGAAAAATAATTGATATTTGACTGAAAATTTTTTAGTATATTTTGCCAAATATTTCTGGCAAGGCAAAAATTGATTAAATTTTTATTTTTTGACGAGTTGAAAGTAACGCGCAGTTTTTTAATTTTTGTTTAATTTGGTTTGCTAATAGGTAAAAAAAATTGAAATTAGATCTTTAAATATGGAAAACAATTAATATTTGACTGAAAATTTTTTAGTGTATTTCGCTAAATGTTTCTGGCGAGCCAAAATTGATTGAATTTTTATTTTTTGACGAGTTGAAAGTAATGCGCAGTTATTTAATTTTTGTTTAATTTTGTTCCCTAACAGTTAAAAAATTTAAAATTAGATCTAGAAATATAGAAAATAATTAATATTTGACTGAAAATTTTTTAGTGTATTTCGCCAAATGTTTCTGGCGAGCCAAAATTGATTGAATTTTTATTTTTTGACGAGTTGAAAGTAACGCGCAGGTATTCAGTTTTTGTTTAATTTGGTTTGCTAATAGGTAAAAAAAATTGAAATTAGATCTCTAAATATGGAAAACAATTAATATTTGACTGAAAATTTTTTCGTGTAATTTGCCAAATATTTTTGGCGAGCCAAAATTGATTGAATTTTTATTTTTTGACGAGTTGAAAGTAATGCGCAGTTATTTAATTTTTGTTTAATTTTGTTCCCTAACAGTTAAAAAATTTAAAATTAGATCTTGAAATATGGAAAATAATTAATATTTGACTGAAAATTTTTTAGTGTATGTCGCCAAATGTTTCTGGCGAGCCAAAATTGATTGAATTTTTATTTTTTGACGAGTTGAAAGTAACGCGCAGTTATAAAGTTTTTGTTTAATTTTGTTCGCTAATAGTTAAAAAAGTGTGAAATTAGATGCAGAAATATGGAAAATAATTGATATTTGACTGAAAATTTTTTAGTATATTTTGCCAAATATTTCTGGCAAGGCAAAAATTGATTAAATTTTTATTTTTTGACGAGTTGAAAGTAACGCGCAGTTTTTTAATTTTTGTTTAATTTGGTTCGCTAATAGTTAAAAAAAATTGAAATTAGATCTTTAAATATGGAATACAATTAATATTTGACTGAAAATTTTTTAGTGTATTTTGCCAAATATTTCTGGCGAGGCAAAAATTGATTGAATTTTAATTTTTTGACGAGTTGAAAGCAACGCGCAGTTATTTACTTTTTGTTTAATTTTCTTCGCTAATAGATAAAAAACTTTGATGTTAGATCTAGAAATATGTAAAATAATTGATATTTGACCGAAAATTTTTTAGTGTATTTTGCCAAATATTTCTGGCGAGGCTAAAATTGATTAAATATTCATTTTTTGACAAGTTGAATGTAACCCTCAGTTATTCAGTTTTAGTTCACTTTGTTCGCTAATAGTTAAAAAAGTTTGAAATTAGATCTAGAAATATGGAAAATAATTGATATTTGACTGAAAATTTTTTAGTATATTTTGCCAAATATTTATGGCGAGGCAAAAATAGATTGAATTTTTATTTTTTGACGAGTTAAAAGCAACGCGCAGTTATTTAATTTTTGTTTAATTTTCTTCGCTAATAGATAAAAAACTTTGATATTTGATCTAGAAATTTGGAAAGTAATTGATATTTGGCTGAAAATTTTTTAGTGTATTTTGCCAAATATTTCTGGCGTGGCTAAAATTCATTAAATATTCATTTTTTGACAAGTTGAATGTAACGCTCAGTTATTTAATTTTTGTTTTATTTTCTTCGCTAATAGTTAAAAAAGTTTGAAATTAGATCCAAAAATATGGAAAATAATTGATATTTGACTGAAAATTTTTTAGTGTATTTTGCCAAATATTTCTGGCGAGGCAAAAATTGATTGAATTTTAATTTTTTGACGAGTTGAAAGCAACGCGCAGTTATTTAATTTTTGTTTAATTTTCTTCGCTAATAGATAAAAAACTTTGATGTTAGATCTAGAAATATGGAAAATAATTTATATTTGACTGAAAATTTTTTAGTGTATTTTGCCAAATATTTCCGGCGAGGCAAAAATTGATTGAATTTTAATTTTTTGACGAGTTAAGAGCAACGCGCAGTTATTTAATTTTTGTTTAATTTTCTTTGCTAATAGATAAAAAACTTTGATGTTAGATCTAGAAATATGAAAAATAATTGATATTTGACTGAAAATTTTTTAGTGTATTTTGGCAAATATTTCTGGCGAGGCTAAAATTGATTAAATATTTATTTTTTGACAAGTTGAATGTAACGCTCAGTTATTCAGTTTTTGTTAACTTTGTTCGCTAATAGTTAAAAAAGTTTGAAATTAGATCCAGAAATATGGAAAATAATTGATATTTGACTAAAAATTTTTTAGTATATTTTGCCAAATATTTCTGGCGAGGCAAAAATTGATTGAATTTTAATTTTTTGACGAGTTGAAAGCAACGCGCAGTTATTTAATTTTTGTTTAATTTTTTTCGCTAATAAATAAAAAACTTTGATGTTAGATCTAGAAATATGGAAAAAAATTGATATTTGACTGAAAATTTTTTAGTGTATTTTGCCAAATATTTCTGGCGAGGCTAAAATTGATTAAATATTCATTTTTTGACAAGTTGAATGTAACGCTCAGTTATTCAGTTTTTGTTCACTTTGTTTGCTAATAGTTGAAAAAGTTTGAAATTAGATCCAGAAATATGGAAATAAATTGATATTTGACTGAAAATTTTTTAGTATATTTTGCCAAATATTTCTGGCGAGGCAAAAATTGATTGAATTTTAATTTTTTGACGAGTTGAAAGCAACGCGCAGTTATTTAATTTTTGTTTAAATTTGTTCGCTAATAGTTAAAAAAAAGTAATATTAGATCTAGAAATATGGAAAATATTTGATATTAAAATGAAAATTTTTTAGTGTTTTTTGCCAAATATTTCTGGCAAGGCTAAAATTGATTGAAAATTCATTTTTTGAAAAGTTGAATGTAACCCGCAGTTCTTCCATTTTTGTTCACTTTGTTCGCTAATAGTTAAAAACGTTTGAAATTAGATCCAGAAATATGGAAAATAATTGATATTTGACTGAAAATTTTTTAGTATATTTTGCCAAATATTTATGGCGAGGCAAAAATAGATTGAATTTTTATTTTTTGACGAGTTAAAAGCAACGCGCAGTTATTTAATTTTTGTTTTATTTTCTTCGCTAATAGTTAAAAAAGTTTGAAATTAGATCCAAAAATATGGAAAATAATTGATATTTGACTGAAAATTTTTTAGTGTATTTTGCCAAATATTTCTGGCGAGGCAAAAATTGATTGAATTTTAATTTTTTGACGAGTTGAAAGCAACGCGCAGTTATTTAATTTTTGTTTAATTTTCTTCCCTAATAGATAAAAAACTTTGATGTTAGATCTAGAAATATGGAAAATAATTGATATTTGACTGAAAATTTTTTAGTGTATTTTGCCAAATATTTCTGGCGAGGCAAAAATTGATTGAATTTTAATTTTTTGACGAGTTAAGAGCAACGCGCAGTTATTTAATTTTTGTTTAATTTTCTTCGCTAATAGATAAAAAACTTTGATGTTAGATCTAGAAATATGGAAAATAATTGATATTTGACTGAAAATTTTTTAGTGTATTTTGCCAAATATTTCTGGCGAGGCTAAAATTGATTAAATATTTATTTTTTGACAAGTTGAATGTAACGCTCAGTTATTCAGTTTTTGTTCACTTTGTTCGCTAATAGTTAAAAAAGTTTGAAATTAGATCCAGAAATATGGAAAATAATTGATATTTGACTAAAAATTTTTTAGTATAATTTGCCAAATATTTCTGGCGAGGCAAAAATTGATTGAATTTTAATTTTTTGACGAGTTGAAAGCAACGCACAGTTATTTAATTTTTGTTTAATTTTCTTCGCTAATAAATAAAAAACTTTGATGTTAGATCTAGAAATATGGAAAATAATTGATATTTGACTGAAAATTTTTTAGTGTATTTTGCCAAATACTTCTGGCGAGGCTAAAATTGATTAAATATTTATTTTTTGACAAGTTGAATGTAACGCTCAGTTATTCAGTTTTTGTTCACTTTGTTCGCTAATAGTTAAAAAAGTTTGAAATTAGATCCAGAAATATGGAAAATAATTGATATTTGACTAAAAATTTTTTAGTATATTTTGCCAAATATTTCTGGCGAGGCAAAAATTGATTGAATTTTAATTTTTTGACGAGTTGAAAGCAACGCGCAGTTATTTAATTTTTGTTTAATTTTCTTCGCTAATAAATAAAAAACTTTGATGTTAGATCTAGAAATATGGAAAATAATTGATATTTGACTGAAAATTTTTTAGTATATTTTGCCAAATATTTCTGGCAAGGCAAAAATTGATTAAATTTTTATTTTTTGACGAGTTGAAAGTAACGCGCAGTTTTTTAATTTTTGTTTAATTTGGTTTGCTAATAGGTAAAAAAAATTGAAATTAGATCTTTAAATATGGAAAACAATTAATATTTGACTGAAAATTTTTTAGTGTATTTCGCTAAATGTTTCTGGAGAGCCAAAATTGATTGAATTTTTATTTTTTGACGAGTTGAAAGTAACGCGCAGGTATTAAGTTTTTGTTTAATTTGTTTGCTAATAGTTAAAAAAGTTTGAAATAAGATCCAGAAATATGGAAAATAATTGATATTTAACTGGAAATTTTTTAGTGTATTTTGCCAAATAATTCTGGCGAGTCAAAAATTGATTAAATTTTAATTTTTAGAAGAGTTCAAAGCAACGCGCAGTTATTTAATTTTTGTTTAAATTTGTTCGCTAATAGTTAAAAAAAAGTAATATTAGATCTAGAAATATGGAAAATATTTGATATTAAAATGAAAATTTTTTAGTGTTTTTTGCCAAATATTTCTGGCAAGGCTAAAATTGATTGAAAATTCATTTTTTCAAAAGTTGAATGTAACCCGCAGTTCTTCCATTTTTGTTCACTTTGTTCGCTAATAGTTAAAAACGTTTGAAATTAGATCCAGAAATATGGAAAATAATTGATATTTGACTGAAAATTTTTTAGTATATTTTGCCAAATATTTCTGGCGAGGCAAAAATTGATTGAATTTTAATTTTTTGACGAGTTGAAAGCAACGCGCAGTTATTTAATTTTTGTTTAATTTTCTTCGCTAATAGATAAAAAACTTTGATGTTAGATCTAGAAATATGTAAAATAATTGATATTTGACTGAAAATTTTTTAGTGTATTTTGCCAAATATTTCTGGCGAGGCAAAAATTAATTGAATTTTAATTTTTTGACGAGTTGAGAGCAACGCGCAGTTATTTAATTTTTGTTTAATTTTCTTCGCTAATAGATAAAAAACTTTGATGTTAGATCTAGAAATATGGAAAATAATTGATATTTGACTGAAAATTTTTTAGTGTATTTTGCCAAATATTTCTCGCGAGGCTAAAATTGATTAAATATTCATTTTTAGACAAGTTGAATGTAACGCTCAGTTATTCAGTTTTTGTTTACTTTGTTTGCTAATAGTTGAAAAAGTTTGAAATTAGATCCAGAAATATGGAAATGAATTGATATTTGACTGAAAATTTTTTAGTATATTTTGCCAAATATTTCTGGCGAGGCAAAAATTGATTGAATTTTAATTTTTTGACGAGTTGAGAGCAACGCGCAGTTATTTAATTTTTGTTTAATTTTCTTCGCTAATAGATAAAAAACTTTGATGTTAGATCTAGAAATATGGAAAATAATTGATATTTGACTGAAAATTTTTTAGTATATTTTGCCAAATATTTATGGCGAGGCAAAAATAGATTGAATTTTTATTTTTTGACGAGTTAAAAGCAACGCGCAGTTATTTAATTTTTGTTTTATTTTCTTCGCTAATAGTTAAAAAAGTTTGAAATTAGATCCAAAAATATGGAAAATAATTGATATTTGACTGAAAATTTTTTAGTGTATTTTGCCAAATATTTCTGGCGAGGCAAAAATTGATTGAATTTTAATTTTTTGACGAGTTGAAAGCAACGTGCAGTTATTTAATTTTTGTTTAATTTTCTTCCCTAATAGATAAAAAACTTTGATGTTAGATCTAGAAATATGGAAAATAATTGATATTTGACTGAAAATTTTTTAGTGTATTTTGCCAAATATTTCTGGCGAGGCAAAAATTGATTGAATTTTAATTTTTTGACGAGTTAAGAGCAACGCGCAGTTATTTAATTTTTGTTTAATTTTCTTCGCTAATAGATAAAAAACTTTGATGTTAGATCTAGAAATATGGAAAATAATTGATATTTGACTGAAAATTTTTTAGTGTATTTTGCCAAATATTTCTGGCGAGGCTAAAATTGATTAAATATTTATTTTTTGACAAGTTGAATGTAACGCTCAGTTATTCAGTTTTTGTTCACTTTGTTCGCTAATAGTTTAAAAAGTTTGAAATTAGATCCAGAAATATGGAAAATAATTGATATTTGACTAAAAATTTTTTAGTATAATTTGCCAAATATTTCTGGCGAGGCAAAAATTGATTGAATTTTAATTTTTTGACGAGTTGAAAGCAACGCGCAGTTATTTAATTTTGGTTTAATTTGGTTCGCTAATAGTTAAAAGAAATTGAAATTAGATCTCTAAATATGGAAAACAATTAATATTTGACTGAAAATTTTTTCGTGTAATTTGCCAAATATTTTTGGCGAGCCAAAATTAATTGAATTTTTATTTTTTGACGAGTTGAAAGTAATGCGCAGTTATTTAATTTTTGTTTAATTTTGTTCCCTAACAGTTAAAAAATTTAAAATTAGATCTTGAAATATGGAAAATAATTAATATTTGACTGAAAATTTTTTAGTGTATGTCGCCAAATGTTTCTGGCGAGCCAAAATTGATTGAATTTTTATTTTTTGACGAGTTGAAAGCAACGCGCAGTTATTTACTTTTTGTTTAATTTTCTTCGCTAATAGATAAAAAACTTTGATGTTAGATCTAGAAATATGTAAAATAATTGATATTTGACCGAAAATTTTTTAGTGTATTTTGCCAAATATTTCTGGCGAGGCTAAAATTGATTAAATATTCATTTTTTGACAAGTTGAATGTAACCCTCAGTTAATCAGTTTTAGTTCACTTTGTTCGCTAAGAGTTAAAAAAGTTTGAAATTAGATCTAGAAATATGGAAAATAATTGGTATTTGACTGAAAATTTTTTAGTATATTTTGCCAAATATTTCTGGCGAGGCAATAATAGATTGAATTTTTATTTTTTGACGAGTTGAAAGCAACGCGCAGTTATTTAATTTTTGTTTAATTTTCTTCGCTAATAGATAAAAAACTTTGATGTTAGATCTAGAAATATGGAAAATAATTGATATTTAACTGAAAATTTTTTAGTGTATTTTGCCAAATAATTCTGGCGAGTCAAAAATTGATTAAATTTTAATTTTTAGAAGAGTTCAAAGCAACGCGCAGTTATTTAATTTTTGTTTAATTTTCTTTGCTAATAGATAAAAAACTTTGATATTTGATCTAGAAATTTAAAAAGTAATTGATATTTGGCTGAAAATTTTTTAGTGTATTTTGCCAAATATTTCTGGCGTGGCTAAAATTGATTAAATATTCATTTTTTGACAAGTTGAATGTAACGCTCAGTTATTTAATTTTTGTTTTATTTTCTTCGCTAATAGTTAAAAAAGTTTGAAATTAGATCCAAAAATATGGAAAATAATTGATATTTGACTGAAAAATTTTTAGTGTATTTTGCCAAATATTTCTGGCGAGGCAAAAATTGATTGAATTTTAATTTTTTGACGAGTTGAAAGCAACGCGCAGTTATTTAATTTTTGTTTAATTTTCTTCGCTAATAGATAAAAAACTTTGATGTTAGATCTAGAAATATGGAAAATAATTGATATTTGACTGAAAATTTTTTAGTGTATTTTGCCAAATATTTCTGGCGAGGCTAAAATTGATTAAATATTTATTTTTTGACAAGTTGAATGTAACGCTCAGTTATTCAGTTTTTGTTCACTTTGTTCGCTAATAGTTAAAAAAGTTTGAAATTAGATCCAGAAATATGGAAAATAATTGATATTTGACTAAAAATTTTTGAGTATATTTTGCCAAATATTTCTGGCGAGGCAAAAATTTATTAAATATTCATTTTTTGACAAGTTGAAAGCAACGCGCAGTTATTTAATTTTTGTTTAATTTTCTTCGCTAATAGATAAAAAACTTTGATGTTAGATCTAGAAATATGGAAAATAATTGATGTTTGACTGAAAATTTTTTAGTGTATTTTGCTAAATATTTCTGGCGAGGCTAAAATTTATTAAATATTCATTTTTTGACAAGTTGAATGTAACGCTCAGTTATTCAGTTTTTGTTCACTCTGTTTGCTAATAGTTGAAAAAGTTTGAAATAAGATGCAGAAATATGGAAAAGAATTGATATTTGACTGAAAATTTATTAGTATATTTTGCCAAATATTTCTGGCGAGGCAAAAATTAATTGAATTTTAATTTTTTGACGAGTTGAAAGCAACGCGCAGTTATTTAATTTTTGTTTAATTTTCTTTGCTAATAGATAAAAAACTTTGATATTTGATCTAGAAATTAAAAAAGTAATTGATATTTGGCTGAAAATTTTTTAGTGTATTTTGCCAAATATTTCTGGCGTGGCTAAAATTGATTAAATATTCATTTTTTGACAAGTTGAATGTAACGCTCAGTTATTTAATTTTTGTTTTATTTTCTTCGCTAATAGTTAAAAAAGTTTGAAATTAGATCCAAAAATATGGAAAATAATTGATATTTGACTGAAAAATTTTTAGTGTATTTTGCCAAATATTTCTGGCGAGGCTAAAATTTATTAAATATTCATTTTTTGACAAGTTGAAAGCAACGCGCAGTTATTTAATTTTTGTTTAATTTTCTTCGCTAATAGATAAAAAACTTTGATGTTAGATCTAGAAATATGGAAAATAATTGATATTTGACTGAAAATTTTTTAGTGTATTTTGCCAAATATTTCTGGCGAGGCTAAAATTGATTAAATATTTATTTTTTGACAAGTTGAATGTAACGCTCAGTTATTCAGTTTTTGTTCACTTTGTTCGCTAATAGTTAAAAAAGTTTGAAATTAGATCCAAAAATATGGAAAATAATTGATATATGACTGAAAATTTTTTAGTATATTTTGCCAAATATTTCTGACGAGGCAAAAATTGATTGAATTTTAATTTTTTGACGAGTTGAAAGCAACGCGCAGTTATTTAATTTTTGTTTTATTTTCTTCGCTAATAGTTAAAAAAGTTTGAAATTAGATCCAAAAATATGGAAAATAATTGATATTTGACTGAAAATATTTTAGTGTATTTTGCCAAATATTTCTGGCGAGGCAAAAATTGATTGAATTTTAATTTTTTGACGAGTTGAAAGCAACGCGCAGTTATTTAATTTTTGTTTAATTTTCTTCCCTAATAGATAAAAAACTTTGATGTTAGATCTAGAAATATGGAAAATAATTGATATTTGACTGAAAATTTTTTAGTGTATTTTGCCAAATATTTCTGGCGAGGCAAAAATTGATTGAATTTTAATTTTTTGACGAGTTAAGAGCAACGCGCAGTTATTTAATTTTTGTTTAATTTTCTTCGCTAATAGATAAAAAACTTTGATGTTAGATCTAGAAATATGGAAAATAATTGATATTTGACTGAAAATTTTTTAGTGTATTTTGCCAAATATTTCTGGCGAGGCTAAAATTGATTAAATATTTATTTTTTGACAAGTTGAATGTAACGCTCAGTTATTCAGTTTTTGTTCACTTTGTTCGCTAATAGTTAAAAAAGTTTGAAATTAGATCCAGAAATATGGAAAATAATTGATATTTGACTAAAAATTTTTTAGTATAATTTGCCAAATATTTCTGGCGAGGCAAAAATTGATTGAATTTTAATTTTTTGACGAGTTGAAAGCAACGCGCAGTTATTTAATTTTTGTTTAATTTTCTTCGCTAATAAATAAAAAACTTTGATGTTAGATCTAGAAATATGGAAAATAAATGATATTTGACTGAAAATTTTTTAGTGTATTTTGCCAAATACTTCTGGCGAGGCTAAAATTGATTAAATATTTATTTTTTGACAAGTTGAATGTAACGCTCAGTTATTCAGTTTTTGTTCACTTTGTTCGCTAATAGTTAAAAAAGTTTGAAATTAGATCCAGAAATATGGAAAATAATTGATATTTGACTAAAAATTTTTTAGTATATTTTGCCAAATATTTCTGGCGAGGCAAAAATTGATTGAATTTTAATTTTTTGACGAGTTGAAAGCAACGCGCAGTTATTTAATTTTTGTTTAATTTTCTTCGCTAATAAATAAAAAACTTTGATGTTAGATCTAGAAATATGGAAAATAATTGATATTTGACTGAAAATTTTTTAGTATATTTTGCCAAATATTTCTGGCAAGGCAAAAATTGATTAAATTTTTATTTTTTGACGAGTTGAAAGTAACGCGCAGTTTTTTAATTTTTGTTTAATTTGGTTTGCTAATAGGTAAAAAAAATTGAAATTAGATCTTTAAATATGGAAAACAATTAATATTTGACTGAAAATTTTTTAGTGTATTTCGCTAAATGTTTCTGGAGAGCCAAAATTGATTGAATTTTTATTTTTTGACGAGTTGAAAGTAACGCGCAGGTATTAAGTTTTTGTTTAATTTGTTTGCTAATAGTTAAAAAAGTTTGAAATAAGATCCAGAAATATGGAAAATAATTGATATTTAACTGGAAATTTTTTAGTGTATTTTGCCAAATAATTCTGGCGAGTCAAAAATTGATTAAATTTTAATTTTTAGAAGAGTTCAAAGCAACGCGCAGTTATTTAATTTTTGTTTAAATTTGTTCGCTAATAGTTAAAAAAAAGTAATATTAGATCTAGAAATATGGAAAATATTTGATATTAAAATGAAAATTTTTTAGTGTTTTTTGCCAAATATTTCTGGCAAGGCTAAAATTGATTGAAAATTCATTTTTTCAAAAGTTGAATGTAACCCGCAGTTCTTCCATTTTTGTTCACTTTGTTCGCTAATAGTTAAAAACGTTTGAAATTAGATCCGGAAATATGGAAAATAATTGATATTTGACTGAAAATTTTTTAGTATATTTTGCCAAATATTTCTGGCGAGGCAAAAA
The DNA here is from genome assembly GCA_037103525.1 of Ganaspis brasiliensis. Taxonomy (NCBI): domain Eukaryota; kingdom Metazoa; phylum Arthropoda; class Insecta; order Hymenoptera; family Figitidae; genus Ganaspis; species Ganaspis brasiliensis. The sequence goes on from JAZKLR010000525.1 coordinate 628,932, forward strand.
TTGATTGAATTTTAATTTTTTGACGAGTTGAAAGCAACGCGCAGTTATTTAATTTTTGTTTAATTTTCTTCGCTAATAGATAAAAAACTTTGATGTTAGATCTAGAAATATGGAAAATAATTGATATTTGACTGAAAATTTTTTAGTGTATTTTGCCAAATATTTCTGGCGAGGCAAAAATTAATTGAATTTTAATTTTTTGACGAGTTGAGAGCAACGCGCAGTTATTTAATTTTTGTTTAATTTTTTTCGCTAATAGATAAAAAACTTTGATGTTAGATCTAGAAATATGGAAAATAATTGATATTTGACTGAAAATTTTTTAGTGTATTTTGCCAAATATTTCTCGCGAGGCTAAAATTGATTAAATATTCATTTTTTGACAAGTTGAATGTAACGCTCAGTTATTCAGTTTTTGTTTACTTTGTTTGCTAATAGTTGAAAAAGTTTGAAATTAGATCCAGAAATATGGAAATGAATTGATATTTGACTGAAAATTTTTTAGTATATTTTGCCAAATATTTCTGGCGCGGCTAAAATTGATTAAATATTCATTTTTTGACAAGTTAAATGTAACGCTCAGTTATTCAGTTTTTGTTCACTTTGTTTGCTAATAGTTAAAAAAGTTTGAAATTAGATCCAGAAATATGGAAAATAATTGATATTTGACTGAAAATTTTTTAGTATATTTTGCCAAATATTTCTGGCGAGGCAAAAATTGATTGAATTTTAATTTTTTGACGAGTTGAAAGCTTTTGAAAGTTTTTGTTTAAATTTGTTCGCTAATAGTTAAAAAAAAGTAATATTAGATCTAGAAATATGGAAAATATTTGATATTAAAATGAAAATTTTTTAGTGTTTTTTGCCAAATATTTCTGGCAAGGCTAAAATTGATTGAAAATTCATTTTTTGAAAAGTTGAATGTAACCCGCAGTTCTTCCATTTTTGTTCACTTTGTTCGCTAATAGTTAAAAACGTTTGAAATTAGATCCAGAAATATGGAAAATAATTGATATTTGACTGAAAATTTTTTAGTATATTTTGCCAAATATTTATGGCGAGGCAAAAATAGATTGAATTTTTATTTTTTGACGAGTTAAAAGCAACGCGCAGTTATTTAATTTTTGTTTAATTTTCTTCGCTAATAGATAAAAAACTTTGATATTTGATCTAGAAATTTGGAAAGTAATTGATATTTGGCTGAAAATATTTTAGTGTATTTTGCGAAATATTTCTGGCGTGGCTAAAATTGATTAAATATTCATTTTTTGACAAGTTGAATGTAACCCTCAGTTATTCAATTTTTGTTTTATTTTCTTCGCTAATAGTTAAAAAAGTTTGAAATTAGATCCAAAAATATGGAAAATAATTGATATTTGACTGAAAATTTTTTAGTGTATTTTGCCAAATATTTCTGGCGAGGCAAAAATTGATTGAATTTTAATTTTTTGACGAGTTGAAAGCAACGCGCAGTTATTTAATTTTTGTTTAATTTTCTTCGCTAATAGATAAAAAACTTTGATGTTAGATCTAGAAATATGGAAAATAATTGATATTTGACTGAAAATTTTTCAGTGTATTTTGCCAAATATTTCTGGCGAGGCAAAAATTAATTGAATTTTAATTTTTTGACGAGTTGAGAGCAACGCGCAGTTATTTAATTTTTGTTTAATTTTCTTCGCTAATAGATAAAAAACTTTGATGTTAGATCTAGAAATATGGAAAATAATTGATATTTGACTGAAAAATTTTTAGTGTATTTTGCCAAATATTTCTCGCGAGGCTAAAATTGATTAAATATTCATTTTTTGACAAGTTGAATGTAACGCTCAGTTATTCAGTTTTTGTTTACTTTGTTTGCTAATAGTTGAAAAAGTTTGAAATTAGATCCAGAAATATGGAAATGAATTGATATTTGACTGAAAATTTTTTAGTATATTTTGCCAAATATTTCTGGCAAGGCAAAAATTGATTGAATTTTAATTTTTTGACGAGTTGAAAGCAACGCGCAGTTTTTTAATTTTTGTTTAATTTGGTTCGCTGATAGTTAAAAAAAATTGAAATTAGATCTAGAAATATGGAAAACAATTAATATTTGACTGAAAATTTTTTAGTGTATTTCGCCAAATGTTTCTGGCGAGCCAAAATTGATTGAATTTTTATTTTTTGACGAGTTGAAAGTAACGCGCAGGTATTAAATTTTTGTTTAATTTGTTTGCTAATAGTTAAAAAAGTTTAAAATTAGATCCAGAAATATGGAAAATAATTGATATTTAACTGAAAATTTTTTAGTGTATTTTGCCAAATAATTCTGGCGAGTCAAAAATTGATTAAATTTTAATTTTTAGAAGAGTTCAAAGCAACGCGCAGTTATTTAATTTTGGTTTAATTTGGTTCGCTAATAGTTAAAAGAAATTGAAATTAGATTTTTAAATATGGAAAACAATTAATATTTGACTGAAAATTTTTTCGTGTAATTTGCCAAATATTTTTGGCGAGCCAAAATTAATTGAATTTTTATTTTTTGACGAGTTGAAAGTAATGCGCAGTTATTTAATTTTTGTTTAATTTTGTTCCCTAACAGTTAAAAAATTTAAAATTAGATCTTGAAATATGGAAAATAATTAATATTTGACTGAAAATTTTTTAGTGTATGTCGCCAAATATTTCTGGCGAGGCTAAAATTGATTAAATATTCATTTTTTGACAAGTTGAATGTAACCCTCAGTTAATCAGTTTTAGTTCACTTTGTTCGCTAAGAGTTAAAAAAGTTTGAAATTAGATCTAGAAATATGGAAAATAATTGATATTTGACCGAAAATTTTTTAGTGTATTTTGCCAAATATTTCTGGCGAGGCTAAAATTGATTAAATATTCATTTTTTGACAAGTTGAATGTAACCCTCAGTTAATCAGTTTTAGTTCACTTTGTTCGCTAAGAGTTAAAAAAGTTTGAAATTAGATCTAGAAATATGGAAAATAATTGGTATTTGACTGAAAATTTTTTAGTATATTTTGCCAAATATTTCTGGCGAGGCAATAATAGATTGAATTTTTATTTTTTGACGAGTTGAATGTAACCCTCAGTTAATCAGTTTTAGTTCACTTTCTTCGCTAATAGATAAAAAACTTTGATGTTAGATCTAGAAATATGTAAAATAATTGATATTTGACCGAAAATTTTTTAGTGTATTTTGCCAAATATTTCTGGCGAGGCTAAAATTGATTAAATATTCATTTTTTGACAAGTTGAATGTAACCCTCAGTTAATCAGTTTTAGTTCACTTTCTTCGCTAATAGATAAAAAACTTTGATGTTAGATCTAGAAATATGTAAAATAATTGATATTTGACCGAAAATTTTTTAGTGTATTTTGCCAAATATTTCTGGCGAGGCTAAAATTGATTAAATATTCATTTTTTGACAAGTTGAATGTAACCCTCAGTTAATCAGTTTTAGTTCACTTTGTTCGCTAAGAGTTAAAAAAGTTTGAAATTAGATCTAGAAATATGGAAAATAATTGGTATTTGACTGAAAATTTTTTAGTATATTTTGCCAAATATTTCTGGCGAGGCAATAATAGATTGAATTTTTATTTTTTGACGAGTTGAAAGCAACGCGCAGTTATTTAATTTTTGTTTAATTTTCTTCGCTAATAGATAAAAAACTTTGATGTTAGATCTAGAAATATGGAAAATAATTGATATTTGACTGAAAATTTTTTAGTGTATTTTGCCAAATATTTCTGGCAAGGCTAAAATTGATTAAATTTTTTTTTTTTGACGAGTTGAAAGTAACGCGCAGGTATTCAGTTTTTGTTCACTTTGTTCGCTAATAGTTAAAAAAAATTTTAAATTAGATCCAGAAATATGGAAAATAATTGATATTTGACTAAAAATTTTTTAGTATATTTTGCCAAATATTTCTGGCAAGGCAAAAATTGATTGAATTTTAATTTTTTGACGAGTTGAAAGCAACGCGCAGTTTTTTAATTTTTGTTTAATTTGGTTCGCTGATAGTTAAAAAAAATTGAAATTAGATCTCTAAATATGGAAAACAATTAATATTTGACTGAAAATTTTTTCGTGTAATTTGCCAAATATTTTTGGCGAGCCAAAATTAATTGAATTTTTATTTTTTGACGAGTTGAAAGTAATGCGCAGTTATTTAATTTTTGTTTAATTTTGTTCCCTAACAGTTAAAAAATTTAAAATTAGATCTTGAAATATGAAAAATAATTAATATTTGACTGAAAATTTTTTAGTGTATGTCGCCAAATGTTTCTGGCGAGCCAAAATTGATTGAATTTTAATTTTTAGAAGAGTTCAATGCAACGCGCAGTTATTTACTTTTTGTTTAATTTTCTTCGCTAATAGATAAAAAACTTTGATGTTAGATCTAGAAATATGTAAAATAATTGATATTTGACCGAAAATTTTTTAGTGTATTTTGCCAAATATTTCTGGCGAGGCTAAAATTGATTAAATATTCATTTTTTGACAAGTTGAATGTAACCCTCAGTTAATCAGTTTTAGTTCACTTTGTTCGCTAAGAGTTAAAAAAGTTTGAAATTATATCTAGAAATATGGAAAATAATTGGTATTTGACTGAAAATTTTTTAGTATATTTTGCCAAATATTTCTGGCGAGGCAATAATAGATTGAATTTTTATTTTTTGACGAGTTGAAAGCAACGCGCAGTTATTTAATTTTTGTTTAATTTTCTTCGCTAATAGATAAAAAACTTTGATGTTAGATCTAGAAATATGGAAAATAATTGATATTTAACTGAAAATTTTTTAGTGTATTTTGCCAAATAATTCTGGCGAGTCAAAAATTGATTAAATTTTAATTTTTAGAAGAGTTCAAAGCAACGCGCAGTTATTTAATTTTTGTTTAATTTTCTTTGCTAATAGATAAAAAACTTTGATATTTGATCTAGAAATTTGGAAAGTAATTGATATTTGGCTAAAAATTTTTTAGTGTATTTTGCCAAATATTTCTGGCGTGGCTAAAATTGATTAAATATTCATTTTTTGACAAGTTGAATGTAACGCTCAGTTATTTAATTTTTGTTTTATTTTCTTCGCTAATAGTTAAAAAAGTTTGAAATTAGATCCAAAAATATGGAAAATAATTGATATTTGACTGAAAAATTTTTAGTGTATTTTGCCAAATATTTCTGGCGAGGCAAAAATTGATTGAATTTTAATTTTTTGACGAGTTGAAAGCAACGCGCAGTTATTTACTTTTTGTTTAATTTTCTTCGCTAATAGATAAAAAACTTTGATGTTAGATCTAGAAATATGTAAAATAATTGATATTTGACCGAAAATTTTTTAGTGTATTTTGCCAAATATTTCTGGCGAGGCTAAAATTGATTAAATATTCATTTTTTGACAAGTTGAATGTAACCCTCAGTTAATCAGTTTTAGTTCACTTTGTTCGCTAAGAGTTAAAAAAGTTTGAAATTAGATCTAGAAATATGGAAAATAATTGGTATTTGACTGAAAATTTTTTAGTATATTTTGCCAAATATTTCTGGCGAGGCAATAATAGATTGAATTTTTATTTTTTGACGAGTTGAAAGCAACGCGCAGTTATTTAATTTTTGTTTAATTTTCTTCGCTAATAGATAAAAAACTTTGATGTTAGATCTAGAAATATGGAAAATAATTGTTATTTAACTGAAAATTTTTTAGTGTATTTTGCCAAATAATTCTGGCGAGTCAAAAATTGATTAAATTTTAATTTTTAGAAGAGTTCAAAGCAACGCGCAGTTATTTAATTTTTGTTTAATTTTCTTTGCTAATAGATAAAAAACTTTGATATTTGATCTAGAAATTTGGAAAGTAATTGATATTTGGCTGAAAATTTTTTAGTGTATTTTGCCAAATATTTCTGGCGTGGCTAAAATTGATTAAATATTCATTTTTTGACAAGTTGAATGTAACGCTCAGTTATTTAATTTTTGTTTTATTTTCTTCGCTAATAGTTAAAAAAGTTTGAAATTAGATCCAAAAATATGGAAAATAATTGATATTTGACTGAAAAATTTTTAGTGTATTTTGCCAAATATTTCTGGCGAGGCAAAAATTGATTGAATTTTAATTTTTTGACGAGTTGAAAGCAACGCGCAGTTATTTAATTTTTGTTTAATTTTCTTCGCTAATAGATAAAAAACTTTGATGTTAGATCTAGAAATATGGAAAATAATTGATATTTGACTGAAAATTTTTTAGTGTATTTTGCCAAATATTTCTGGCAAGGCTAAAATTGATTAAATATTTATTTTTTGACAAGTTGAATGTAACGCTCAGTTATTCAGTTTTTGTTCACTTTGTTCGCTAATAGTTAAAAAAGTTTGAAATTAGATCCAGAAATATGGAAAATAATTGATATTTGACTAAAAATCTTTGAGTATATTTTGCCAAATATTTCTGGCGAGGCAAAAATTGATTGAATTTTAATTTTTTGACGAGTTGAAAGCAACGCGCAGTTATTTAATTTTTGTTTAATTTTCTTTGCTAATAGATAAAAAACTTTGTTGTTAGATCTAGAAATATGGAAAATAATTGATATTTGACTGAAAATTTTTTAGTGTATTTTGCCAAATATTTCTGGCGCGGCTAAAATTGATTAAATATTCATTTTTTGACAAGTTGAATGTAACGCTCAGATATTCAGTTTTTGTTCACTTTGTTCGCTAATAGCTAAAAAAGTTTGAAATTAGATCCAAAAATATGGAAAATAATTGATATATGACTGAAAATTTTTTAGTATATTTTGCCAAATATTTCTGACGAGGCAAAAATTGATTGAATTTTAATTTTTTGACGAGTTGAAAGCAACGCGCAGTTATTTAATTTTTGTTTAATTTTCTTCGCTAATAGATAAAAAACTTTGATGTTAGATCTAGAAATATGGAAAATAATTGGTATTTGACTGAAAATTTTTTAGTATATTTTGCCAAATATTTCTGGCGAGGCAATAATAGATTGAATTTTTATTTTTTGACGAGTTGAAAGCAACGCGCAGTTATTTAATTTTTGTTTAATTTTCTTCGCTAATAGATAAAAAACTTTGATGTTAGATCTAGAAATATGGAAAATAATTGATATTTAACTGAAAATTTTTTAGTGTATTTTGCCAAATAATTCTGGCGAGTCAAAAATTGATTAAATTTTAATTTTTAGAAGATTTCCAAGCAACGCGCAGTTATTTAATTTTTGTTTAATTTTCTTTGCTAATAGATAAAAAACTTTGATATTTGATCTAGAAATTTGGAAAGTAATTGATATTTGGCTAAAAATTTTTTAGTGTATTTTGCCAAATATTTCTGGCGTGGCTAAAATTGATTAAATATTCATTTTTTGACAAGTTGAATGTAACGCTCAGTTATTTAATTTTTGTTTTATTTTCTTCGCTAATAGTTAAAAAAGTTTGAAATTAGATCCAAAAATATGGAAAATAATTGATATTTGACTGAAAAATTTTTAGTGTATTTTGCCAAATATTTCTGGCGAGGCAAAAATTGATTGAATTTTAATTTTTTGACGAGTTGAAAGCAACGCGCAGTTATTTACTTTTTGTTTAATTTTCTTCGCTAATAGATAAAAAACTTTGATGTTAGATCTAGAAATATGTAAAATAATTGATATTTGACCGAAAATTTTTTAGTGTATTTTGCCAAATATTTCTGGCGAGGCTAAAATTGATTAAATATTCATTTTTTGACAAGTTGAATGTAACCCTCAGTTAATCAGTTTTAGTTCACTTTGTTCGCTAAGAGTTAAAAAAGTTTGAAATTAGATCTAGAAATATGGAAAATAATTGGTATTTGACTGAAAATTTTTTAGTATATTTTGCCAAATATTTCTGGCGAGGCAATAATAGATTGAATTTTTATTTTTTGACGAGTTGAAAGCAACGCGCAGTTATTTAATTTTTGTTTAATTTTCTTCGCTAATAGATAAAAAACTTTGATGTTAGATCTAGAAATATGGAAAATAATTGATATTTAACTGAAAATTTTTTAGTGTATTTTGCCAAATAATTCTGGCGAGTCAAAAATTGATTAAATTTTAATTTTTAGAAGAGTTCAAAGCAACGCGCAGTTATTTAATTTTTGTTTAATTTTCTTTGCTAATAGATAAAAAACTTTGATATTTGATCTAGAAATTTGGAAAGTAATTGATATTTGGCTGAAAATTTTTTAGTGTATTTTGCCAAATATTTCTGGCGTGGCTAAAATTGATTAAATATTCATTTTTTGACAAGTTGAATGTAACGCTCAGTTATTTAATTTTTGTTTTATTTTCTTCGCTAATAGTTAAAAAAGTTTGAAATTAGATCCAAAAATATGGAAAATAATTGATATTTGACTGAAAAATTTTTAGTGTATTTTGCCAAATATTTCTGGCGAGGCAAAAATTGATTGAATTTTAATTTTTTGACGAGTTGAAAGCAACGCGCAGTTATTTAATTTTTGTTTAATTTTCTTCGCTAATAGATAAAAAACTTTGATGTTAGATCTAGAAATATGGAAAATAATTGATATTTGACTGAAAATTTTTTAGTGTATTTTGCCAAATATTTCTGGCAAGGCTAAAATTGATTAAATATTTATTTTTTGACAAGTTGAATGTAACGCTCAGTTATTCAGTTTTTGTTCACTTTGTTCGCTAATAGTTAAAAAAGTTTGAAATTAGAACCAGAAATATGGAAAATAATTGATATTTGACTAAAAATCTTTGAGTATATTTTGCCAAATATTTCTGGCGAGGCAAAAATTGATTGAATTTTAATTTTTTGACGAGTTGAAAGCAACGCGCAGTTATTTAATTTTTGTTTAATTTTCTTTGCTAATAGATAAAAAACTTTTGTTGTTAGATCTAGAAATATGGAAAATAATTGATATTTGACTGAAAATTTTTTAGTGTATTTTGCCAAATATTTCTGGCGCGGCTAAAATTGATTAAATATTCATTTTTTGACAAGTTGAATGTAACGCTCAGATATTCAGTTTTTGTTCACTTTGTTCGCTAATAGCTAAAAAAGTTTGAAATTAGATCCAAAAATATGGAAAATAATTGATATATGACTGAAAATTTTTTAGAATATTTTGCCAAATATTTCTGACGAGGCAAAAATTGATTGAATTTTAATTTTTTGACGAGTTGAAAGCAACGCGCAGTTATTTAATTTTTGTTTAATTTTCTTCGCTAATAGATAAAAAACTTTGATGTTAGATCTAGAAATATGGAAAATAATTGATGTTTGACTGAAAATTTTTTAGTGTATTTTGCTAAATATTTCTGGCGAGGCTAAAATTTATTAAATATTCATTTTTTGACAAGTTAAATGTAACGCTCAGTTATTCAGTTTTTGTTCACTTTGTTTGCTAATAGTTAAAAAAGTTTGAAATTAGATCCAGAAATATGGAAAATAATTGATATTTGACTGAAAATTTATTAGTATATTTTGCCAAATATTTCTGGCGAGGCAAAAATTAATTGAATTTTAATTTTTTGACGAGGTGAAAGCAACGCGCAGTTATTTAATTTTTGTTTAAATTTGTTCGCTAATAGTTAAAAAAAGTAATATTAGATCTAAAAATATGGAAAATATTTGATATTAAAATGAAAATTTTTTAGTGTTTTTTGCCAAATATTTCTGGCAAGGCTAAAATTGATTGAAAATTCATTTTTTGAAAAGTTGAATGTAACGCGCAGTTCTTCCATTTTTGTTCACTTTGTTCGCTAATAGTTAAAAACGTTTGAATTTAGATCCAGAAATATGGAAAATAATTGATATTTGACTGAAAATTTATTAGTATATTTTGCCAAATATTTCTGGCGAGGCAAAAATTAATTGAATTTTAATTTTTTGACGAGGTGAAAGCAACGCGCAGTTATTTAATTTTTGTTTAATTTTCTTCGCTAATAGATAAAAAACTTTGATGTTAGATCTAGAAATATGGAAAATAATTGATATTTGACTGAAAATTTTTTAGTGCATTTTGCCAAATATTTCTGGCGAGGCAAAAATTGATTGAATTTTAATTTTTTGACGAGTTGAAAGCAACGCGCAGTTATTTAATTTTTGTTTAAATTTGTTCGCTAATAGTTAAAAAAAATTAATATTAGATCTAGAAATATGGAAAATATTTGATATTAAAATGAAAATTTTTAGTGCTTTTTGCCAAATATTTCTGGTAAGGCTAAAATTGATTGAAAATTCATTTTTTGAAAAGTTAAATGTAACGCGCAGTTCTTCCATTTTTGTTCACTTTGTTCGCTAATAGTTGAAAACGTTTGAAATTAGATATAGACATATGGAAAATAATTGATATTTGACTGAAAATTTTTTAGTATATTTTGCCAAATATTTCTGGCGAGGCAAAAATTGATTGAATTTTAATTTTTTGACGAGTTGAGAGCAACGCGCAGTTATTTAATTTTTGTTTAATTTTCTTCGCTAATAGATAAAAAACTTTGATGTTAGATCTAGAAATATGGAAAATAATTGATATTTGACTGAAAATTTTTTAGTGTATTTTGCCAAATATTTCTGGCAAGGCTAAAATTGATTAAATTTTTTTTTTTTTGACGAGTTGAAAGTAACGCGCAGGTATTCAGTTTTTGTTCACTTTGTTCGCTAATAGTTAAAAAAAATTTTAAATTAGATCCAGAAATATGGAAAATAATTGATGTTTGACTAAAAATTTTTTAGTATATTTTGCCAAATATTTCTGGCAAGGCAAAAATTGATTGAATTTTAATTTTTTGACGAGTTGAAAGCAACGCGCAGTTATTTAATTTTTGTTTAATTTTCTTCGCTAATAGATAAAAAACTTTGATATTAGATCTAGAAATATGGAAAATAATTGATATTTGACTGAAAATTTTTTAGTGTATTTTGCCAAATATTTCTGGCGAGGCAAAAATTGATTGAATTTTAATTTTTTGACGAGTGGAAAGCAACGCGCAGTTATTTAATTTTTGTTTAATTTTCTTCGCTAATAGATAAAAAACTTTGATATTAGATCTAGAAATATGGAAAATAATTGATATTTGACTGAAAATTTTTTAGTGTATTTTGCCAAATATTTCTGGCGAGGCTAAAATTGATTAAATATTCATTTTTTGACAAGTTGAATGTAACGCTCAGTTATTCAGTTTTTGTTCACTTTGTTTGCTAATAGTTGAAAAAGTTTGAAATTAGATGCAGAAATATGGAAAAGAATTGATATTTGACTGAAAATGTTTTAGTATATTTTGCCAAATATTTCTGGCGAGGCAAAAATTGATTGAATTTTAATTTTTTGACGAGTTGAAAGCAACGCGCAGTTATTTAATTTTTGTTTAAATTTGTTCGCTAATAGTTAAAAAAAAGTAATATTAGATCTAGAAATATAGAAAATAATTGATATTTGAATGAAAATTTTTTAGTATATTTTGCCAAATATTTCTGGCGAGGCAAAAATTGATTGAATTTTAATTTTTTGACGAGTTGAAAGCAACGCGCAGTTATTTAATTTTTGTTTAATTTTCTTTGCTAATAGATAAAAAACTTTGTTGTTAGATCTAGAAATATGGAAAATAATTGATATTTGACTGAAAATTTTTTAGTGTATTTTGCCAAATATTTCTGGCGCGGCTAAAATTGATTAAATATTCATTTTTTGACAAGTTGAATGTAACGCTCAGATATTCAGTTTTTGTTCACTTTGTTCGCTAATAGCTAAAAAAGTTTGAAATTAGATCCAAAAATATGGAAAATAATTGATATATGACTGAAAATTTTTTAGTATATTTTGCCAAATATTTCTGACGAGGCAAAAATTGATTGAATTTTAATTTTTTGACGAGTTGAAAGCAACGCGCAGTTATTTAATTTTTGTTTAATTTTCTTCGCTAATAGATAAAAAACTTTGATGTTAGATCTAGAAATATGGAAAATAATTGATATTTGACTGAAAATTTTTTAGTGTATTTTGCCAAATATTTCTGGCGAGTCTAAAATTGATTAAATATTCATTTTTTGACAAGTTAAATGTAACGCTCAGTTATTCAGTTTTGGTTCACTTTGTTTGCTAATAGTTAAAAAAGTTTGAAATTAGATCCAGAAATATGGAAAATAATTGATATTTGACTGAAAATTTTTTAGTATATTTTGCCAAATATTTCTGGCGAGGCAAAAATTGATTGAATTTTAATTTTTTGACGAGTTGAAAGCAACGCGCAGTTATTTAATTTTTGTTTAAATTTGTTCGCTAATAGTTAAAAAAAGTAATATTAGATCTAGAAATATGGAAAATATTTAATATTAAATGAAAATTTTTTAGTGTTTTTTGCCAAATATTTCTGGCAAGGCTAAAATTGATTGAAAATTCATTTTTTGAAAAGTTGAATGTAACGCGCAGTTCTTCCATTTTTGTTCACTTTGTTCGCTAATAGTTAAAAACGTTTGAATTTAGATCCAGAAATATGGAAAATAATTGATATTTGACTGAAAATTTATTAGTATATTTTGCCAAATATTTCTGGCGAGGCAAAAATTAATTGAATTTTAATTTTTTGACGAGTTGAAAGCAACGCGCAGTTATTTAATTTTTGTTTAATTTTCTTCGCTAATAGATAAAAAACTTTGATGTTAGATCTAGAAATATGGAAAATAATTGATATTTGACTGAAAATTTTTTAGTGTATTTTGCCAAATATTTCTGGCGAGGATAAAATTGATTAAATATTTATTTTTTGACAAGTTTAATGTAACGCTCAGTTATTCAGTTTTTGTTCACTTTGTTCGCTAATAGTTAAAAAAATTTTAAATTAGATCTAGAAATATGGAAAATAATTGATATTTGACTGAAAATTTTTTATTGTATTTTGCCAAATATTTCTGGCGAGGCTAAAATTGATTAAATATTCATTTTTTGACAAGTTGAATGTAACGCTCAGTTATTCAGTTTTTGTTCACTTTGTTCGCTAATAGTTAAAAAAATTTAAAATTAGATCCAGAAATATGGAAAATATTTGATATTTGACTGAAAATTTTTTAGTATATTTTGCCAAATATTTCTGGCGAGGCAAAAATTGATTGAATTTTAATTTTTTGACGAGTTAAAAGCAACGAGCAGTTATTTTATTTTTGTTTAATTTTCTTCGCTAATAGATAAAAAACTTTGAAATTAGATGCAGAAATATGGAAAAGAATTGATATTTGACTGAAAATTTTTTAGTATATTTTACCAAATATTTCTGGCGAGGCAAAAATTGATTGAATTTTAATTTTTTGACGAGTGGAAAGCAACGCGCAGTTATTTAATTTTTGTTTAATTTTCTTCGCTAATAGATAAAAAACTTTGATATTAGATCTAGAAATATGGAAAATAATTGATATTTGACTGAAAATTTTTTAGTGTATTTTGCCAAATATTTCTGGCGAGGCTAAAATTGATTAAATATTCATTTTTTGACAAGTTGAATGTAACGCTCAGTTATTCAGTTTTTGTTCACTTTGTTTGCTAATAGTTGAAAAAGTTTGAAATTAGATGCAGAAATATGGAAAAGAATTGATATTTGACTGAAAATTTTTTAGTATATTTTGCCAAATATTTCTGGCGAGGCAAAAATTGATTGAATTTTAATTTTTTGACGAGTTGAAAGCAACGCGCAGTTATTTAATTTTTGTTTAAATTTGTTCGCTAATAGTTAAAAAAAAGTAATATTAGATCTAGAAATATGAAAAATATTTGATATTAAAATGAAAATTTTTTAGTGTTTTTTGCCAAATATTTCTGGCAAGGCCAGAAATATTTGATTGAAAATTCATTTTTTGAAAAGTTGAATGTAACGCGCAGTTCTTCCATTTTTGTTCACTTTGTTCGCTAATAGTTAAAAACGTTTGAAATTAGATCTAGAAATATGGAAAATAATTGATATTTGAATGAAAATTTTTTAGTATATTTTGCCAAATATTTCTGGCGAGGCAAAAATTGATTGAATTTTAATTTTTTGACGAGTTGAAAGCAACGCGCAGTTATTTAATTTTTGTTTAATTTTCTTTGCTAATAGATAAAAAACTTTGTTGTTAGATCTAGAAATATGGAAAATAATTGATATTTGACTGAAAATTTTTTAGTGTATTTTGCCAAATATTTCTGGCGCGGCTAAAATTGATTAAATATTCATTTTTTGACAAGTTGAATGTAACGCTCAGATATTCAGTTTTTGTTCACTTTGTTCGCTAATAGCTAAAAAAGTTTGAAATTAGATCCAAAAATATGGAAAATAATTGATATATGACTGAAAATTTTTTAGTATATTTTGCCAAATATTTCTGACGAGGCAAAAATTGATTGAATTTTAATTTTTTGACGAGTTGAAAGCAACGCGCAGTTATTTAATTTTTGTTTAATTTTCTTCGCTAATAGATAAAAAACTTTGATGTTAGATCTAGAAATATGGAAAATAATTGATATTTGACTGAAAATTTTTTAGTGTATTTTGCCAAATATTTCTGGCGCGGCTAAAATTGATTAAATATTCATTTTTTGACAAGTTGAATGTAACGCTCAGATATTCAGTTTTTGTTTACATTGTTCGCTAATAGCTAAAAAAGTTTGAAATTAGATCCAGAAATATGGAAAATAATTGATATTTGACTGAAAATTTTTTAGTATATTTTGCCAAATATTTCTGGCGAGGCAAAAATTGATTGAATTTTAATTTTTTGACGAGTTGAAAGCAACGCGCAGTTATTTAATTTTTGTTTAAATTTGTTCGCTAATAGTTAAAAAAAGTAATATTAGATCTAGAAATATGGAAAATATTTAATATTAAATAAAAATTTTTTAGTGTTTTTTGCCAAATATTTCTGGCAAGGCTAAAATTGATTGAAAATTCATTTTTTGAAAAGTTGAATGTAACGCGCAGTTCTTCCATTTTTGTTCACTTTGTTCGCTAATAGTTAAAAACGTTTGAATTTAGATCCAGAAATATGGAAAATAATTGATATTTGACTGAAAATTTATTAGTATATTTTGCCAAATATTTCTGGCGAGGCAAAAATTAATTGAATTTTAATTTTTTGACGAGTTGAAAGCAACGCGCAGTTATTTAATTTTTGTTTAATTTTCTTCGCTAATAGATAAAAAACTTTGATGTTAGATCTAGAAATATGGAAAATAATTGATATTTGACTGAAAATTTTTTAGTGTATTTTGCCAAATATTTCTGGCGAGGATAAAATTGATTAAATATTTATTTTTTGACAAGTTGAATGTAACGCTCAGTTATTCAGTTTTTGTTCACTTTGTTCGCTAATAGTTAAAAAAATTTTAAATTAGATCTAGAAATATGGAAAATAATTGATATTTGACTGAAAATTTTTTATTGTATTTTGCCAAATATTTCTGGCGAGGCTAAAATTGATTAAATATTCATTTTTTGACAAGTTGAATGTAACGCTCAGTTATTCAGTTTTTGTTCACTTTGTTCGCTAATAGTTAAAAAAATTTAAAATTAGATCCAGAAATATGGAAAATATTTGATAATTGACTGAAAATTTTTTAGTATATTTTGCCAAATATTTCTGGCGAGGCAAAAATTGATTGAATTTTAATTTTTTGACGAGTTAAAAGCAACGAGCAGTTATTTTATTTTTGTTTAATTTTCTTCGCTAATAGATAAAAAACTTTGAAATTAGATGCAGAAATATGGAAAAGAATTGATATTTGACTGAAAATTTTTTAGTATATTTTGCCAAATATTTCTGGCAAGGCAAAAATTGATTGAATTTTAATTTTTTGACGAGTTGAAAGCAACGCGTAGTTATTTAATTTTTGTGTAATTTTCTTCGCTAATAGATAAAAAACTTTGATATAAGATCTAGAAATATGGAAAATAATTGATGTTTGACTGAAAATTTTTTAGTGAATTTTGCCAAATATTTCTGGCGAAGCTAAAATTGATTAAATATTCATTTTTTGACAAGTTGAATGTAACGCTCAGTTATTCAGTTTTTGTTCACTCTGTTTGCTAATAGTTGAAAAAGTTTGAAATAAGATGCAGAAATATGGAAAAGAATTGATATTTGACTGAAAATTTTTTAGTATATTTTGCCAAATATTTCTGGCGAGGCAAAAATTGATTGAATTTTAATTTTTTGACGAGTTGAAAGCAACGCGCAGTTATTTAATTTTTGTTTAAATTTGTTCGCTAATAGTTAAAAAAAAGTAATATTAGATCTAGAAATATGGAAAATATTTGATATTAAAATGAAAATTTTTTAGTGTTTTTTGCCAAATATTTCTGGCAAGGCTAAAATTGATTGAAAATTCATTTTTTGAAAAGTTGAATGTAACGCGCAGTTCTTCCATTTTTGTTCACTTTGTTCGCTAATAGTTAAAAACGTTTGAAATTAGATCCAGAAATATAAAAAATAATTGATATTTGACTGAAAATTTTTTAGTATATTTTGCCAAATATTTCTGGCGAGGCAAAAATTGATTGAATTTTAATTTTTTGACGAGTTGAAAGCAACGCGCAGTTATTTAATTTTTGTTTAATTTTCTTCGCTAATAGATAAAAAACTTTGATGTTAGATCTAGAAATATGGAAAATAATTGATATTTGACTGAAAATTTTTTAGTGTATTTTGCCAAATATTTCTGGCGAGGCTAAAATTGATTAAATATTCATTTTTTGACAAGTTGAATGTAACGCGCTGTTCTTCCATTTTTGTTCACTTTGTTCGCTAATAGTTAAAAACGTTTGAAATTAGATCCAGAAATATAAAAAATAATTGATATTTGACTGAAAATTTTTTAGTATATTTTGTTAAATATTTCTGGCGAGGCAAAAATTGATTGAATTTTAATTTTTTGACGAGTTGAAAGCAACGCGCAGTTATTTAATTTTTGTGTAATTTTCTTCGCTAATAGATAAAAAACTTTGATATTAGATCTAGAAATATGGAAAATAATTGATGTTTGACTGAAAATTTTTTAGTGTATTTTGCTAAATATTTCTGGCGAGGCTAAAATTTATTAAATATTCATTTTTTGACAAGTTGAATGTAACGCTCAGTTATTCAGTTTTTGTTCACTCTGTTTGCTAATAGTTGAAAAAGTTTGAAATTAGATGCAGAAATATGGAAAAGAATTGATATTTGACTAAAAATTTTTTAGTATATTTTGCCAAATATTTCTGGCGAGGCAAAAATTGATTGAATTTTAATTTTTTGACGAGTTGAAAGCAACGCGCAGTTATTTAATTTTTGTTTAAATTTGTTCGCTAATGGTTAAAAAAAAGGAATATTAGATCTAGAAATATGGAAAATATTTGATATTAAAATGAAAATTTTTTAGTGTTTTTTGCCAAATATTTCTGGCAAGGCTAAAATTGATTGAAAATTCATTTTTTGAAAAGTTGAATGTAACGCGCAGTTCTTCCATTTTTGTTCACTTTGTTCGATAATAGTTAAAAACGTTTGAAATTAGATCCAGAAATATGAAAAATAATTGATATTTGACTGAAAATTTTTTAGTATATTTTGCCAAATATTTCTGGCGGGGCAAAAATTGATTGAATTTTAATTTTTTGACGAGTTGAAAGCAACGCTCAGTTATTTAATTTTTGTTTAATTTTCTTCGCTAATAGATAAAAAACTTTGATGTTAGATCTAGAAATATGGAAAATAATTGATATTTGACTGAAAATTTTTTAGTGTATTTTGCCAAATATTTCTGGCGAGGCAAAAATTGATTGAATTTTAATTTTTTGACGAGTTGAAAGCAACGCGCAGTTATTTAATTTTTGTTTAAATTTGTTCGCTAATAGTTAAAAAAAATTAATATTAGATCTAGAAATATGGAAAATATTTGATATTAAAATGAAAATTTTTAGTGCTTTTTGCCAAATATTTCTGGCAAGGCTAAAATTGATTGAAAATTCATTTTTTGAAAAGTTGAATGTAACGCGCAGTTCTTCCATTTTTGTTCACTTTGTTCGCTAATAGTTAAAAACGTTTGAAATTAGATCCAGACATATGGAAAATAATTGATATTTGACTGAAAATTTTTTAGTATATTTTGCCAAATATTTCTGGCGAGGCAAAAATTGATTGAATTTTAATTTTTTGACGAGTTGAGAGCAACGCGCAGTTATTTAATTTTTGTTTAATTTTCTTCGCTAATAGATAAAAAACTTTGATGTTAGATCTAGAAATATGGAAAATAATTGATATTTGACAAAAAATTTTTTAGTGTATTTTGCCAAATATTTCTGGCAAGGCTAAAATTGATTAAATTTTTTTTTTTTTGACGAGTTGAAAGTAACGCGCAGGTATTCAGTTTTTGTTCACTTTGTTCGCTAATAGTTAAAAAAAATTTTAAATTAGATCCAGAAATATGGAAAATAATTGATGTTTGACTAAAAATTTTTTAGTATATTTTGCCAAATATTTCTGGCAAGGCAAAAATTGATTGAATTTTAATTTTTTGACGAGTTGAAAGCAACGCGCAGTTATTTAATTTTTGTTTAATTTTCTTCGCTAATAGATAAAAAACTTTGATATTAGATCTAGAAATATGGAAAATAATTGATATTTGACTGAAAATTTTTTAGTGTATTTTGCCAAATATTTCTGGCGAGGCAAAAATTGATTGAATTTTAATTTTTTGACGAGTTGAAAGCAACGCGCAGTTATTTAATTTTTGTTTAATTTTCTTCGCTAATAGATAAAAAACTTTGATATTAGATCTAGAAATATGGAAAATAATTGATATTTGACTGAAAATTTTTTAGTGTATTTTGCCAAATATTTCTGGCGAGGCTAAAATTGATTAAATATTCATTTTTTGACAAGTTGAATGTAACGCTCAGTTATTCAGTTTTTGTTCACTTTGTTTGCTAATAGTTGAAAAAGTTTGAAATTAGATGCAGAAATATGGAAAAGAATTGATATTTGACTGAAAATTTTTTAGTATATTTTGCCAAATATTTCTGGCGAGGCAAAAATTGATTGAATTTTAATTTTTTGACGAGTTGAAAGCAACGCGCAGTTATTTAATTTTTGTTTAAATTTGTTCGCTAATAGTTAAAAAAAAGTAATATTAGATCTAGAAATATGAAAAATATTTGATACTAAAATGAAAATTTTTTAGTGTTTTTTGCCAAATATTTCTGGCAAGGCCAGAAATATTTGATTGAAAATTCATTTTTTGAAAAGTTGAATGTAACGCGCAGTTCTTCCATTTTTGTTCACTTTGTTCGCTAATAGTTAAAAACGTTTGAAATTAGATCTAGAAATATGGAAAATAATTGATATTTGAATGAAAATTTTTTAGTATATTTTGCCAAATATTTCTGGCGAGGCAAAAATTGATTGAATTTTAATTTTTTGACGAGTTGAAAGCAACGCGCAGTTATTTAATTTTTGTTTAAATTTCTTTGCTAATAGATAAAAAACTTTGTTGTTAGATCTAGAAATATGGAAAATAATTGATATTTGACTGAAAATTTTTTAGTGTATTTTGCCAAATATTTCTGGCGCGGCTAAAATTGATTAAATATTCATTTTTTGACAAGTTGAATGTAACGCTCAGATATTCAGTTTTTGTTCACTTTGTTCGCTAATAGCTAAAAAAGTTTGAAATTAGATCCAAAAATATGGAAAATAATTGATATATGACTGAAAATTTTTTAGTATATTTTGCCAAATATTTCTGACGAGGCAAAAATTGATTGAATTTTAATTTTTTGACGAGTTGAAAGCAACGCGCAGTTATTTAATTTTTGTTTAATTTTCTTCGCTAATAGATAAAAAACTTTGATGTTAGATCTAGAAATATGGAAAATAATTGATATTTGACAAAAAATTTTTTAGTGTATTTTGCCAAATATTTCTGGCAAGGCTAAAATTGATTAAATTTTTTTTTTTTTGACGAGTTGAAAGTAACGCGCAGGTATTCAGTTTTTGTTCACTTTGTTCGCTAATAGTTAAAAAAAATTTTAAATTAGATCCAGAAATATGGAAAATAATTGATGTTTGACTAAAAATTTTTTAGTATATTTTGCCAAATATTTCTGGCAAGGCAAAAATTGATTGAATTTTAATTTTTTGACGAGTTGAAAGCAACGCGCAGTTATTTAATTTTTGTTTAATTTTCTTCGCTAATAGATAAAAAACTTTGATATTAGATCTAGAAATATGGAAAATAATTGATATTTGACTGAAAATTTTTTAGTGTATTTTGCCAAATATTTCTGGCGAGGCAAAAATTGATTGAATTTTAATTTTTTGACGAGTTGAAAGCAACGCGCAGTTATTTAATTTTTGTTTAATTTTCTTCGCTAATAGATAAAAAACTTTGATATTAGATCTAGAAATATGGAAAATAATTGATATTTGACTGAAAATTTTTTAGTGTATTTTGCCAAATATTTCTGGCGAGGCTAAAATTGATTAAATATTCATTTTTTGACAAGTTGAATGTAACGCTCAGTTATTCAGTTTTTGTTCACTTTGTTTGCTAATAGTTGAAAAAGTTTGAAATTAGATGCAGAAATATGGAAAAGAATTGATATTTGACTGAAAATTTTTTAGTATATTTTGCCAAATATTTCTGGCGAGGCAAAAATTGATTGAATTTTAATTTTTTGACGAGTTGAAAGCAACGCGCAGTTATTTAATTTTTGTTTAAATTTGTTCGCTAATAGTTAAAAAAAAGTAATATTAGATCTAGAAATATGAAAAATATTTGATACTAAAATGAAAATTTTTTAGTGTTTTTTGCCAAATATTTCTGGCAAGGCCAGAAATATTTGATTGAAAATTCATTTTTTGAAAAGTTGAATGTAACGCGCAGTTCTTCCATTTTTGTTCACTTTGTTCGCTAATAGTTAAAAACGTTTGAAATTAGATCCAAAAATATGGAAAATAATTGATATTTGACTGAAAATTTTTTAGTATATTTTGTTAAATATTTCTGGCGAGGCAAAAATTGATTGAATTTTAATTTTTTGACGAGTTGAAAGCAACGCGCAGTTATTTAATTTTTGTGTAATTTTCTTCGCTAATAGATAAAAAACTTTGATATTAGATCTAGAAATATGGAAAATAATTGATGTTTGACTGAAAATTTTTTAGTGTATTTTGCTAAATATTTCTGGCGAGGCTAAAATTTATTAAATATTCATTTTTTGACAAGTTGAATGTAACGCTCAGTTATTCAGTTTTTGTTCACTCTGTTTACTAATAGTTGAAAAAGTTTGAAATTAGATGCAGAAATATGGAAAAGAATTGATATTTGACTAAAAATTTTTTAGTATATTTTGCCAAATATTTCTGGCGAGGCAAAAATTGATTGAATTTTAATTTTTTGACGAGTTGAAAGCAACGCGCAGTTATTTAATTTTTGTTTAAATTTGTTCGCTAATAGTTAAAAAAAAGGAATATTAGATCTAGAAATATGGAAAATATTTGATATTAAAATGAAAATTTTTTAGTGTTTTTTGCCAAATATTTCTGGCAAGGCTAAAATTGATTGAAAATTCATTTTTTGAAAAGTTGAATGTAACGCGCAGTTCTTCCATTTTTGTTCACTTTGTTCGATAATAGTTAAAAACGTTTGAAATTAGATCCAGAAATATGAAAAATAATTGATATTTGACTGAAAATTTTTTAGTATATTTTGCCAAATATTTCTGGCGGGGCAAAAATTGATTGAATTTTAATTTTTTGACGAGTTGAAAGCAACGCTCAGTTATTTAATTTTTGTTTAATTTTCTTCGCTAATAGATAAAAAACTTTGATGTTAGATCTAGAAATATGGAAAATAATTGATATTTGACTGAAAATTTTTTACTGTATTTTGCCAAATATTTCTGGCGAGGCAAAAATTGATTGAATTTTAATTTTTTGACGAGTTGAAAGCAACGCGCAGTTATTTAATTTTTGTTTAAATTTGTTCGCCAATAGTTAAAAAAAATTAATATTAGATCTAGAAATATGGAAAATATTTGATATTAAAATGAAAATTTTTAGTGCTTTTTGCCAAATATTTCTGGCAAGGCTAAAATTTATTAAATATTCATTTTTTGACAAGTTGAATGTAACGCTCAGTTATTCAGTTTTTGTTCACTCTGTTTGCTAATAGTTGAAAAAGTTTGAAATTAGATGCAGAAATATGGAAAAGAATTGATATTTGACTAAAAATTTTTTAGTATATTTTGCCAAATATTTCTGGCGAGGCAAAAATTGATTGAATTTTAATTTTTTGACGAGTTGAAAGCAACGCGCAGTTATTTAATTTTTGTTTAAATTTGTTCGCTAATAGTTAAAAAAAAGGAATATTAGATCTAGAAATATGGAAAATATTTGATATTAAAATGAAAATTTTTTAGTGTTTTTTGCCAAATATTTCTGGCAAGGCTAAAATTGATTGAAAATTCATTTTTTGAAAAGTTGAATGTAACGCGCAGTTCTTCCATTTTTGTTCACTTTGTTCGCTAATAGTTAAAAACGTTTGAAATTAGATCCAGACATATGGAAAATAATTGATATTTGACTGAAAATTTTTTAGTATATTTTGCCAAATATTTCTGGCGATGCAAAAATTGATTGAATTTTAATTTTTTGACGAGTTGAGAGCAACGCGCAGTTATTTAATTTTTGTTTAATTTTCTTCGCTAATAGATAAAAAACTTTGATGTTAGATCTAGAAATATGGAAAATAATTGATATTTGACAAAAAATTTTTTAGTGTATTTTGCCAAATATTTCTGGCAAGGCTAAAATTGATTAAATTTTTTTTTTTTTGACGAGTTGAAAGTAACGCGCAGGTATTCAGTTTTTGTTCACTTTGTTCGCTAATAGTTAAAAAAAATTTTAAATTAGATCCAGAAATATGGAAAATAATTGATGTTTGACTAAAAATTTTTTAGTATATTTTGCCAAATATTTCTGGCAAGGCAAAAATTGATTGAATTTTAATTTTTTGACGAGTTGAAAGCAACGCGCAGTTATTTAATTTTTGTTTAATTTTCTTCGCTAATAGATAAAAAACTTTGATATTAGATCTAGAAATATGGAAAATAATTGATATTTGACTGAAAATTTTTTAGTGTATTTTGCCAAATATTTCTGGCGAGGCAAAAATTGATTGAATTTTAATTTTTTGACGAGTTGAAAGCAACGCGCAGTTATTTAATTTTTGTTTAATTTTCTTCGCTAATAGATAAAAAACTTTGATATTAGATCTAGAAATATGGAAAATAATTGATATTTGACTGAAAATTTTTTAGTGTATTTTGCCAAATATTTCTGGCGAGGCAAAAATTGATTGAATTTTAATTTTTTGACGAGTTGAAAGCAACGCGCAGTTATTTAATTTTTGTTTAATTTTCTTCGCTAATAGATAAAAAACTTTGATATTAGATCTAGAAATATGGAAAATAATTGATATTTGACTGAAAATTTTTTAGTGTATTTTGCCAAATATTTCTGGCGAGGCTAAAATTGATTAAATATTCATTTTTTGACAAGTTGAATGTAACGCTCAGTTATTTAATATTTGTTTAATTTTCTTCGCTAATAGATAAAAAACTTTGATATTAGATCTAGAAATATGGAAAATAATTGATATTTGACTGAAAATTTTTTAGTGTATTTTGCCAAATATTTCTAGCGAGGCAAAAATTGATTGAATTTTAATTTTTTGACGAGTTGAAAGCAACGCGCAGTTATTTAATTTTTGTTTAAATTTGTTCGCTAATAGTTAAAAAAAAGGAATATTAGATCTAGAAATATGGAAAATATTTGATATTAAAATGAAAATTTTTTAGTGTTTTTTGCCAAATATTTCTGGCAAGGCTAAAATTGATTGAAAATTCATTTTTTGAAAAGTTGAATGTAACGCGCAGTTCTTCCATTTTTGTTCACTTTGTTCGCTAATAGTTAAAAACGTTTGAAATTAGATCTAGAAATATGGAAAATAATTGATATTTGACTGAAAATTTTTTAGTGTATTTTGCCAAATATTTCTGGCGAGGCAAAAATTGATTGAATTTTAATTTTTTGACGAGTTGAAAGCAACGCGCAGTTATTTAATTTTTGTTTAATTTTCTTCGCTAATAGATAAAAAACTTTGATATTAGATCTAGAAATATGGAAAATAATTGATATTTGACTGAAAATTTTTTAGTGTATTTTGCCAAATATTTCTGGCGAGGCAAAAATTGATTGAATTTTAATTTTTTGACGAGTTGAAAGCAACGCGCAGTTATTTAATTTTTGTTTAATTTTCTTCGCTAATAGATAAAAAACTTTGATATTAGATCTAGAAATATGGAAAATAATTGATATTTGACTGAAAATTTTTTAGTGTATTTTGCCAAATATTTCTGGCGAGGCAAAAATTGATTGAATTTTAATTTTTTGACGAGTTGAAAGCAACGCGCAGTTATTTAATTTTTGTTTAATTTTCTTCGCTAATAGATAAAAAACTTTGATATTAGATCTAGAAATATGGAAAATAATTGATATTTGACTGAAAATTTTTTAGTGTATTTTGCCAAATATTTCTGGCGAGGCAAAAATTGATTGAATTTTAATTTTTTGACGAGTTGAAAGCAACGCGCAGTTATTTAATTTTTGTTTAATTTTCTTCGCTAATAGATAAAAAACTTTGATATTAGATCTAGAAATATGGAAAATAATTGATATTTGACTGAAAATTTTTTAGTGTATTTTGCCAAATATTTCTGGCGAGGCTAAAATTGATTAAATATTCATTTTTTGACAAGTTGAATGTAACGCTCAGTTATTCAGTTTTTGTTCACTTTGTTTGCTAATAGTTGAAAAAGTTTGAAATTAGATGCAGAAATATGGAAAAGAATTGATATTTGACTGAAAATTTTTTAGTATATTTTGCCAAATATTTCTGGCGAGGCAAAAATTGATTGAATTTTAATTTTTTGACGAGTTGAAAGCAACGCGCAGTTATTTAATTTTTGTTTAAATTTGTTCGCTAATAGTTAAAAAAAAGTAATATTAGATCTAGAAATATGAAAAATATTTGATACTAAAATGAAAATTTTTTAGTGTTTTTTGCCAAATATTTCTGGCAAGGCCAGAAATATTTGATTGAAAATTCATTTTTTGAAAAGTTGAATGTAACGCGCAGTTCTTCCATTTTTGTTCACTTTGTTCGCTAATAGTTAAAAACGTTTGAAATTAGATCTAGAAATATGGAAAATAATTGATATTTGAATGAAAATTTTTTAGTATATTTTGCCAAATATTTCTGGCGAGGCAAAAATTGATTGAATTTTAATTTTTTGACGAGTTGAAAGCAACGCGCAGTTATTTAATTTTTGTTTAAATTTCTTTGCTAATAGATAAAAAACTTTGTTGTTAGATCTAGAAATATGGAAAATAATTGATATTTGACTGAAAATTTTTTAGTGTATTTTGCCAAATATTTCTGGCGCGGCTAAAATTGATTAAATATTCATTTTTTGATAAGTTGAATGTAACGCTCAGATATTCAGTTTTTGTTCACTTTGTTCGCTAATAGCTAAAAAAGTTTGAAATTAGATCCAAAAATATGGAAAATAATTGATGTATGACTGAAAATTTTTTAGTATATTTTGCCAAATATTTCTGACGAGGCAAAAATTGATTGAATTTTAATTTTTTGACGAGTTGAAAGCAACGCGCAGTTATTTAATTTTTGTTTAATTTTCTTCGCTAATAGATAAAAAACTTTGATGTTAGATCTAGAAATATGGAAAATAATTGATATTTGACTGAAAATTTTTTAGTGTATTTTGCCAAATATTTCTGGCGAGGCTAAAATTGATTAAATATTCATTTCTTGACAAGTTAAATGTAACGCTCAGTTATTCAGTTTTTGTTCACTTTGTTCGCTAATAGTTAAAAAAGTTTGAAATTAGATCCAGAAATATGGAAAATAATTGATATTTGACTGAAAATTTTTTAGTATATTTTGCCAAATATTTCTGGCGAGGCAAAAATTGATTGAATTTTAATTTTTTGACGAGTTGAAAGCAACGCGCAGTTATTTAATTTTTGTTTAAATTTGTTCGCTAATAGTTAAAAAAAGTAATATTAGATCTAGAAATATGGAAAATATTTGATATTAAATGAAAATTTTTTAGTGTTTTTTGCCAAATATTTCTGGCAAGGCTAAAATTGATTGAAAATTCATTTTTTGAAAAGTTGAATGTAACGCGCAGTTCTTCCATTTTTGTTCACTTTGTTTGCTAATAGTTAAAAACGTTTGAATTTAGATCCAGAAATATGGAAAATAATTGATATTTGACTGAAAATTTTTTAGTATATTTTGCCAAATATTTCTGGCGAGGCAAAAATTGATTGAATTTTAATTTTTTGACGAGTTGAAAGCAACGCGCAGTTATTCAGTTTTTGTTCACTTTGTTCGCTAATAGTTAAAAAAATTTAAAATTAGATCTAGAAATATGGAAAATAATTGATATTTGACTGAAAATTTTTTAGTGTATTTTGCCAAATATTTCTGGCGCGGCTAAAATTGATTAAATATTCATTTTTTGACAAGTTGAATGTAACGCTCAGATATTCAGTTTTTGTTCACTTTGTTCGCTAATAGCTAAAAAAGTTTGAAATTAGATCCAAAAATATGGAAAATAATTGATATATGACTGAAAATTTTTTAGTATATTTTGCCAAATATTTCTGACGAGGCAAAAATTGATTGAATTTTAATTTTTTGACGAGTTGAAAGCAACGCGCAGATATTTAATTTTTGTTTAATTTTCTTCGCTAATAGATAAAAAACTTTGATGTTAGATCTAGAAATATGGAAAATAATTGATATTTGACTGAAAATTTTTTAGTGTATTTTGCCAAATATTTCTGGCGAGGCTAAAATTGATTAAATATTCATTTCTTGACAAGTTAAATGTAACGCTCAGTTATTCAGTTTTTGTTCACTTTGTTCGCTAATAGTTAAAAAAGTTTGAAATTAGATCCAGAAATATGGAAAATAATTGATATTTGACTGAAAATTTTTTAGTATATTTTGCCAAATATTTCTGGCGAGGCAAAAATTGATTGAATTTTAATTTTTTGACGAGTTGAAAGCAACGCGCAGTTATTTAATTTTTGTTTAAATTTGTTCGCTAATAGTTAAAAAAAGTAATATTAGATCTAGAAATATGGAAAATATTTGATATTAAAATGAAAATTTTTAGTGCTTTTTGCCAAATATTTCTGGCAAGGCTAAAATTGATTGAAAATTCATTTTTTGAAAAGTTGAATGTAACGCGCAGTTCTTCCATTTTTGTTCACTTTGTTCGCTAATAGTTAAAAACGTTTGAAATTAGATCCAGACATATGGAAAATAATTGATATTTGACTGAAAATTTTTTAGTATATTTTGCCAAATATTTCTGGCGAGGCAAAAATTGATTGAATTTTAATTTTTTGACGAGTTGAGAGCAACGCGCAGTTATTTAATTTTTGTTTAATTTTCTTCGCTAATAGATAAAAAACTTTGATGTTAGATCTAGAAATATGGAAAATAATTGATATTTGACAAAAAATTTTTTAGTGTATTTTGCCAAATATTTCTGGCAAGGCTAAAATTGATTAAATTTTTTTTTTTTTGACGAGTTGAAAGTAACGCGCAGGTATTCAGTTTTTGTTCACTTTGTTCGCTAATAGTTAAAAAAAATTTTAAATTAGATCCAGAAATATGGAAAATAATTGATGTTTGACTAAAAATTTTTTAGTATATTTTGCCAAATATTTCTGGCAAGGCAAAAATTGATTGAATTTTAATTTTTTGACGAGTTGAAAGCAACGCGCAGTTATTTAATTTTTGTTTAATTTTCTTCGCTAATAGATAAAAAACTTTGATATTAGATCTAGAAATATGGAAAATAATTGATATTTGACTGAAAATTTTTTAGTGTATTTTGCCAAATATTTCTGGCGAGGCAAAAATTGATTGAATTTTAATTTTTTGACGAGTTGAAAGCAACGCGCAGTTATTTAATTTTTGTTTAATTTTCTTCGCTAATAGATAAAAAACTTTGATATTAGATATAGAAATATGGAAAATAATTGATATTTGACTGAAAATTTTTTAGTGTATTTTGCCAAATATTTCTGGCGAGGCTAAAATTGATTAAATATTCATTTTTTGACAAGTTGAATGTAACGCTCAGTTATTCAGTTTTTGTTCACTTTGTTTGCTAATAGTTGAAAAAGTTTGAAATTAGATGCAGAAATATGGAAAAGAATTGATATTTGACTGAAAATTTTTTAGTATATTTTGCCAAATATTTCTGGCGAGGCAAAAATTGATTGAATTTTAATTTTTTGACGAGTTGAAAGCAACGCGCAGTTATTTAATTTTTGTTTAATTTTCTTCGCTAATAGATAAAAAACTTTGATATTAGATCTAGAAATATGGAAAATAATTGATATTTGACTGAAAATTTTTTAGTGTATTTTGCCAAATATTTCTGGCGAGGCAAAAATTGATTGAATTTTAATTTTTTGACGAGTTGAAAGCAACGCGCAGTTATTTAATTTTTGTTTAATTTTCTTCGCTAATAGATAAAAAACTTTGATATTAGATCTAGAAATATGGAAAATAATTGATATTTGACTGAAAATTTTTTAGTGTATTTTGCCAAATATTTCTGGCGAGGCTAAAATTGATTAAATATTCATTTTTTGACAAGTTGAATGTAACGCTCAGTTATTCAGTTTTTGTTCACTTTGTTTGCTAATAGTTGAAAAAGTTTGAAATTAGATGCAGAAATATGGAAAAGAATTGATATTTGACTGAAAATTTTTTAGTATATTTTGCCAAATATTTCTGGCGAGGCAAAAATTGATTGAATTTTAATTTTTTGACGAGTTGAAAGCAACGCGCAGTTATTTAATTTTTGTTTAAATTTCTTTGCTAATAGATAAAAAACTTTGTTGTTAGATCTAGAAATATGGAAAATAATTGATATTTGACTGAAAATTTTTTAGTGTATTTTGCCAAATATTTCTGGCGCGGCTAAAATTGATTAAATATTTATTTTTTGACAAGTTGAATGTAACGCTCAGATATTCAGTTTTTGTTCACTTTGTTCGCTAATAGTTAAAAACGTTTGAATTTAGATCCAGAAATATGGAAAATAATTGATATTTGACTGAAAATTTATTAGTATATTTTGCCAAATATTTCTGGCGAGGCAAAAATTAATTGAATTTTAATTTTTTGACGAGTTGAAAGCAACGCGCAGTTATTTAATTTTTGTTTAATTTTCTTCGCTAATAGATAAAAAACTTTGATGTTAGATCTAGAAATATGGAAAATAATTGATATTTGACTGAAAATTTTTTAGTGTATTTTGCCAAATATTTCTGGCGAGGATAAAATTGATTAAATATTTATTTTTTGACAAGTTGAATGTAACGCTCAGTTATTCATTTTTGTTAACTTTGTTCGCTAATAGTTAAAAAAGTTTAAAATTAGATCCAGAAATATGGAAAATAATTGATATTTGACTGAAAATTTTTTAGTATATTTTGCCAAATATTTCTGGCGAGGCAAAAATTGATTGAATTTTAATTTTTTGACGAGTTGAAAGCAACGCGCAGTTATTCAGTTTTTGTTCACTTTGTTCGCTAATAGTTAAAAAAATTTAAAATTAGATCTAGAAATATGGAAAATAATTGATATTTGACTGAAAATTTTTTATTGTATTTTGCCAAATATTTCTGGCGAGGCTAAAATTGATTAAATATTCATTTTTTGACAAGTTGAATGTAACGCTCAGTTATTCAGTTTTTGTTCACTTTGTACGCTAATAGTTAAAAAAATTTAAAATTAGATCCAGAAATATGGAAAATATTTGATATTTGACTGAAAATTTTTTAGTATATTTTGCCAAATATTTCTGGCGAGGCAAAAATTGATTGAATTTTAATTTTTTGACGAGTTAAAAGCAACGAGCAGTTATTTTATTTTTGTTTAATTTTCTTCGCTAATAGATAAAAAACTTTGAAATTAGATGCAGAAATATGGAAAAGAATTGATATTTGACTGAAAATTTTTTAGTATATTTTGCCAAATATTTCTGGCAAGGCAAAAATTGATTGAATTTTAATTTTTTGACGAGTTGAAAGCAACGCGCAGTTATTTAATTTTTGTGTAATTTTCTTCGCTAATAGATAAAAAACTTTGATATAAGATCTAGAAATATGGAAAATAATTGATGTTTGACTGAAAATTTTTTAGTGAATTTTGCCAAATATTTCTGGCGAGGCTAAAATTGATTAAATATTCATTTTTTGACAAGTTGAATGTAACGCTCAGTTATTCAGTTTTTGTTCACTCTGTTTGCTAATAGTTGAAAAAGTTTGAAATAAGATGCAGAAATATGGAAAAGAATTGATATTTGACTGAAAATTTTTTAGTATATTTTGCCAAATATTTCTGGCGAGGCAAAAATTGATTGAATTTTAATTTTTTGACGAGTTGAAAGCAACGCGCAGTTATTTAATTTTTGTTTAAATTTGTTCGCTAATAGTTAAAAAAAAGTAATATTAGATCTAGAAATATGGAAAATATTTGATATTAAAATGAAAATTTTTTAGTGTTTTTTGCCAAATATTTCTGGCAAGGCTAAAATTGATTGAAAATTCATTTTTTGAAAAGTTGAATGTAACGCGCAGTTCTTCCATTTTTGTTCACTTTGTTCGATAATAGTTAAAAACGTTTGAAATTAGATCCAGAAATATGAAAAATAATTGATATTTGACTGAAAATTTTTTAGTATATTTTGCCAAATATTTCTGGCGGGGCAAACATTGATTGAATTTTAATTTTTTGACGAGTTGAAAGCAACGCTCAGTTATTTAATTTTTGTTTAATTTTCTTCGCTAATAGATAAAAAACTTTGATGTTAGATCTAGAAATATGGAAAATAATTGATATTTGACTGAAAATTTTTTAGTGTATTTTGCCAAATATTTCTGGCGAGTAAAAAATTGATTGAATTTTAATTTTTAGACGAGTTGAATGTAACGCTCAGTTATTCAGTTTTTGTTTACTTTGTTTGCTAATAGTTGAAAAAGTTTGAAATTAGATCCAGAAATATGGAAAATAATTGATATTTGACTAAAAATTTTTTAGTGTATTTTGCCAAATATTTCTGGCGAGGCTAAAATTGATTAAATATTCATTTTTTGACAAGTTAAATGTAACGCTCAGTTATTCAGTTTTTGTTCACTTTGTTCGCTAATAGTTAAAAAAGTTTGAAATTAGATCCAGAAATATGGAAAATATTTGATATTTGACTGAAAATTTTTTAGTGTATTTTGCCAAATATTTCTGGCGAGGCTAAAATTGATTAAATATTCATTTTTTGACAAGTTGAATGTAACGCTCAGTTATTCAGTTTTTGTTCACTTTGTTCGCTAATAGTTAAAAAAAATTAAAATTAGATCCAGAAATATGGAAAATAATTGATATTTGACTGAAAAATTTTTAGTATATTTTGCCAAATATTTCTGGCGAGGCAAAAATTGATTAAATTTTTATTTTTTGACGAGTTGAAAGTAACGCGCAGTTATTTAGTTTTTGTTTAATTTTCTTCGCTAATAGATAAGAAACTTTGATATTAGATCTTGAAATATCGAAAATAATTGATATTTGACTGAAAATTTTTTAGTGTTTTTGCCAAATATTTCTGGCGAGGCTAAAATTGATTAAATTTTTTTTTTTGACGAGTTGAAGGTAACGCGCAGTTATTTAACTTTTGTTTAATTTTCTTCGCTAATAGATAAAAAACTTTGATATTAGAACTAGAAATATGTAAAATAATTGATATTTGACTGAAAATTTTTTAGTGTATTTTGACAAATATTTCTGGCGAGGCAAAAATTGATTGAATTTTAATTTTTTGACGAGTTGAAAGCAACGCGCAGTTATTTAACTTTTGTTTAATTTTCTTCGCTAATAAATAAAAAACTTTGATATTAGATCTAGAAATATGGAAAATAATTGATATTTGACTAAAAACTTTTTAGTGTTTTTTGCCAAATATTTCTGGCGAGGCAAAAATTGATTAAATTTTAATTTTTTGACGAGTTGAAAGTAACGCGCAGTTTTTTAACTTATGTTTAATTTTTTTCGCTAATAGATAAAAAACTTTGATATTAGATCTAAAAATATGGGAAATAATTGATATTTGACTAAAAACTTTTTAGTGTTTTTTGCCAAATATTTCTGGCGAGTAAAAAATTGATTGAATTTTTATTTTTTGACGAGTTGAAAGTAACGCGCAGTTATTTAACTTTTGTGTAATTTTCTTCCATAATAGATAAAAAACTTTGATATTAGATCTAGAAATATGGAAAATAATTGATATTTGACTAAAAACTTTTTAGTGTTTTTTGCCAAATATATCTGGCGAGGCAAAAATTGATTGAATTTTAATTTTTTGACGAGTTGAAAGTAACGCGCAGTTATTCAGTTTTTGTTCACTTTGTTCGCTAATAGAAAAAAACTTTGATATTAGATCTAGAAATATGGAAAATAATTGATATTTGACTGAAAATTTTTTAGTGTATTTTGCCAAATTTTTCTGGCGAGGCAAAAATTAATTGAATTTTAATTTTTAGATTATTTGAAAGCAACGCGCAGTTATTCAGTTTTTGTTTAATTTTCTTCGCTAATAGATAAAAACTTTGATGTTAGAACTAGAAATATGTAAAATAATTGATATTTGACTAAAAATTTTTTAGTGTATTTTGCCAAATATTTCTGGCGAGGCAAAAATTGATTGAATTTTAATTTTTTGACGAGTTGAAAGTAACGCGCAGTTTTTTAACTTATGTTTAATTTTTTTCGCTAATAGATAAAAAACTTTGATATTAGATCTAGAAATATGGAAAATAATTGATATTTGACTGAAAATTTTTTAGTGTTTTTGCCAAATATTTCTGGCGAGGCTAAAATTGATTAAATTTTTTTTTTTTGACGAGTTGAAAGTAACGCGCAGTTATTTAACTTTTGTTTAATTTTCTTCGCTAATAGATAAAAAACTTTGATATTAGAACTAGAAATATGTAAAATAATTGATATTTGACTGAAAATTTTTTAGTGTATTTTGACAAATATTTCTGGCGAGGCAAAAATTGATTGAATTTTAATTTTTTGACGAGTTGAAAGCAACGCGCAGTTATTTAACTTTTGTTTAATTTTCTTCGCTAATAAATAAAAAA
Organism: Ganaspis brasiliensis; assembly: GCA_037103525.1. NCBI lineage: Eukaryota > Metazoa > Arthropoda > Insecta > Hymenoptera > Figitidae > Ganaspis > Ganaspis brasiliensis. The sequence continues at coordinate 662,239 of JAZKLR010000525.1, forward strand.
CTTTGATATTAGATCTAGAAATATGGAAAATAATTGATATTTGACTAAAAACTTTTTAGTGTTTTTTGCCAAATATTTCTGGCGAGGCAAAAATTGATTAAATTTTAATTTTTTGACGAGTTGAAAGTAACGCGCAGTTTTTTAACTTATGTTTAATTTTTTTCGCTAATAGATAAAAAACTTTGATATTAGATCTAAAAATATGGGAAATAATTGATATTTGACTAAAAACTTTTTAGTGTTTTTTGCCAAATATTTCTGGCGAGTAAAAAATTGATTGAATTTTTATTTTTTGACGAGTTGAAAGTAACGCGCAGTTATTTAACTTTTGTGTAATTTTCTTCCATAATAGATAAAAAACTTTGATATTAGATCTAGAAATATGGAAAATAATTGATATTTGACTAAAAACTTTTTAGTGTTTTTTGCCAAATATATCTGGCGAGGCAAAAATTGATTGAATTTTAATTTTTTGACGAGTTGAAAGTAACGCGCAGTTATTCAGTTTTTGTTCACTTTGTTCGCTAATAGAAAAAAACTTTGATATTAGATCTAGAAATATGGAAAATAATTGATATTTGACTGAAAATTTTTTAGTGTATTTTGCCAAATTTTTCTGGCGAGGCAAAAATTAATTGAATTTTAATTTTTAGATTATTTGAAAGCAACGCGCAGTTATTCAGTTTTTGTTTAATTTTCTTCGCTAATAGATAAAAACTTTGATGTTAGAACTAGAAATATGTAAAATAATTGATATTTGACTAAAAATTTTTTAGTGTATTTTGCCAAATATTTCTGGCGAGGCAAAAATTGATTGAATTTTAATTTTTTGACGAGTTGAAAGTAACGCGCAGTTTTTTAACTTATGTTTAATTTTTTTCGCTAATAGATAAAAAACTTTGATATTAGATCTAAAAATATGGGAAATAATTGATATTTGAATAAAAACTTTTTAGTGTTTTTTGCCAAATATTTCTGGCGAGGCAAAAATTGATTGAATTTTTATTATTGACGAGTTGAAAGTAACGCGCAGTTATTTAACTTTTGTTTAATTTTCTTCGCTAATAGAGAAAAAACTTTGATATTAGATCTAGAAATATGGAAAATAATTGATATTTGACTAAAAACTTTTTAGTGTTTTTTGCCAAATATTTCTGGCGACTCAAAAATTGATTGAATTTTAATTTTTAGAAGAGTTGAAAGCAACGCGCAGTTATTTAATTTTGGTTTAATTTGGTTCGCTAATAGTTAAAAGAAATTAAAATTAGATCTCTAAATATAAAAAACAATTAATATTTGACTGAAAATTTTTTCGTGTATTTTGCCAAATATTTCTGGCGAGGCAAAAATTGATTGAATTTTAATTTTTTGACGAGTTGAAAGTAACGCGCAGTTTTTTAACTTATGTTTAATTTTTTTCGCTAATAGATAAAAAACTTTGATATTAGATCTAAAAATATGGGAAATAATTGATATTTGAATAAAAACTTTTTAGTGTTTTTTGCCAAATATTTCTGGCGAGGCAAAAATTGATTGAATTTTAATTTTTTGACGAGTTGAAAGTAACGCGCAGTTATTCAGTTTTTGTTCACTTTGCTCGCTAATAGAAAAAAACTTTAATATTATATCTAAAAATATGGAAAATAATTGATATTTGACTGAAAATTTTTTAGTGTATTTTGCCAAATATTTCTGGCGAGGCAAAAATTGATTGAATTTTAATTTTTAGATTATTTGAAAGCAACGCGCAGTTATTCAGTTTTTGTTCACTTTGTTAGCTAATAGTTAAAAAGTTTAAAAATTAGATCTAGAAATATGGAAAATAATTGATATTTGACGGAAAATTTTTTAGTATATTTTGCCAAATATTTCTGGCGAGGCAAAAATTGATTGAATTTTTATTTTTTGACGAGTTGAAAGTAACGCGCAGTTATTTAACTTTTGTTTAATTTTCTTCGCTAATAGAGAAAAAACTTTGATATTAGATCTAGAAATATGGAAAATAATTGATATTTGACTAAAAACTTTTTAGTGTTTTTTGCCAAATATTTCTGGCGAGGCAAAAATTGATTGAATTTTAATTTTTTGACGAGTTGAAAGTAACGCGCAGTTTTTTAACTTATGTTTAATTTTTTTCGCTAATAGATAAAAAACTTTGATATTAGATCTAAAAATATGGGAAATAATTGATATTTGAAAAAAAACTTTTTAGTGTTTTTTGCCAAATATTTCTGGCGAGGCAAAAATTGATTGAATTTTTATTATTGACGAGTTGAAAGTAACGCGCAGTTATTTAACTTTTGTTTAATTTTCTTCGCTAATAGAGAAAAAACTTTGATATTAGATCTAGAAATATGGAAAATAATTGATATTTGACTAAAAACTTTTTAGTGTTTTTTGCCAAATATTTCTGGCGAGTCAAAAATTGATTGAATTTTAATTTTTAGATTATTTGAAAGCAACGCGCAGTTATTCAGTTTTTGTTCACTTTGTTAGCTAATAGTTAAAAAGTTTAAAAATTAGATCTAGAAATATGGAAAATAATTGATATTTGACGGCAAATTTTTTAGTGTATTTTGCCAAATATTTCTGGCGAGGCAAAAATTGATTGAATTTTAATTTTTTGACGAGTTGAAAGTAACGCGCAGTTTTTTAACTTATGTTTAATTTTTTTCGCTAATAGATAAAAAACTTTGATATTAGATCTAAAAATATGGGAAATAATTGATATTTGACTAAAAACTTTTTAGTGTTTTTTGCCAAATATTTCTGGCGAGTAAAAAATTGATTGAATTTTTATTTTTTGACGAGTTGAAAGTAACGCGCAGTTATTTAACTTTTGTGTAATTTTCTTCCATAATAGATAAAAAACTTTGATATTAGATCTAGAAATATGGAAAATAATTGATATTTGACTAAAAACTTTTTAGTGTTTTTTGCCAAATATATCTGGCGAGGCAAAAATTGATTGAATTTTAATTTTTTGACGAGTTGAAAGTAACGCGCAGTTATTCAGTTTTTGTTCACTTTGTTCGCTAATAGAAAAAAACTTTGATATTAGATCTAGAAATATGGAAAATAATTGATATTTGACTGAAAATTTTTTAGTGTATTTTGCCAAATTTTTCTGGCGAGGCAAAAATTAATTGAATTTTAATTTTTAGATTATTTGAAAGCAACGCGCAGTTATTCAGTTTTTGTTTAATTTTCTTCGCTAATAGATAAAAACTTTGATGTTAGAACTAGAAATATGTAAAATAATTGATATTTGACTAAAAATTTTTTAGTGTATTTTGCCAAATATTTCTGGCGAGGCAAAAATTGATTGAATTTTAATTTTTTGACGAGTTGAAAGTAACGCGCAGTTTTTTAACTTATGTTTAATTTTTTTCGCTAATAGATAAAAAACTTTGATATTAGATCTAAAAATATGGGAAATAATTGATATTTGAATAAAAACTTTTTAGTGTTTTTTGCCAAATATTTCTGGCGAGGCAAAAATTGATTGAATTTTTATTATTGACGAGTTGAAAGTAACGCGCAGTTATTCAGTTTTTGTTCACTTTGCTCGCTAATAGAAAAAAACTTTAATATTATATCTAAAAATATGGAAAATAATTGATATTTGACTGAAAATTTTTTAGTGTATTTTGCCAAATATTTCTGGCGAGGCAAAAATTGATTGAATTTTAATTTTTAGATTATTTGAAAGCAACGCGCAGTTATTCAGTTTTTGTTCACTTTGTTAGCTAATAGTTAAAAAGTTTAAAAATTAGATCTAGAAATATGGAAAATAATTGATATTTGACGGAAAATTTTTTAGTATATTTTGCCAAATATTTCTGGCGAGGCAAAAATTGATTGAATTTTTATTTTTTGACGAGTTGAAAGTAACGCGCAGTTATTTAACTTTTGTTTAATTTTCTTCGCTAATAGAGAAAAAACTTTGATATTAGATCTAGAAATATGGAAAATAATTGATATTTGACTAAAAACTTTTTAGTGTTTTTTGCCAAATATTTCTGGCGAGTCAAAAATTGATTGAATTTTAATTTTTAGATTATTTGAAAGCAACGTGCAGTTATTCAGTTTTTGTTCACTTTGTTAGCTAATAGTTAAAAAGTTTAAAAATTAGATCTAGAAATATGGAAAATAATTGATATTTGACTGAAAATTTTTTAGTGTATTTTGCCAAATATTTCTGGCGAGGCAAAAATTGATTGAATTTTAATTTTTTGACGAGTTGAAAGTAACGCGCAGTTTTTTAACTTATGTTTAATTTTTTTCGCTAATAGATAAAAAACTTTGATATTAGATCTAAAAATATGGGAAATAATTGATATTTGAAAAAAAACTTTTTAGTGTTTTTTGCCAAATATTTCTGGCGAGGCAAAAATTGATTGAATTTTTATTATTGACGAGTTGAAAGTAACGCGCAGTTATTTAACTTTTGTTTAATTTTCTTCGCTAATAGAGAAAAAACTTTGATATTAGATCTAGAAATATGGAAAATAATTGATATTTGACTAAAAACTTTTTAGTGTTTTTTGCCAAATATTTCTGGCGAGTCAAAAATTGATTGAATTTTAATTTTTAGATTATTTGAAAGCAACGCGCAGTTATTCAGTTTTTGTTCACTTTGTTAGCTAATAGTTAAAAAGTTTAAAAATTAGATCTAGAAATATGGAAAATAATTGATATTTGACTGAAAATTTTTTAGTGTATTTTGCCAAATATTTCTGGCGAGGCAAAAATTGATTGAATTTTAATTTTTTGACGAGTTGAAAGTAACGCGCAGTTTTTTAACTTATGTTTAATTTTTTTCGCTAATAGATAAAAAACTTTGATATTAGATCTAAAAATATGGGAAATAATTGATATTTGAAAAAAAACTTTTTAGTGTTTTTTGCCAAATATTTCTGGCGAGGCAAAAATTGATTGAATTTTTATTATTGACGAGTTGAAAGTAACGCGCAGTTATTTAACTTTTGTTTAATTTTCTTCGCTAATAGAGAAAAAACTTTGATATTAGATCTAGAAATATGGAAAATAATTGATATTTGACTAAAAACTTTTTAGTGTTTTTTGCCAAATATTTCTGGCGAGTCAAAAATTGATTGAATTTTAATTTTTAGATTATTTGAAAGCAACGCGCAGTTATTCAGTTTTTGTTCACTTTGTTAGCTAATAGTTAAAAAGTTTAAAAATTAGATCTAGAAATATGGAAAATAATTGATATTTGACTGAAAATTTTTTAGTGTATTCTGCCAAATATTTCTGGCGAGGCAAAAATTGATTGAATTTTAATTTTTTGACGAGTTGAAAGTAACGCGCAGTTTTTTAACTTATGTTTAATTTTTTTCGCTAATAGATAAAAAACTTTGATATTAGATCTAAAAATATGGGAAATAAATGATATTTGAATAAAAACTTTTTAGTGTTTTTTGCCAAATATTTCTGGCGAGGCAAAAATTGATTGAATTTTAATTTTTTGACGAGTTGAAAGTAACGCGCAGTTATTCAGTTTTTGTTCACTTTGCTCGCTAATAGAAAAAAACTTTAATATTAGATCTAAAAATATGGAAAATAATTGATATTTGACTGAAAATTTTTTAGTGTATTTTGCCAAATATTTCTGGCGAGGCAAAAATTGATTGAATTTTAATTTTTTGACGAGTTGAAAGCAACGTGCAGTTATTTAACTTTTGTTTAATTTTCTTCGCTAATAGATAAAAAACTTTGATATTAGATCTAGAAATATGGAAAATAATTGATATTTGACTGAAAATTTTTTAGTGTATTTTGTTAAATATTTCTGGCGAGGCAAAAATTGATTCAATTTTTATTTTTTGACGAGTTGAAAGTAACGCGCAGTTATTTAACTTTTGTGTAATTTTCTTTGCTAATAGATAAATAACTTTGATATTAGATCTAGAAATATGGAAAATAATTGATATTCGGCTAAAAACTTTTTACTGTTTTTTGCCAAATATTTCTGGCGAGGCAAAAATTGATTGAATTTTAATTTTTTGACGAGTTGAAAGTAACGCGCAGTTATTCAGTTTTTGTTTAATTTTCTTCGCTAATAGATAAAAAACTTTGATATTAGATCTAGAAATATGGAAAATAATTGATATTTGACTAAAAACTTTTTAGTGTTTTTTGCCAAATATTTCTGGCGAGGCAAAAATTGATTAAATTTTTATTTTTTGACGAGTTGAAAGTATCGCGCAGTTTTTTAACTTATGTTTAATTTTTTTCGCTAATAGATAAAAAACTTTGATATTAGATCTAAAAATATGGGAAATAATTGATATTTGACTAAAAACTTTTTAGTGTTTTTTGCCAAATATTTCTGTCGAGGAAAAAATTGATTGAATTTTTATTTTTTGACGAGTTAAAAGCAACGCGCAGTTATTTAACTTTTGTTTTATTTTCTTCGCTAATAGATAAAAAACTTTGATATTAGATCTAGAAATATGGAAAATAATTGATATTTGACTAAAAACTTTTTAGTGTTTTTTGTCAAATATTTCTGGCGAGGCAAAAATTGATTAAATTTTAATTTTTTGACGAGTTGAAAGTAACGCGCAGTTATTTAACTTTTGTTTAATTTATTTGCTAATAGAGAAAAAACTTTGATATTAGATCTAGAAATATGGAAAATAATTGATATTTGACTAAAAACTTTTTAGTGTTTTTTGCCAAATATTTCTGGCGAGTCAAAAATTGATTGAATTTTAATTTTTTGACGAGTTAAAAGCAACGCGCAGTTATTTAACTTTTGTTTTATTTTCTTCGCTAATAGATAAAAAACTTTGATATTAGATCTAGAAATATGGAAAATAATTGATATTTGACTAAAAACTTTTTAGTGTTTTTTGTCAAATATTTCTGGCGAGGCAAAAATTGATTAAATTTTAATTTTTTGACGAGTTGAAAGTAACGCGCAGTTATTTAACTTTTGTTTAATTTATTTGCTAATAGATAAAAAACTTTGATATTAGATCTAGAAATATAGAAAATAATTGATATTCGGCTAAAAACTTTTTACTGTTTTTTGCCAAATATTTCTGGCGAGGCAAAAATTGATTGAATTTTAATTTTTTGACGAGTTGAAAGCAACGCGCAGTTATTAATTTTTGTTTAATTTTGTTCGCTTATAGATAAAAAACTTTGATATTAGATCTAGAAATATGGAAAATAATTGATATTTGACTAAAAACTTTTTACTGTTTTTTGCCAAATATTTCTGGCGAGGCAAAAATTGATTGAATTTTAATTTTTTGACGAATTAAAAGTAACGCGCAGTTATTCAGTTTTTGTTCACTTTGTTCGCTAATAGAAAAAATCTTTGATGTTAGATCTAAAAATATGGAAAATAATTGATATTTGACTGAAAATTTTTTAGTGTATTTTGCCAAATATTTCTGGCGAGGCAAAAATTGATTGAATTTTAATTTTTTGACGAGTTGAAAGCAACGCGCAGTTATTTAACTTTTGTTTTATTTTCTTCGCTAATAGATAAAAAACTTTGATATTAGATCTAGAAATATGGAAAATAATTGATATTTGACGGCAAATTTTTTAGTATATTTTGCCAAATATTTCTGGCGAGGCAAAAATTGATTGAATTTTTATTTTTTGACGAGTTGAAAGTAACGCGCAGTTATTTAACTTTTGTTTAATTTTCTTCGCTAATAGAGAAAAAACTTTGATATTAGATCTAGAAATATGGAAAATAATTGATATTTGACTAAAAACTTTTTAGTGTTTTTTGCCAAATATTTCTGGCGAGTCAAAAATTGATTGAATTTTAATTTTTAGATTATTTGAAAGCAACGCGCAGTTATTCAGTTTTTGTTCACTTTGTTAGCTAATAGTTAAAAAGTTTAAAAATTAGATCTAGAAATATGGAAAATAATTGATATTTGACTGAAAATTTTTTAGTGTATTTTGCCAAATATTTCTGGCGAGGCAAAAATTGATTGAATTTTAATTTTTTGACGAGTTGAAAGTAACGCGCAGTTTTTTAACTTATGTTTAATTTTTTTCGCTAATAGTGTAGTATAATTCACTGATTCTTTATTCAATGATTATTAAATACACTATTTTAACTCAACTTTAACTCAATGTAATAATATAGAACTAAATACAACGTTAGAATGCCAAAAATGAGAACACACTACGTAGAAACTTCCGACCGAAAAACTGAACTGAACATAAGCCACGTGGTCCCACGTGGCTAATGAGACATTCTAGAAACTTCTTGTTAAAGCTCAGCCAATCATGGACCTCGACGAATCCCACTCTCGCTGGATACCGCCATGATGAAAACCGGCGACAACATCCGGCCGTCCTGGTTACGTGCTCGTCCCGAGTCGCGTACTACTCTGATGCAGGGGCTGAGAAACATTCTTAAATTGGATCTTATTTTTATTATTATCAATTCCAAGCGTCGTCACCTTGATTGTATGTGAAGTATATCATGGAGATCAGTATATGGTTTAACTAATGACATCTTTATTTTCTACCTTAGTTGTATATCACCATATGTCCAACAACAGTGTTCATTTGATATCTGTTCCTTTTCTCCATTTTTCACATACAATTCCGGTGTTCGAGGCCAATGCATCTGATGTAAAGAAAAATAAAATTTTACTATGTCCATTTTACTATAAACCATTCTTACCATTATTGACAACATCTGGGCTTCTTCTCTATTCGAAAACTTCTGCTATCTTAATCCATGGTTTCATATTTTCCACGCCGACTGTTCCTTGGTACCTTTTTGAACTTCTTTCCGAACCTCTCATATCCTCAATCTTGTATCGGTCGTGACCCATTACTTCTGTGACTTGAAAGGGTCCTTTAAACTGCGGCAATAGTTTTTTACTTTGGCCATCGTTAACATGACTAGGTATTTTCGTTACAATTAAGTCGCCCACTTTATAAATTGGTGCCGTTTTTCGCTTTGCATCAAATGTTGCTTTTTGCATCTCGGCCTTCCTTTTAATATTTTGGTCAACTGATTCTCTTAACGCAGTAACGTCAACAGGATTTTCAGTTACTCCATCGTCAGTAATACCGTCGCCATTCATTCGAATTCTATACCCAAAGAAGACTTCGCTAGGTACTGCGTCAGTGGTTTTATTGATAGTACTATTAATACCCTGTTGTATTTTTGTTATCTGTTGGTCCCATTTATTGTTTTCTGTGCACGCGCCCATACTACGTAAAGCTTCTAAAATAGTGCTATTATAGCGTTCTACTTGACCATTGGATCGCGGAATGGCAGTTGCTATTATATGACGCCTAATTTGTAAATCCGAACAATGGCTAGTAAACAATTGGGATGTAAATGCACTACCTGCGTCACAGATTAATCGTTTTGGGGTACCAAATACTTTGTATACTTTGTTTAATTCCTGAATGACTACTCTACTTTTTGTATTTCGAACAGGCGAGATGAAAACAAATTTCGTAAAAGAGTCAACCATAACTAAGAGATAAGTATTCTTTTGTGTAGTTTCGATAAATGGACCTAAGTGATCAAGGTGAAGTGTGTGAAAAGGCCTCGCATATTTGGGGATGGGATGTAGGAAACCTGGTTTTTTTCCATGGATGTTCTTGAAATAAATGCAATTTAGACAATTTTTAATATATTTCTTTACGGTTTTCTTCATCCGAGGGAACCAATACTTAGATTTAATTCTTTCAACTGTTTTATCGATTGCAAAATGTCCTATCTCGTCATGGTTAGCTCGGATGATCTGCCAAATGCATTCTTTTGGTACTACCCATCGTCTCCCATATTCAGTTCTGCGGTAAACCTTATTTCCTAATAATTCGTATTCGTTAAATATTTGTTTATTATTCTCAACTTCACCTGACAAAAGTATTTTTCTAATGTTACAAATGCCTAGGTCTTGTAATTGCACCGATAGTAGCCAATCACCTTCAGTTATCGACATTACATTTTCTGTCGGAGTATTGGTTGTAGCGATGGGATTCCGACTCAGTGCATCTACATGTTGCATTTGGGAACCCGCCTTGTGTACAATATCGAATTTGAACTCTTGACTTTGTAACACCCACCTGCTAATGCGAGGTATTATATCCTGTTTACTAAAAGCATGCCGCACCGCGTTGCAGTCTGTGACTATTTTGAATTCATTCCCCAGTAGATAATGTCGAAATTTTTCTAGCCCGGCAATTACTGCTAATAATTCTAATTCAAAAGAATGATAATTTTTTTCTTCATCTTTGGTTTGTCTGCTATAAAAATGTATTGGCTTTTCTCCGGTATCAGTTTTTTGTACCAAAATACATCCTATTCCGTCGCGGCTTGCATCTGTGTACAGTGTGATCGGCAATTCAGGATCAAAAATTGAGAGCATTACATTATCGATAAACACGTTCTTAATATCTGTTACGGCCTGCTCTTGTTCTGGACCCCATTTCCAATTTACATTCTTTTTTAATAAATTAGTTAAGGGCTTACAAATTATCGCGCAATCTTTAATAAATTTTCTAAAATAATTTATTAATCCCAGGAACTGTCTAACTTGGTGCACTGATTTTGGGGTTGGATACTTTTCAATAGCTTCAATTTTTTTTGAACTGGGTGTGATTCCTGCACCTGAAATTTCGTACCCCAGGAAGGTAACCGTTTCTTTAAAAAAACTACATTTGTCTAAGTTGATAGTCAGTCCGTGGTTTTGGAAAAGATTTAAGATTGATTCTAAGCATTCTATGTTTTCCTCTAATGTCTCTGTCGCAATCAAGATATCGTCTAGGTAACAAATTATTCTCCCAAAACGAAGTTTTCCCAAAACTACATCCATCAATCTTTGGAAGACTGCCGGGCCATTGCACAGCCCGAAGGGCATTCTTAAGTATTCAAAATGACCGTCCGGTGTAATGAATGCAGTTTTAGGTATGGAGTCTGAGTGAACTGTTACTTGATGGTAACCACATTTTAAATCAAGAGAAGTAAAGTATTTGCACCCGCGCAATCTATCAATAAGGTTTTCAATTAAAGGCATAGGGTATTTTTCTTTAACAGTAATTTTATTTAGGCGCCGATAATCTACGCACAAGCGTTTCTTTCCCGATGCCTTATTAACCAATATTGCTGGGCATGCATATGGAGAATTGCTATGTCTAATGATACCGTTATTTAGTAAATCATCAGTTATTTCCCGCGTAGCAGCTCTTTCGCTTTCGGACATTCTATAGGGCCTTTGGTAAACTGGCTTATTGGACGTCAATTCTATATTTAGTTCGACTGATGACGTTCTACCTAGAGTAGATAAATTCTCTGATATGCACTTAGGATACTTTTTAAACATGTCGTTCAAAGTTGATTGACATTCGCAAGGCAAGCTGTTTATGGAATTTACTGTATAAATTGAGGAAAGTGGAGTGTGATGAAAGGTCAAACTGTTCCCTATGCGTACATAACTAATATTGGGATTTTCGGTGAAATTCCTACCTACTAATATATTACATCCTGATAGTTCATTGATCACGTACAAGATAATTTTTAGTTCTACATTATCGACACGTAATTGGATTTTGGTCGCTTTAGTAACTCGTATCACTGCATCACCGGTAAAGCCTTTCAGATTTGCCGGTGAACTTAGATCAAATGGTTTTAAGTCGAGCTTATTAACCAGATCCGTTGTTATCAATGAACAGTCACTTCCCATGTCAAAAAATGCTTCACATTTGTGCAACTCATCTATTAAAACTGATTTAAAAAATTTTTGTTTTGTTTCTACTTCATTAATAAGTTTTACTTCCACCTCTTGTTCAGCTTTAAGTTTTAGTTTACCTTTACAAGCAAGCTCTAAATGTCCCAATTTATTACAAGCAGCACATCTAACGTTATCTTTAACTTTACAATTATTCCTTCTATGTCCGGATTCGCCACATCGATAACAGAAACCAGAAAACTCAAATCTAGAAACACTTTTTTGACTGTCATGTTTGCTGTCAACGTTTGTCTGAGGGCTATGTACATGGCGAGGATTGTTTATTTTTGTCGGAGGAGTTTTTGCAGGAAAGGACTGAAGGGGTTTTTCAGGTATTACATAAGTTTTGCCATGTAAAAATGCGGCTAAACCATCACAATATCGAAAATTACCAGCTTCAGCAGCGGTACTGATTTGTGGGTCTCCAATAGACCCTACAATAATCGATATGATATCTTGTTCTTTGAACCCTAATTGCAGTCTGTCAATTTTACCTTTTTGTTGAAAATAAAACTCATATAATGATTGACCCGGCATAGGTTTCGTTTCAATTAATTGTTTGAGTAAATTAAACATATTCCTTTTAACTTGAAACGTATCAGATAACATATCACGCCACTGCCTCCACTTCCATGTGGTCCATCTTGTTTCATTTTTTTGAAACGAATCCAACCACGTTTTTGCAGTGTTGCGCAATTTTTGTAGAGCCTGATATATTATCATACTATCGGACCACTCAAACGCACGGGCGTTTGCTTCCACAACATTAAACCACATTTCAATATTGTCTTCTAGCGGGTCGAATTCGGGAATAACTGACGATATACTCACATTCTGGCTTACAGTTTTCGACCGTCGACGGCGTTTGTGACGACGGCGGCGGTCATAACTACTGCTACTTGAAGAACTGTATGACTCACTCGAAGAGCTTTCTGAACTGCTAGAATGTCTTCTTCTAGACCTACCGGACGACCTGGATGATCTCCGGCGACGCGGCATTCTGCTGGTTGGTTTAAATATCCCACTTCTGATGTAGTATAATTCACTGATTCTTTATTCAATTATTATTAAATACACTATTTTAACTCAACTTTAACTCAATGTAATAATATAGAACTAAATACAACGTTAGAATGCCAAAAATGAGAACACACTACGTAGAAACTTCCGACCGAAAAACTGAACTGAACATAAGCCACGTGGTCCCACGTGGCTAATGAGACATTCTAGAAACTTCTTGTTAAAGCTCAGCCAATCATGGACCTCGACGAATCCCACTCTCGCTGAATACCGCCATGATGAAAACCGGCGACAACAATAGATAAAAAACTTTGATATTAGATCTAAAAATATGGGAAATAATTGATATTTGAATAAAAACTTTTTAGTGTTTTTTGCCAAATATTTCTGGCGAGTCAAAAATTGATTGAATTTTAATTTTTAGATTATTTCAAAGCAACGCGCAGTTATTCAGTTTTTGTTCACTTTGTTAGCTAATAGTTAAAAAGTTTAAAAATTAGATCTAGAAATATGGAAAATAATTGATATTTGACTGAAAATTTTTTAGTGTATTTTGCCAAATATTTTTGGCGAGGCAAAAATTGATTGAATTTTAATTTTTTGACGAGTTGAAAGTAACGCGCAGTTATTCAGTTTTTGTTCACTTTGCTCGCTAATAGAAAAAAACTTTAATATTAGATCTAAAAATATGGAAAATAATTGATATTTGACTGAAAATTTTTTAGTGTATTTTGCCAAATATTTCTGGCGAGGCAAAAATTGATTGAATTTTAATTTTTTGACGAGTTGAAAGCAACGCGCAGTTATTAAATTTTGTTTAATTTTGTTCGCTTATAGATAAAAAACTTTGATATTAGATCCAGAAATATGGAAAATAATTGATATTCGACTGAAAATTTTTTAGTGTATTTTGTTAAATATTTCTGGCGAGGCAAAAATTGATTCAATTTTTATTTTTTGACGAGTTGAAAGTAACGCGCAGTTATTTAACTTTTGTTTAATTTTCTTCGCTAATAGATAAAAAACTTTGATATTAGATCTAGAAATATGGAAAATAATTGATATTTGACTAAAAACTTTTTAGTGTTTTTTGCCAAATATTTCTGGCGAGGCAAAAATTGATTAAATTTTTATTTTTTGACGAGTTGAAAGTATCGCGCAGTTTTTTAACTTATGTTTAATTTTTTTCGCTAATAGATTAAAAACTTTGATATTAGATCTAAAAATATGGGAAATAATTAATATTTGACTAAAAACTTTTTAGTGTTTTTTGCCAAATATTTCTGTCGAGGAAAAAATTGATTGAATTTTAATTTTTTGACGAGTTGAAAGCAACGCGCAGTTATTAATTTTTGTTTAATTTTGTTCGCTTATAGATAAAAAACTTTGATATTAGATCTAGAAATATGGAAAATAATTGATATTTGACTAAAAACTTTTTACTGTTTTTTGCCAAATATTTCTGGCGAGGCAAAAATTGATTGAATTTTAATTTTTTGACGAGTTGAAAGTAACGCGCAGTTATTCAGTTTTTGTTCACTTTGTTCGCTAACAGAAAAAAACTTTGATATTAGATCTAGAAATATGGAAAATAATTGATATTTGACTAAAAACTTTTTAGTGTTTTTTCCAAATATTTCTGGCAAGGCAAAAATTGATTGAATTTTAATTTTTTGACGAGTTGAAAGTGACGCGCAGTTATTCAGTTTTTGTTCACTTTGTTCGCTAATAGAAAAAATCTTTGATGTTAGATCTAAAAATATGGAAAATAATTGATATTTGACTGAAAATTTTTTAGTGTATTTTGCCAAATATTTCTGGCGAGGCAAAAATTGATTGAATTTTAATTTTTTGACGAATTGAAAGCAACGCGCAGTTATTAATTTTTTTTAATTTTGTTCGCTTATAGATAAAAAACTTTGATATTAGATCTAGAAATATAGAAAATAATTGATATTCGGCTAAAAACTTTTTACTGTTTTTTGCCAAATATTTCTGGCGAGGCAAAAATTGATTGAATTTTAATTTTTTAAAGAGTTAAAAGTAACGCGCAGTTATTCAGTTTTTGTTCACTTTGTTCGCTAATAGAAAAAAACTTTGATATTAGATCCAGAAATATGGAAAATAATTGATATTTGACTGAAAATTTTTTAGTGTATTTTGCCAAATATTTCTGGCGAGGCAAAAATTGATTGAATTTTAATTTTTTGACGAATTGAAAGTAACGCGCAGTTATTCAGTTTTTGTTAACTTTATTCGCTAATAGTTAAAAAAGTTTGAAATTAGATCCAGAAATATGGAAAATAATTGATATTTGACGGCAAATTTTTTAGTATATTTTGCCAAATATTTCTTGCGAGGATAAAATTGATTGAATTTTTATTTTTTGACGAGTTGAAAGTAACGCGCAGTTATTTAACTTTTGTTTAATTTTCTTCGCTAATAGATAAAAAACTTTGATATTAGATCTAGAAATATGGAAAATAATTGATATTCGGCTAAAAACTTTTTACTGTTTTTTGCCAAATATTTCTGGCAAGGCAAAAATTGATTGAATTTTAATTTTTTGACGAGTTGAAAGTAACGCGCAGTTATTCAGTTTTGTTCACTTTGTTCGCTAATAGAAAAAAACTTTGATATTAGATCTAAAAATATGAAAAATAATTGATATTTGACTGAAAATTTTTTAGTGTATTTTGCCAAATATTTCTGGCGAGGCAAAAATTGATTGAATTTTAATTTTTTGACGAGTTGAAAGCAACGCGCAGTTATTAATTTTTGTTTAATTTTGTTCGCTTATAGATAAAAAACTTTGATATTAGATCTAGAAATATGGAAAATAATTGATATTTGACTAAAAACTTTTTAGTGTTTTTTTCCAAATATTTCTGGCAAGGCAAAAATTGATTGAATTTTAATTTTTTGACGAGTTGAAAGTGACTCGCAGTTATTCAGTTTTTGTTCACTTTGTTCGCTAATAGAAAAAAACTTTGATATTACATCCAGAAATATGGAAAATAATTGATATTTGACTGAAAATTTTTTAGTGTATTTTGCTAAATATTTCTGGCGAGGCAAAAATTGATTGAATTTTAATTTTTTGACGAGATAAAAGCAACGCGCAGTTATTTAATTTTTGTTTAATTTTGTTCGCTAATAGATAAAAAACTTTAATATTAGATCTAGAAATATGGAAAATAATTGATATTTGACTAAAAACTTTTTAGTGTTTTTTTCCAAATATTTCTGGCAAGGCAAAAATTGATTGAATTTTAATTTTTTGACGAGTTGAAAGTGACGCGCAGTTATTCAGTTTTTGTTCACTTTGTTCGCTAATAGAAAAAAACTTTGATATTAGATCCAGAAATATGGAAAATAATTGATATTTGACTGAAAATTTTTTAGTGTATTTTGCCAAATATTTCTGGCGAGGCAAAAATTGATTGAATTTTTATTTTTTGACGAATTGAAAGTAACGCGCAGTTATTCAGTTTTTGTTCACTTTATTCGCTAATAGTTAAATAAGTTTGAAATTAGATCCAGAAATATGGCAAATAATTGATATTTGACGGCAAATTTTTTAGTATATTTTGCCAATAAATTTCTGGCTAGGATAAAATTGATTGAATTTTTATTTTTTGACGAGTTGAAAGTAACGCGCAGTTATTTAACTTTTGTTTAATTTTCTTCGCTAATAGATAAAAAACTTTGATATTAGATCTAGAAATATGGAAAATAATTGATATTCGGCTAAAAACTTTTTACTGTTTTTTGCCAAATATTTCTGGCGAGGCAAAAATTGATTGAATTTTAATTTTTTGACGAGTTGAAAGTAACGCGCAGTTATTAAGTTCTTGTTCACTTTGTTCGCTAATAGAAAAAAACTTTGATATTAGATCTAAAAATATGGAAAATAATTGATATTTGACTGAAAATTTTTTAGTGTATTTTGCCAAATATTTCTGGCGAGGCAAAAATTTATTGAATTTTAATTTTTTGACGAGTTGAAAGCAACGCGCAGTTATTAATTTTTGTTTAATTTTGTTCGCTTATAGATAAAGAACTTTGATATTAGATCTAGAAATATGAAAAATAATTGATATTTGACTCAAAACTTTTTAGTGTTTTTTTCCAAATATTTCTGGCAAGGCAAAAATTGATTGAATTTTAATTTTTTGACGAGTTGAAAGTGACGCGCAGTTATTCAGTTTTTGTTCACTTTGTTCGCTAATAGAAAAAAACTTTGATATTAGATCCAGAAATATGGAAAATAATTGATATTTGACTGAAAATTTTTTAGTGTATTTTGCCAAATATTTCTGGCGAGGCAAAAATTGATTGAATTTTTATTTTTTGACGAATTGAAAGTAACGCGCAGTTTTTTAACTTATGTTTAATTTTTTTCGCTAATAGTGTAGTATAATTCACTGATTCTTTATTCAATTATTATTAAATACACTATTTTAACTCAACTTTAACTCAATGTAATAATATAGAACTAAATACAACGTTAGAATGCCAAAAATGAGAACACACTACGTAGAAACTTCCGACCGAAAAACTGAACTGAACATAAGCCACGTGGTCCCACGTGGCTAATGAGACATTCTAGAAACTTCTTGTTAAAGCTCAGCCAATCATGGACCTCGACGAATCCCACTCTCGCTGGATACCGCCATGATGAAAACCGGCGACAACATCCGGCCGTCCTGGTTACGTGCTCGTCCCGAGTCGCGTACTACTCTGATGCAGGGGCTGAGAAACATTCTTAAATTGGATCTTATTTTTATTATTATCAATTCCAAGCGTCGTCACCTTGATTGTATGTGAAGTATATCATGGAGATCAGTATATGGTTTAACTAATGACATCTTTATTTTCTACCTTAGTTGTATATCACCATATGTCCAACAACAGTGTTCATTTGATATCTGTTCCTTTTCTCCATTTTTCACATACAATTCCGGTGTTCGAGGCCAATGCATCTGATGTAAAGAAAAATAAAATTTTACTATGTCCATTTTACTATAAACCATTCTTACCATTATTGACAACATCTGGGCTTCTTCTCTATTCGAAAACTTCTGCTATCTTAATCCATGGTTTCATATTTTCCACGCCGACTGTTCCTTGGTACCTTTTTGAACTTCTTTCCGAACCTCTCATATCCTCAATCTTGTATCGGTCGTGACCCATTACTTCTGTGACTTGAAAGGGTCCTTTAAACTGCGGCAATAGTTTTTTACTTTGGCCATCGTTAACATGACTAGGTATTTTCGTTACAATTAAGTCGCCCACTTTATAAATTGGTGCCGTTTTTCGCTTTGCATCAAATGTTGCTTTTTGCATCTCGGCCTTCCTTTTAATATTTTGGTCAACTGATTCTCTTAACGCAGTAACGTCAACAGGATTTTCAGTTACTCCATCGTCAGTAATACCGTCGCCATTCATTCGAATTCTATACCCAAAGAAGACTTCGCTAGGTACTGCGTCAGTGGTTTTATTGATAGTACTATTAATACCCTGTTGTATTTTTGTTATCTGTTGGTCCCATTTATTGTTTTCTGTGCACGCGCCCATACTACGTAAAGCTTCTAAAATAGTGCTATTATAGCGTTCTACTTGACCATTGGATCGCGGAATGGCAGTTGCTATTATATGACGCCTAATTTGTAAATCCGAACAATGGCTAGTAAACAATTGGGATGTAAATGCACTACCTGCGTCACAGATTAATCGTTTTGGGGTACCAAATACTTTGTATACTTTGTTTAATTCCTGAATGACTACTCTACTTTTTGTATTTCGAACAGGCGAGATGAAAACAAATTTCGTAAAAGAGTCAACCATAACTAAGAGATAAGTATTCTTTTGTGTAGTTTCGATAAATGGACCTAAGTGATCAAGGTGAAGTGTGTGAAAAGGCCTCGCATATTTGGGGATGGGATGTAGGAAACCTGGTTTTTTTCCATGGATGTTCTTGAAATAAATGCAATTTAGACAATTTTTAATATATTTCTTTACGGTTTTCTTCATCCGAGGGAACCAATACTTAGATTTAATTCTTTCAACTGTTTTATCGATTGCAAAATGTCCTATCTCGTCATGGTTAGCTCGGATGATCTGCCAAATGCATTCTTTTGGTACTACCCATCGTCTCCCATATTCAGTTCTGCGGTAAACCTTATTTCCTAATAATTCGTATTCGTTAAATATTTGTTTATTATTCTCAACTTCACCTGACAAAAGTATTTTTCTAATGTTACAAATGCCTAGGTCTTGTAATTGCACCGATAGTAGCCAATCACCTTCAGTTATCGACATTACATTTTCTGTCGGAGTATTGGTTGTAGCGATGGGATTCCGACTCAGTGCATCTACATGTTGCATTTGGGAACCCGCCTTGTGTACAATATCGAATTTGAACTCTTGACTTTGTAACACCCACCTGCTAATGCGAGGTATTATATCCTGTTTACTAAAAGCATGCCGCACCGCGTTGCAGTCTGTGACTATTTTGAATTCATTCCCCAGTAGATAATGTCGAAATTTTTCTAGCCCGGCAATTACTGCTAATAATTCTAATTCAAAAGAATGATAATTTTTTTCTTCATCTTTGGTTTGTCTGCTATAAAAATGTATTGGCTTTTCTCCGGTATCAGTTTTTTGTACCAAAATACATCCTATTCCGTCGCGGCTTGCATCTGTGTACAGTGTGATCGGCAATTCAGGATCAAAAATTGAGAGCATTACATTATCGATAAACACGTTCTTAATATCTGTTACGGCCTGCTCTTGTTCTGGACCCCATTTCCAATTTACATTCTTTTTTAATAAATTAGTTAAGGGCTTACAAATTATCGCGCAATCTTTAATAAATTTTCTAAAATAATTTATTAATCCCAGGAACTGTCTAACTTGGTGCACTGATTTTGGGGTTGGATACTTTTCAATAGCTTCAATTTTTTTTGAACTGGGTGTGATTCCTGCACCTGAAATTTCGTACCCCAGGAAGGTAACCGTTTCTTTAAAAAAACTACATTTGTCTAAGTTGATAGTCAGTCCGTGGTTTTGGAAAAGATTTAAGATTGATTCTAAGCATTCTATGTTTTCCTCTAATGTCTCTGTCGCAATCAAGATATCGTCTAGGTAACAAATTATTCTCCCAAAACGAAGTTTTCCCAAAACTACATCCATCAATCTTTGGAAGACTGCCGGGCCATTGCACAGCCCGAAGGGCATTCTTAAGTATTCAAAATGACCGTCCGGTGTAATGAATGCAGTTTTAGGTATGGAGTCTGAGTGAACTGTTACTTGATGGTAACCACATTTTAAATCAAGAGAAGTAAAGTATTTGCACCCGCGCAATCTATCAATAAGGTTTTCAATTAAAGGCATAGGGTATTTTTCTTTAACAGTAATTTTATTTAGGCGCCGATAATCTACGCACAAGCGTTTCTTTCCCGATGCCTTATTAACCAATATTGCTGGGCATGCATATGGAGAATTGCTATGTCTAATGATACCGTTATTTAGTAAATCATCAGTTATTTCCCGCGTAGCAGCTCTTTCGCTTTCGGACATTCTATAGGGCCTTTGGTAAACTGGCTTATTGGACGTCAATTCTATATTTAGTTCGACTGATGACGTTCTACCTAGAGTAGATAAATTCTCTGATATGCACTTAGGATACTTTTTAAACATGTCGTTCAAAGTTGATTGACATTCGCAAGGCAAGCTGTTTATGGAATTTACTGTATAAATTGAGGAAAGTGGAGTGTGATGAAAGGTCAAACTGTTCCCTATGCGTACATAACTAATATTGGGATTTTCGGTGAAATTCCTACCTACTAATATATTACATCCTGATAGTTCATTGATCACGTACAAGATAATTTTTAGTTCTACATTATCGACACGTAATTGGATTTTGGTCGCTTTAGTAACTCGTATCACTGCATCACCGGTAAAGCCTTTCAGATTTGCCGGTGAACTTAGATCAAATGGTTTTAAGTCGAGCTTATTAACCAGATCCGTTGTTATCAATGAACAGTCACTTCCCATGTCAAAAAATGCTTCACATTTGTGCAACTCATCTATTAAAACTGATTTAAAAAATTTTTGTTTTGTTTCTACTTCATTAATAAGTTTTACTTCCACCTCTTGTTCAGCTTTAAGTTTTAGTTTACCTTTACAAGCAAGCTCTAAATGTCCCAATTTATTACAAGCAGCACATCTAACGTTATCTTTAACTTTACAATTATTCCTTCTATGTCCGGATTCGCCACATCGATAACAGAAACCAGAAAACTCAAATCTAGAAACACTTTTTTGACTGTCATGTTTGCTGTCAACGTTTGTCTGAGGGCTATGTACATGGCGAGGATTGTTTATTTTTGTCGGAGGAGTTTTTGCAGGAAAGGACTGAAGGGGTTTTTCAGGTATTACATAAGTTTTGCCATGTAAAAATGCGGCTAAACCATCACAATATCGAAAATTACCAGCTTCAGCAGCGGTACTGATTTGTGGGTCTCCAATAGACCCTACAATAATCGATATGATATCTTGTTCTTTGAACCCTAATTGCAGTCTGTCAATTTTACCTTTTTGTTGAAAATAAAACTCATATAATGATTGACCCGGCATAGGTTTCGTTTCAATTAATTGTTTGAGTAAATTAAACATATTCCTTTTAACTTGAAACGTATCAGATAACATATCACGCCACTGCCTCCACTTCCATGTGGTCCATCTTGTTTCATTTTTTTGAAACGAATCCAACCACGTTTTTGCAGTGTTGCGCAATTTTTGTAGAGCCTGATATATTATCATACTATCGGACCACTCAAACGCACGGGCGTTTGCTTCCACAACATTAAACCACATTTCAATATTGTCTTCTAGCGGGTCGAATTCGGGAACAACTGACGATATACTCACATTCTGGCTTACAGTTTTCGACCGTCGACGGCGTTTGTGACGACGGCGGCGGTCATAACTACTGCTACTTGAAGAACTGTATGACTCACTCGAAGAGCTTTCTGAACTGCTAGAATGTCTTCTTCTAGACCTACCGGACGACCTGGATGATCTCCGGCGACGCGGCATTCTGCTGGTTGGTTTAAATATCCCACTTCTGATGTAGTATAATTCACTGATTCTTTATTCAATTATTATTAAATACACTATTTTAACTCAACTTTAACTCAATGTAATAATATAGAACTAAATACAACGTTAGAATGCCAAAAATGAGAACACACTACGTAGAAACTTCCGACCGAAAAACTGAACTGAACATAAGCCACGTGGTCCCACGTGGCTAATGAGACATTCTAGAAACTTCTTGTTAAAGCTCAGCCAATCATGGACCTCGACGAATCCCACTCTCGCTGAATACCGCCATGATGAAAACCGGCGACAACAATAGATAAAAAACTTTGATATTAGATCTAAAAATATGGGAAATAATTGATATTTGAATAAAAACTTTTTAGTGTTTTTTGCCAAATATTTCTGGCGAGTCAAAAATTGATTGAATTTTAATTTTTAGATTATTTCAAAGCAACGCGCAGTTATTCAGTTTTTGTTCACTTTGTTAGCTAATAGTTAAAAAGTTTAAAAATTAGATCTAGAAATATGGAAAATAATTGATATTTGACTGAAAATTTTTTAGTGTATTTTGCCAAATATTTTTGGCGAGGCAAAAATTGATTGAATTTTAATTTTTTGACGAGTTGAAAGTAACGCGCAGTTTTTTAACTTATGTTTAATTTTTTTCGCTAATAGATAAAAAACTTTGATATTAGATTTAAAAATATGGGAAATAATTGATATTTGAATAAAAACTTTTTAGTGTTTTTTGCCAAATATTTCTGGCGAGGCAAAAATTGATTGAATTTTAATTTTTTGACGAGTTGAAAGTAACGCGCAGTTATTCAGTTTTTGTTCACTTTGCTCGCTAATAGAAAAAAACTTTAATATTAGATCTAAAAATATGGAAAATAATTGATATTTGACTGAAAATTTTTTAGTGTATTTTGCCAAATATTTCTGGCGAGGCAAAAATTGATTGAATTTTAATTTTTTGACGAGTTGAAAGCAACGCGCAGTTATTAAATTTTGTTTAATTTTGTTCGCTTATAGATAAAAAACTTTGATATTAGATCCAGAAATATGGAAAATAATTGATATTCGACTGAAAATTTTTTAGTGTATTTTGTTAAATATTTCTGGCGAGGCAAAAATTGATTCAATTTTTATTTTTTGACGAGTTGAAAGTAACGCGCAGTTATTTAACTTTTGTTTAATTTTCTTCGCTAATAGATAAAAAACTTTGATATTAGATCTAGAAATATGGAAAATAATTGATATTTGACTAAAAACTTTTTAGTGTTTTTTGCCAAATATTTCTGGCGAGGCAAAAATTGATTAAATTTTTATTTTTTGACGAGTTGAAAGTATCGCGCAGTTTTTTAACTTATGTTTAATTTTTTTCGCTAATAGATTAAAAACTTTGATATTAGATCTAAAAATATGGGAAATAATTAATATTTGACTAAAAACTTTTTAGTGTTTTTTGCCAAATATTTCTGTCGAGGAAAAAATTGATTGAATTTTAATTTTTTGACGAGTTGAAAGCAACGCGCAGTTATTAATTTTTGTTTAATTTTGTTCGCTTATAGATAAAAAACTTTGATATTAGATCTAGAAATATGGAAAATAATTGATATTTGACTAAAAACTTTTTACTGTTTTTTGCCAAATATTTCTGGCGAGGCAAAAATTGATTGAATTTTAATTTTTTGACGAGTTGAAAGTAACGCGCAGTTATTCAGTTTTTGTTCACTTTGTTCGCTAACAGAAAAAAACTTTGATATTAGATCTAGAAATATGGAAAATAATTGATATTTGACTAAAAACTTTTTAGTGTTTTTTCCAAATATTTCTGGCAAGGCAAAAATTGATTGAATTTTAATTTTTTGACGAGTTGAAAGTGACGCGCAGTTATTCAGTTTTTGTTCACTTTGTTCGCTAATAGAAAAAATCTTTGATGTTAGATCTAAAAATATGGAAAATAATTGATATTTGACTGAAAATTTTTTAGTGTATTTTGCCAAATATTTCTGGCGAGGCAAAAATTGATTGAATTTTAATTTTTTGACGAATTGAAAGCAACGCGCAGTTATTAATTTTTTTTAATTTTGTTCGCTTATAGATAAAAAACTTTGATATTAGATCTAGAAATATAGAAAATAATTGATATTCGGCTAAAAACTTTTTACTGTTTTTTGCCAAATATTTCTGGCGAGGCAAAAATTGATTGAATTTTAATTTTTTAAAGAGTTAAAAGTAACGCGCAGTTATTCAGTTTTTGTTCACTTTGTTCGCTAATAGAAAAAAACTTTGATATTAGATCCAGAAATATGAAAAATAATTGATATTTGACTGAAAATTTTTTAGTGTATTTTGCCAAATATTTCTGGCGAGGCAAAAATTGATTGAATTTTAATTTTTTGACGAATTGAAAGTAACGCGCAGTTATTCAGTTTTTGTTAACTTTATTCGCTAATAGTTAAAAAAGTTTGAAATTAGATCCAGAAATATGGAAAATAATTGATATTTGACGGCAAATTTTTTAGTATATTTTGCCAAATATTTCTTGCGAGGATAAAATTGATTGAATTTTTATTTTTTGACGAGTTGAAAGTAACGCGCAGTTATTTAACTTTTGTTTAATTTTCTTCGCTAATAGATAAAAAACTTTGATATTAGATCTAGAAATATGGAAAATAATTGATATTCGGCTAAAAACTTTTTACTGTTTTTTGCCAAATATTTCTGGCAAGGCAAAAATTGATTGAATTTTAATTTTTTGACGAGTTGAAAGTAACGCGCAGTTATTCAGTTTTGTTCACTTTGTTCGCTAATAGAAAAACACTTTGATATTAGATCTAAAAATATGAAAAATAATTGATATTTGACTGAAAATTTTTTAGTGTATTTTGCCAAATATTTCTGGCGAGGCAAAAATTGATTGAATTTTAATTTTTTGACGAGTTGAAAGCAACGCGCAGTTATTAATTTTTGTTTAATTTTGTTCGCTTATAGATAAAAAACTTTGATATTAGATCTAGAAATATGGAAAATAATTGATATTTGACTAAAAACTTTTTAGTGTTTTTTTCCAAATATTTCTGGCAAGGCAAAAATTGATTGAATTTTAATTTTTTGACGAGTTGAAAGTGACTCGCAGTTATTCAGTTTTTGTTCACTTTGTTCGCTAATAGAAAAAAACTTTGATATTACATCCAGAAATATGGAAAATAATTGATATTTGACTGAAAATTTTTTAGTGTATTTTGCTAAATATTTCTGGCGAGGCAAAAATTGATTGAATTTTAATTTTTTGACGAGATGAAAGCAACGCGCAGTTATTTAATTTTTGTTTAATTTTGTTCGCTAATAGATAAAAAACTTTAATATTAGATCTAGAAATATGGAAAATAATTGATATTTGACTAAAAACTTTTTAGTGTTTTTTTCCAAATATTTCTGGCAAGGCAAAAATTGATTGAATTTTAATTTTTTGACGAGTTGAAAGTGACGCGCAGTTATTCAGTTTTTGTTCACTTTGTTCGCTAATAGAAAAAAACTTTGATATTAGATCCAGAAATATGGAAAATAATTGATATTTGACTGAAAATTTTTTAGTGTATTTTGCCAAATATTTCTGGCGAGGCAAAAATTGATTGAATTTTTATTTTTTGACGAATTGAAAGTAACGCGCAGTTATTCAGTTTTTGTTCACTTTATTCGCTAATAGTTAAATAAGTTTGAAATTAGATCCAGAAATATGGCAAATAATTGATATTTGACGGCAAATTTTTTAGTATATTTTGCCAATAAATTTCTGGCTAGGATAAAATTGATTGAATTTTTATTTTTTGACGAGTTGAAAGTAACGCGCAGTTATTTAACTTTTGTTTAATTTTCTTCGCTAATAGATAAAAAACTTTGATATTAGATCTAGAAATATGGAAAATAATTGATATTCGGCTAAAAACTTTTTACTGTTTTTTGCCAAATATTTCTGGCGAGGCAAAAATTGATTGAATTTTAATTTTTTGACGAGTTGAAAGTAACGCGCAGTTATTAAGTTTTTGTTCACTTTGTTCGCTAATAGAAAAAAACTTTGATATTAGATCTAAAAATATGGAAAATAATTGATATTTGACTGAAAATTTTTTAGTGTATTTTGCCAAATATTTCTGGCGAGGCAAAAATTTATTGAATTTTAATTTTTTGACGAGTTGAAAGCAACGCGCAGTTATTAATTTTTGTTTAATTTTGTTCGCTTATAGATAAAGAACTTTGATATTAGATCTAGAAATATGAAAAATAATTGATATTTGACTCAAAACTTTTTAGTGTTTTTTTCCAAATATTTCTGGCAAGGCAAAAATTGATTGAATTTTAATTTTTTGACGAGTTGAAAGTGACGCGCAGTTATTCAGTTTTTGTTCACTTTGTTCGCTAATAGAAAAAAACTTTGATATTAGATCCAGAAATATGGAAAATAATTGATATTTGACTGAAAATTTTTTAGTGTATTTTGCCAAATATTTCTGGCGAGGCAAAAATTGATTGAATTTTTATTTTTTGACGAATTGAAAGTAACGCGCAGTTATTCAGTTTTTGTTCACTTTGTTCGCTAATAGAAAAAAACTTTGATGTTAGATCTAAAAATATGGAAAATAATTGATATTTGACTGAAAATTAATTTTAATGTATTTTGCCAAATATTTCTGGCGAGGCAAAAATTGATTGAATTTTAATTTTTTGACGAGTTGAAAGCAACGCGCAGTTATTAATTTTTGTTTAATTTTGTTCGCTTATAGATAAAAAACTTTGATATTAGATCTAGAAATATGGAAAATAATTGATATTTGACTGAAAATTTTTTAGTGTATTTTGCCAAATATTTCTGGCAGGGCAAAAATTGATTGAATTTTAATTTTTTGACGAGTTGAAAGCAACGCGCAGTTATTAATTTTTGTTTAATTTTGTTCGCTTATAGATAAAAAACTTTGATATTAGATCTAGAAATATGGAAAATAATTGATATTTGACTAAAAACTTTTTAGTGTTTTTTTCCAAATATTTCTGGCAAGGCAAAAATTGATTGAATTTTAATTTTTTGACGAGTTGAAAGTGACGCGCAGTTATTCAGTTTTTGTTCACTTTGTTCGCTAATAGAAAAAAACTTTGATATTAGATCCAGAAATATGGAAAATAATTGATATTTGACTGAAAATTTTTTAGTGTATTTTGCCAAATATTTCTGGCGAGGCAAAAATTGATTGAATTTTTATTTTTTGACGAATTAAAAGTAACGCGCAGTTATTTAGTTTTTGTTCACTTTGTTCGCTAATAGAAAAAAACTTTGATATAAGATCTAAAAATATGGAAAATAATTGATATTTGACTGAAAATTTTTTAGTGTATTTTGCCAAATATTTCTGGCGAGGATAAAATTGATTGAATTTTTATTTTTTGACGAGTTGAAAGTAACTCGCAGTTATTTAACTTTTGTTTAATTTTCTTCGCTAATAGATAAAAAACTTTGATATTAGATCTAGAAATATAGAAAATAATTGATATTCGGCTAAAAACTTTTTACTGTTTTTTGCCAAATATTTCTGGCGAGGCAAAAATTGATTGAATTTTAATTTTTTGACGAGTTGAAAGTAACGCGCAGTTATTCAGTTTTTGTTCACTTTGTTCGCTAATAGAAAAAAACTTTGATATTAGATCCAGAAATATGGAAAATAATTGATATTTGACTGAAAATTTTTTAGTGTATTTTGCCATTTATTTCTGGCGAGGCAAAAATTGATTGAATTTTTTTTTTTGACGAATTAAAAGTAACGCGCAGTTATTTAGTTTTTGTTCACTTTGTTCGCTAATAGAAAAAAACTTTGATATAAGATCTAAAAATATGGAAAATAATTGATATTTGACTGAAAATTTTTTAGTGTATTTTGCCAAATATTTCTGGCGAGGATAAAATTGATTGAATTTTTATTTTTTGACGAGTTGAAAGTAACTCGCAGTTATTTAACTTTTGTTTAATTTTCTTCGCTAATAGATAAAAAACTTTGATATTAGATCTAGAAATATAGAAAATAATTGATATTCGGCTAAAAACTTTTTACTGTTTTTTGCCAAATATTTCTGGCGAGGCAAAAATTGATTGAATTTTAATTTTTTGACGAGTTGAAAGTAACGCGCAGTTATTCAGTTTTTGTTTACTTTGTTCGCTAATAGAAAAAAACTTTGATATTAGATCCAGAAATATGGAAAATAATTTATATTTGACTGAAACTTTTTTAGTGTATTTTGCCAAATACTTCTGGCGAGGCAAAAATTGATTGAATTTTTATTTTTTGACGAATTAAAAGTAACGCGCAGTTATTTAGTTTTTGTTCACTTTGTTCGCTAATAGAAAAAAACTTTGATATAAGATCTAAAAATATGGAAAATAATTGATATTTGACTGAAAATTTTTTAGTGTATTTTGCCAAATATTTCTGGCGAGGCAAAAATTTATTGAATTTTAATTTTTTGACGAGTTGAAAGCAACGCGCAGTTATTAATTTTTGTTTAATTTTGTTCGCTTATAGATAAAGAACTTTGATATTAGATCTAGAAATATGAAAAATAATTAATATTTGACTCAAAACTTTTTAGTGTTTTTTTCCAAATATTTCTGGCAAGGCAAAAATTGATTGAATTTTAATTTTTTGACGAGTTGAAAGTGACGCGCAGTTATTCAGTTTTTGTTCACTTTGTTCGCTAATAGAAAAAAACTTTGATATTAGATCCAGAAATATGGAAAATAATTGATATTTGACTGAAAATTTTTTAGTGTATTTTGCCAAATATTTCTGGCGAGGCAAAAATTGATTGAATTTTTATTTTTTGACGAATTGAAAGTAACGCGCAGTTATTCAGTTTTTGTTCACTTTGTTCGCTAATAGAAAAAAACTTTGATGTTAGATCTAAAAATATGGAAAATAATTGATATTTGACTGAAAATTAATTTTAATGTATTTTGCCAAATATTTCTGGCGAGGCAAAAATTGATTGAATTTTAATTTTTTGACGAGTTGAAAGCAACGCGCAGTTATTAATTTTTGTTTAATTTTGTTCGCTTATAGATAAAAAACTTTGATATTAGATCTAGAAATATGGAAAATAATTGATATTTGACTGAAAATTTTTTAGTGTATTTTGCCAAATATTTCTGGCAGGGCAAAAATTGATTGAATTTTAATTTTTTGACGAGTTGAAAGCAACGCGCAGTTATTAATTTTTGTTTAATTTTGTTCGCTTATAGATAAAAAACTTTGATATTAGATCTAGAAATATGGAAAATAATTGATATTTGACTAAAAACTTTTTAGTGTTTTTTTCCAAATATTTCTGGCAAGGCAAAAATTGATTGAATTTTAATTTTTTGACGAGTTGAAAGTGACGCGCAGTTATTCAGTTTTTGTTCACTTTGTTCGCTAATAGAAAAAAACTTTGATATTAGATCCAGAAATATGGAAAATAATTGATATTTGACTGAAAATTTTTTAGTGTATTTTGCCAAATACTTCTGGCGAGGCAAAAATTGATTGAATTTTTATTTTTTGACGAATTAAAAGTAACGCGCAGTTATTTAGTTTTTGTTCACTTTGTTCGCTAATAGAAAAAAACTTTGATATAAGATCTAAAAATATGGAAAATAATTGATATTTGACTGAAAATTTTTTAGTGTATTTTGCCAAATATTTCTGGCGAGGATAAAATTGATTGAATTTTTATTTTTTGACGAGTTGAAAGTAACTCGCAGTTATTTAACTTTTGTTTAATTTTCTTCGCTAATAGATAAAAAACTTTGATATTAGATCTAGAAATATAGAAAATAATTGATATTCGGCTAAAAACTTTTTACTGTTTTTTGCCAAATATTTCTGGCGAGGCAAAAATTGATTGAATTTTAATTTTTTGACGAGTTGAAAGTAACGCGCAGTTATTCAGTTTTTGTTCACTTTGTTCGCTAATAGAAAAAAACTTTGATATTAGATCCAGAAATATGGAAAATAATTGATATTTGACTGAAAATTTTTTAGTGTATTTTGCCATTTATTTCTGGCGAGGCAAAAATTGATTGAATTTTTTTTTTTGACGAATTAAAAGTAACGCGCAGTTATTTAGTTTTTGTTCACTTTGTTCGCTAATAGAAAAAAACTTTGATATAAGATCTAAAAATATGGAAAATAATTGATATTTGACTGAAAATTTTTTAGTGTATTTTGCCAAATATTTCTGGCGAGGATAAAATTGATTGAATTTTTATTTTTTGACGAGTTGAAAGTAACTCGCAGTTATTTAACTTTTGTTTAATTTTCTTCGCTAATAGATAAAAAACTTTGATATTAGATCTAGAAATATAGAAAATAATTGATATTCGGCTAAAAACTTTTTACTGTTTTTTGCCAAATATTTCTGGCGAGGCAAAAATTGATTGAATTTTAATTTTTTGACGAGTTGAAAGTAACGCGCAGTTATTCAGTTTTTGTTTACTTTGTTCGCT
Organism: Ganaspis brasiliensis; assembly: GCA_037103525.1. Taxonomy (NCBI): domain Eukaryota; kingdom Metazoa; phylum Arthropoda; class Insecta; order Hymenoptera; family Figitidae; genus Ganaspis; species Ganaspis brasiliensis. The sequence continues at coordinate 692,665 of JAZKLR010000525.1, forward strand.
AATAGAAAAAAACTTTGATATTAGATCCAGAAATATGGAAAATAATTTATATTTGACTGAAACTTTTTTAGTGTATTTTGCCAAATACTTCTGGCGAGGCAAAAATTGATTGAATTTTTATTTTTTGACGAATTAAAAGTAACGCGCAGTTATTTAGTTTTTGTTCACTTTGTTCGCTAATAGAAAAAAACTTTGATATAAGATCTAAAAATATGGAAAATAATTGATATTTGACTGAAAATTTTTTAGTGTATTTTGCCAAATATTTCTGGCGAGGATAAAATTGATTGAATTTTTATTTTTTGACGAGTTGAAAGTAACTCGCAGTTATTTAACTTTTGTTTAATTTTCTTCGCTAATAGATAAAAAACTTTGATATTAGATCTAGAAATATAGAAAATAATTGATATTCGGCTAAAAACTTTTTACTGTTTTTTGCCAAATATTTCTGGCGAGGCAAAAATTGATTGAATTTTAATTTTTTGACGAGTTGAAAGTAACGCGCAGTTATTCAGTTTTTGTTCACTTTGTTCGCTAATAGAAAAAAACTTTGATATTAGATCCAGAAATATGGAAAATAATTGATATTTGACTGAAAATTTTTTAGTGTATTTTGCCATTTATTTCTGGCGAGGCAAAAATTGATTGAATTTTTTTTTTTGACGAATTAAAAGTAACGCGCAGTTATTTAGTTTTTGTTCACTTTGTTCGCTAATAGAAAAAAACTTTGATATAAGATCTAAAAATATGGAAAATAATTGATATTTGACTGAAAATTTTTTAGTGTATTTTGCCAAATATTTCTGGCGAGGATAAAATTGATTGAATTTTTATTTTTTGACGAGTTGAAAGTAACTCGCAGTTATTTAACTTTTGTTTAATTTTCTTCGCTAATAGATAAAAAACTTTGATATTAGATCTAGAAATATAGAAAATAATTGATATTCGGCTAAAAACTTTTTACTGTTTTTTGCCAAATATTTCTGGCGAGGCAAAAATTGATTGAATTTTAATTTTTTGACGAGTTGAAAGTAACGCGCAGTTATTCAGTTTTTGTTTACTTTGTTCGCTAATAGAAAAAAACTTTGATATTAGATCCAGAAATATGGAAAATAATTTATATTTGACTGAAACTTTTTTAGTGTATTTTGCCAAATACTTCTGGCGAGGCAAAAATTGATTGAATTTTAATTTTTTGACGAATTGAAAGTAACGCGCAGTTATTCAGTTTTTGTTAACTTTATTCGCTAATAGTTAAAAAAGTTTAAAATTAGATCCAGAAATATGGAAAATAATTGATATTTGACGGCAAATTTTTTAGTATATTTTGCCAAATATTTCTTGCGAGGATAAAATTGATTGAATTTTTATTTTTTGACGAGTTGAAAGTAACGCGCAGTTATTTAACTTTTGTTTAATTTTCTTCGCTAATAGATAAAAAACTTTGATATTAGATCTAGAAATATGGAAAATAATTGATATTTGACTAAAAACTTTTTAGTGTTTTTTTCCAAATATTTCTGGCAAGGCAAAAATTGATTGAATTTTAATTTTTTGACGAGTTGAAAGTGACTCGCAGTTATTCAGTTTTTGTACACTTTGTTCGCTAAAAGAAAAAAACTTTGATATTACATCCAGAAATATGGAAAATAATTGATATTTGACTGAAAATTTTTTAGTGTATTTTGCTAAATATTTCTGGCGAGGCAAAAATTGATTGAATTTTAATTTTTTGACGAGATGAAAGCAACGCGCAGTTATTTAATTTTTGTTTAATTTTGTTCGCTAATAGATAAAAAACTTTAATATTAGATCTAGAAATATGGAAAATAATTGATATTTGACTAAAAACTTTTTAGTGTATTTTGCCAAATATTTCTGGCGAGGCAAAAATTGATTGAATTTTAATTTTTTGACGAGTTGAAAGTGACGCGCAGTTACTCAGTTTTTGTTCACTTTGTGCGCTAATAGAAAAAAACTTTGATATTAGATCCAGAAATATGGAAAATAATTGATATTTGACTGAAAATTTTTTAGTGTATTTTGCCAAATATTTCTGGCGAGGCAAAAATTGATTGAATTTTTATTTTTTGACGAATTGAAAGTAACGCGCAGTTATTCAGTTTTTGTTCACTTTATTCGCTAATAGTTAAAAAAGTTTGAAATTAGATCCAGAAATATGGAAAATAATTGATATTTGACGGCAAATTTTTTAGTATATTTTGCCAAATATTTCTGGCTAGGATAAAATTGATTGAATTTTTATTTTTTGACGAGTTGAAAGTAACGCGCAGTTATTTAACTTTTGTTTAATTTTCTTCGCTAATAGATAAAAAACTTTGATATTAGATCTAGAAATATGGAAAATAATTGATATTCGGCTAAAAACTTTTTACTGTTTTTTGCCAAATATTTCTGGCAAGGCAAAAATTGATTGAATTTTAATTTTTTGACGAGTTGAAAGTGACGCGCAGTTATTCAGTTTTTGTTCACTTTGTTCGCTAATAGAAAAAAACTTTGATATTAGATCCAGAAATATGAAAAATAATTGATATTTGACTGAAAATTTTTTAGTGTATTTTGCCAAATATTTCTGGCGAGGCAAAAATTGATTGAATTTTAATTTTTTTAAGAGTTGAAAGCAACGCGCAGTTATTAATTTTTGTTTAATTTTGTTCGCTTATAGATAAAAAACTTTGATATTAGATCTAGAAATATGGAAAATAATTGATATTTGACTCAAAACTTTTTAGTGTTTTTTTCCAAATATTTCTGGCAAGGCAAAAATTGATTGAATTTTAATTTTTTGACGAGTTGAAAGTGACGCGCAGTTATTCAGTTTTTGTTCACTTTGTTCGCTAATAGAAAAAAACTTTGATATTAGATCCAGAAATATGAAAAATAATTGATATTTGACTGAAAATTTTTTAGTGTATTTTGCCAAATATTTCTGGCGAGGCAAAAATTGATTGAATTTTTATTTTTTGACGAATTGAAAGTAACGCGCAGTTATTCAGTTTTTGTTCACTTTGTTCGCTAATAGAAAAAAACTTTGATGTTAGATCTAAAAATATGGAAAATAATTGATATTTGACTGAAAATTTTTTAGTGTATTTTGCCAAATATTTCTGGCGAGGCAAAAATTGATTGAATTTTTATTTTTTGACGAGTTGAAAGTAACGCGCAGTTATTTAACTTTTGTTTAATTTTCTTCGCTAATAGATAAAAAACTTTGATATTAGATCTAGAAATATGGAAAATAATTGATATTCGGCTAAAAACTTTTTACTGTTTTTTGCCAAATATTTCTGGCGAGGCAAAAATTGATTGAATTTTAATTTTTTGACGAGTTGAAAGAAACGCGCAGTTATTCAGTTTTTGTTCACTTTGTTCGCTAATAGAAAAAAACTTTGATATTAGATCTAAAAATATGGAAAATAATTGATATTTGACTGAAAACTTTTTAGTGTTTTTTTCCAAATATTTCTGGCAAGGCAAAAATTGATTGAATTTTAATTTTTTGACGAGTTAAAAGTGACACGCAGTTATTCAGTTTTTGTTCATTTTGTTCGCTAATAGAAAAAAACTTTGATATTAGATCCAGAAATATGGAAAATAATTGATATTTGACTGAAAATTTTTTAGTGTATTTTGCCAAATATTTCTGGCGAGGCAAAAATTGATTGAATTTTAATTTTTTGACGAATTGAAAGTAAAGCGCAGTTATTCAGTTTTTGTTCACTTTATTCGCTAATAGTTACAAAAGTTTGAAGTTAGATCCAGAAATATGGAAAATAATTGATATTTGACGGCAAATTTTTTAGTATATTTTGCCAAATATTTCTGGCGAGGATAAAATTGATTGAATTTTTATTTTTTGACGAGTTGAAAGCAACGCGCAGTTATTTAAGTTTTGTTTAATTTTCTTTGCTAATAGATAAAAAACTTTGATATTAGATCTAGAAATATAGAAAATAATTGATATTCGGCTAAAAACTTTTTACTGTTTTTTGCCAAATATTTCTGGCGAGGCAAAAATTGATTGAATTTTAATTTTTTGACGAGTTGAAAGTAACGCGCAGTTATTCAGTTTTTGTTCACTTTGTTCGCTAATAGAAAAAAACTTTGATATTAGATTTAAAAATATGGAAAATAATTGATATTTGACTGAAAATTTTTTAGTGTATTTTGCCAAATATTTCTGGCGAGGCAAAAATTGATTGAATTTTAATTTTTTGACGAGATGAAAGCAACGCGCAGTTATTTAATTTTTGTTTAATTTTGTTCGCTAATAGATAAAAAACTTTAATATTAGATCTAGAAATATGGAAAATAATTGATATTTGACTAAAAACTTTTTAGTGTTTTTTTCCAAATATTTCTGGCAAGGCAAAAAATGATTGAATTTTAATTTTTTGACGAGTTGAAAGTGACGCGCAGTTATTCAGTTTTTGTTTACTTTGTTCGCTAATAGAAAAAAACTTTGATATTAGATCCAGAAATATGGAAAATAATTGATATTTGACTGAAAATTTTTTAGTGTATTTTGCCAAATATTTCTGGCGAGGCAAAAATTAATTGAATTTTAATTTTTTGACGAATTGAAAGTAATGCGCAGTTATTCAGTTTTTGTTCACTTTATTTGCTAATAGTTAAAAAAGTTTGAAATCAGATCCAGAAATATGGAAAATAATTGATATTTGACGTCAAATTTTTTAGTATATTTTGCCAAATATTTCTGGCGAGGATAAAATTGATTGAATTTTTATTTTTTGACGAGTTGAAAGTAACGCGCAGTTATTTAACTTTTGTTTAATTTTCTTTGCTAATAGATAAAAAACTTTGATATTAGATCTAGAAATATGGAAAATAATTGATATTCGGCTAAAAACTTTTTACTGTTTTTTGCCAAATATTTCTGGCGAGGCAAAAATTGATTGAATTTTAATTTTTTGACGAGTTGAAAGTAACGCGCAGTTATTCAGTTTTTGTTCACTTTGTTCGCTTATAGAAAAAAACTTTGATATTAGATCTAAAAATATGGAAAATAATTGATATTTGACTGAAAAATTTTTAGTGTATTTTGCCAAATATTTCTGGCGAGGCAAAAATTGATTGAATTTTAATTTTTTGACGAGATGAAAGCAACGCGCAGTTATTTAATTTTTGTTTAATTTTGTTCGCTAATAGATAAAAAACTTTAATATTAGATCTAGAAATATGGAAAATAATTGATATTTGACTAAAAACTTTTTAGTGTTTTTTTCCAAATATTTCTGGCAAGGCAAAAATTGATTGAATATTAATTTTTTGACGAGTTGAAAGTGACGCGCAGTTATTCAGTTTTTGTTCACTTTGTTCGCTAATAGAAAAAAACTTTAATATTAGATCCAGAAATATGGAAAATAATTGATATTTGACTGAAAATTTTTTAGTGTATTTTGCCAAATATTTCTGGCGAGGCAAAAATTGATTGAATTTTAATTTTTTGACGAATTGAAAGTAACGCTCAGTTATTCAGTTTTTGTTCACTTTATTCGCTAATAGTTAAAAAAGTTTGAAATTAGATCCAGAAATATGGAAAATAATTGATATTTGACGGCAAATTTTTTAGAATATTTTGCCAAATATTTCTGGCTAGGATAAAATTGATTGAATTTTTATTTTTTGACGAGTTGAAAGTAACGCGCAGTTATTTAACTTTTGTTTAATTTTCTTCGCTAATAGATAAAAAACTTTGATATTAGATCTAGAAATATGGAAAATAATTGATATTCGGCTAAAAACTTTTTACTGTTTTTTGCCAAATATTTCTGGCAAGGCAAAAATTGATTGAATTTTAATTTTTTGACGAGTTGAAAGTAACGCGCAGTTATTCAGTTTTTGTTCACTTTGTTCGCTAATAAAAAAAAACTTTGATATTAGATCTAAAAATATGGAAAATAATTGATATTTGACTGAAAATTTTTTAGTGTATTTTGCCAAATATTTCTGGCGAGGCAAAAATTTATTGAATTTTAATTTTTTTAAGAGTTGAAAGCAACGCGCAGTTATTAATTTTTGTTTAATTTTGTTCGCTTATAGATAAAAAACTTTGATATTAGATCTAGAAATATGGAAAATAATTGATATTTGACTCAAAACTTTTTAGTGTTTTTTTCCAAATATTTCTGGCAAGGCAAAAATTGATTGAATTTTAATTTTTTGACGAGTTGAAAGTGACGCGCAGTTATTCAGTTTTTGTTCACTTTGTTCGCTAATAGAAAAAAACTTTGATATTAGATCCAGAAATATGAAAAATAATTGATATTTGACTGAAAATTTTTTAGTGTATTTTGCCAAATATTTCTGGCGAGGCAAAAATTGATTGAATTTTTATTTTTTGACGAATTGAAAGTAACGCGCAGTTATTCAGTTTTTGTTCACTTTGTTCGCTAATAGAAAAAAACTTTGATGTTAGATCTAAAAATATGGAAAATAATTGATATTTGACTGAAAATTTTTTAGTGTATTTTGCCAAATATTTCTGGCGAGGCAAAAATTGATTGAATTTTTATTTTTTGACGAGTTGAAAGTAACGCGCAGTTATTTAACTTTTGTTTAATTTTCTTCGCTAATAGATAAAAAACTTTGATATTAGATCTAGAAATATGGAAAATAATTGATATTCGGCTAAAAACTTTTTACTGTTTTTTGCCAAATATTTCTGGCGAGGCAAAAATTGATTGAATTTTAATTTTTTGACGAGTTGAAAGAAACGCGCAGTTATTCAGTTTTTGTTCACTTTGTTCGCTAATAGAAAAAAACTTTGATATTAGATCTAAAAATATGGAAAATAATTGATATTTGACTGAAAACTTTTTAGTGTTTTTTTCCAAATATTTCTGGCAAGGCAAAAATTGATTGAATTTTAATTTTTTGACGAGTTAAAAGTGACACGCAGTTATTCAGTTTTTGTTCATTTTGTTCGCTAATAGAAAAAAACTTTGATATTAGATCCAGAAATATGGAAAATAATTGATATTTGACTGAAAATTTTTTAGTGTATTTTGCCAAATATTTCTGGCGAGGCAAAAATTGATTGAATTTTAATTTTTTGACGAATTGAAAGTAAAGCGCAGTTATTCAGTTTTTGTTCACTTTATTCGCTAATAGTTACAAAAGTTTGAAGTTAGATCCAGAAATATGGAAAATAATTGATATTTGACGGCAAATTTTTTAGTATATTTTGCCAAATATTTCTGGCGAGGATAAAATTGATTGAATTTTTATTTTTTGACGAGTTGAAAGCAACGCGCAGTTATTTAAGTTTTGTTTAATTTTCTTTGCTAATAGATAAAAAACTTTGATATTAGATCTAGAAATATAGAAAATAATTGATATTCGGCTAAAAACTTTTTACTGTTTTTTGCCAAATATTTCTGGCGAGGCAAAAATTGATTGAATTTTAATTTTTTGACGAGTTGAAAGTAACGCGCAGTTATTCAGTTTTTGTTCACTTTGTTCGCTAATAGAAAAAAACTTTGATATTAGATTTAAAAATATGGAAAATAATTGATATTTGACTGAAAATTTTTTAGTGTATTTTGCCAAATATTTCTGGCGAGGCAAAAATTGATTGAATTTTAATTTTTTGACGAGATGAAAGCAACGCGCAGTTATTTAATTTTTGTTTAATTTTGTTCGCTAATAGATAAAAAACTTTAATATTAGATCTAGAAATATGGAAAATAATTGATATTTGACTAAAAACTTTTTAGTGTTTTTTTCCAAATATTTCTGGCAAGGCAAAAAATGATTGAATTTTAATTTTTTGACGAGTTGAAAGTGACGCGCAGTTATTCAGTTTTTGTTTACTTTGTTCGCTAATAGAAAAAAACTTTGATATTAGATCCAGAAATATGGAAAATAATTGATATTTGACTGAAAATTTTTTAGTGTATTTTGCCAAATATTTCTGGCGAGGCAAAAATTAATTGAATTTTAATTTTTTGACGAATTGAAAGTAATGCGCAGTTATTCAGTTTTTGTTCACTTTATTTGCTAATAGTTAAAAAAGTTTGAAATCAGATCCAGAAATATGGAAAATAATTGATATTTGACTGAAAATTTTTTAGTGTATTTTGCCAAATATTTCTGGCGAGGCAAAAATTGATTGAATTTTAATTTTTTGACGAATTGAAAGTAACGCGCAGTTATTCAGTTTTTGTTCACTTTATTCGCTAATAGTTAAAAAAGATTGAAATTAGATCCAGAAATATGGAAAATAATTGATATTTGACGGCAAATTTTTTAGTATATTTTGCCAAATATTTCTGGCGAGGATAAAATTGAATGAATTTTTATTTTTTGACGAGTTGAAAGTAACGCGCAGTTATTTAACTTTTGTGTAATTTTCTTTGCTAATAGATAAAAAACTTTGATATTAGATCTAGAAATATGGAAAATAATTGATATTTGACTAAAAACTTTTGAGTGTTATTTTCCAAATATTTCTGGCAAGGCAAAAATTGATTGAATTTTAATTTTTTGACGAGTTGAAAGTGACACGCAGTTATTCAGTTTTTGTTCACTTTGTTCGCTAATAGAAAAAAACTTTGATATTAGATCCAGAAATATGGAAAATAATTGATATTTGACTAAAAATTTTTTAGTGTATTTTGCCAAATATTACTGGCGAGGCAAAAATTGATTGAATTTTAATTTTTTGACGAGATGAAAGCAACGCGCAGTTATTTACTTTTTGTTTAATTTTGTTCGCTAATTTGATATTAGATCTAAAAATATGGAAAATAATTGATATTTGACTAAAAACTTTTGAGTGTTATTTTCCAAATATTTCTGGCAAGGCAAAAATTGATTGAATTTTTATTTTTTGACGAATTGAAAGTAACGCGCAGTTATTCAGTTTTTGTTCACTTTGTTCGCTAATAGAAAAAAACTTTGATATTAGATCCAGAAATATGGAAAATATTTGATATTTGACTGAAAATTTTTTAGTGTATTTTGCCAAATATTTCTGGCGAGGCAAAAATTGATTGAATTTTAATTTTTTGACGAATTGAAAGTAACGCGCAGTTATTCAGTTTTTGTTCACTTTATTCGCTAATAGTTAAAAAAGATTGAAATTAGATCCAGAAATATGGAAAATAATTGATATTTGACGGCAAATTTTTTAGTATATTTTGCCAAATATTTCTGGCGAGGATAAAATTGATTGAATTTTTATTTTTTGACGAGTTGAAAGTAACGCGCAGTTATTTAACTTTTGTGTAATTTTCTTTGCTAATAGATAAAAAACTTTGATATTAGATCTAGAAATATGGAAAATAATTGATATTCGGCTAAAAACTTTTTACTGTTTTTTGCCAAATATTTCTGGCGAGGCAAAAATTGATTGAATTTTAATTTTTTGACGAGTTGAAAGTAACGCGCAGTTATTCAGTTTTTGTTCACTTTGTTCGCTAATAGAAAAAAACTTTGATATTAGATTTAAAAATATGGAAAATAATTGATATTTGACTAAAAATTTTTTAGTGTATTTTGCCAAATATTACTGGCGAGGCAAAAATTGATTGAATTTTAATTTTTTGACGAGATGAAAGCAACGCGCAGTTATTTACTTTTTGTTTAATTTTGTTCGCTAATTTGATATTAGATCTAAAAATATGGAAAATAATTGATATTTGACTAAAAACTTTTGAGTGTTATTTTCCAAATATTTCTGGCAAGGCAAAAATTGATTGAATTTTTATTTTTTGACGAATTGAAAGTAACGCGCAGTTATTCAGTTTTTGTTCACTTTGTTCGCTAATAGAAAAAAACTTTGATATTAGATCCAGAAATATGGAAAATATTTGATATTTGACTGAAAATTTTTTAGTGTATTTTGCCAAATATTTCTGGCGAGGCAAAAATTGATTGAATTTTTATTTTTTGACGAATTGAAAGTAACGCGCAGTTATTCAGTTTTTGTTCACTTTGTTCGCTAATAGAAAAAAACTTTGATATTAGATCTAAAAATATGGAAAATATTTGATATTTGACTGAAAATTTTTTAGTGTATTTTGCCAAATATTTCTGGCGAGGCAAAAATTGATTGAATTTTTATTTTTTGACGAGTTGAAAGTAACGCGCAGTTATTTAACTCTTGTTTAATTTTCTTCGCTAATAGATAAAAAACTTTGATATTAGATCTAGAAATATGGAAAATAATTGATATTCGGCTAAAAACTTTTTACTGTTTTTTGCCAAATATTTCTGGCGAGGCAAAAATTGATTGAATTTTAATTTTTTGACGAGTTGAAAGTAACGCGCAGTTATTCAGTTTTTGTTCACTTTGTTCGCTAATAGAAAAAAACTTTGATATTAGATCTAAAAATATGGAAAATAATTGATATTTGACTGAAAATTTTTTAGTGTATTTTGCCAAATATTTCTGGCGAGGCAAAAATTTATTGAATTTTAATTTTTTGACGAGTTGAAAGCAACGCGCAGTTATTAATTTTTGTTTAATTTTGTTCGCTTGTAGATAAAAAACTTTGATATTAGATCTAGAAATATGGAAAATAATTGATATTTGACTAAAAACTTTTTAGTGTTTTTTTCCAAATATTTCTGGCAAGGCAAAAATTGATTGAATTTTAATTTTTTGACGAGTTGAAAGTGACGCGCAGTTATTCAGTTTTTGTTCACTTTGTTCGCTAATAGAAAAATACTTTGATATTAGATCCAGAAATATGGAAAATAATTGATATTTGACTGAAAATTTTTTAGTGTATTTTGCCAAATATTTCTGGCGAGGCAAAAATTGATTGAATTTTTATTTTTTGACGAATTGAAAGTAACGCGCAGTTATTCAATTTTTGTTCACTTTGTTCGCTAATAGAAAAAAACTTTGATGTTAGATCTAAAAATATGGAAAATAATTGATATTTGACAGAAAATTTTTTAGTGTATTTTGCCAAATATTTCTGGCGAGGATAAAATTGATTGAATTTTTATTTTTTGACGAGTTGAAAGTAACGCGCAGTTATTTAACTTTTGTTTAATTTTCTTCGCTAATAGATAAAAAAACTTTGATATTAGATCTAGAAATATGGAAAATAATTGATATTCGGCTAAAAACTTTCTACTGTTTTTTGCCTAATATTTCTGGCGAGGCAAAAATTGATTGAATTTTTATTTTTTGACGAATTAAAAGTAACGCGCAGTTATTTAGTTTTTGTTCACTTTGTTCGCTAATAGAAAAAAACTTTGATATAAGATCTAAAAATATGGAAAATAATTGATATTTGACTGAAAATTTTTTAGTGTATTTTGCCAAATATTTCTGGCGAGGATAAAATTGATTGAATTTTTATTTTTTGACGAGTTGAAAGTAACTCGCAGTTATTTAACTTTTGTTTAATTTTCTTCGCTAATAGATAAAAAACTTTGATATTAGATCTAGAAATATAGAAAATAATTGATATTCGGCTAAAAACTTTTTACTGTTTTTTGCCAAATATTTCTGGCGAGGCAAAAATTGATTGAATTTTAATTTTTTGACGAGTTGAAAGTAACGCGCAGTTATTCAGTTTTTGTTTACATTGTTCGCTAATAGAAAAAAACTTTGATATTAGATCCAGAAATATGGAAAATAATTTATATTTGACTGAAACTTTTTTAGTGTATTTTGCCAAATATTTCTGGCGAGGCAAAAATTGATTGAATTTTAATTTTTTGACGAATTGAAAGTAACGCGCAGTTATTCAGTTTTTTTTCACTTTGTTCGCTAATAGAAAAAAACTTTGATATTAGATCCAGAAATATGGAAAATATTTGATATTTGACTGAAAATTTTTTAGTGTATTTTGCCAAATATTTCTGGCGAGCAAAAATTGATTAAATTTTTATTTTTTGACGAGTTGAAAGTAACAACGCGCAGTTATTTAACTTTTGTTAAATTTTCTTCGCTAATAGATAAAAAACTTTGATATTAGATCTAGAAATATGGAAAATAATTGATATTCGGCTAAAAACTTTTTACTGTTTTTTGCCAAATATTTCTGGCGAGGCAAAAATTAATTGAATTTTAATTTTTTGACGAGTTGAAAGTAACGCGCAGTTATTCAGTTTTTGTTCACTTTGTTCGCTAATAGAAAAAAACTTTGATATTAGATCTAAAAATATGGAAAATAATTGATATTTGACTGAAAATTTTTTAGTGTATTTTGCCAAATATTTCTGGCGAGGCAAAAATTGATTGAATTTTAATTTTTTGACGAGATGAAAACAACGCGCAGTTATTTAATTTTTGTTTAATTTTGTTCGCTAATAGATATAAAACTTTAATATTAGATCTAGAAATATGGAAAATAATTGATATTTGACTAAAAACTTTTTAGTGTTTTTTTCCAAATATTTCTGGCAAGGCAAAAATTGATTTAATTTTAATTTTTTGACGAATTGAAAGTAACGCGCAGTTATTCAGTTTTTGTTCACTTTATTCGCTAATAGTTAAAAAAGTTTGATATTAGATCCAGAAATATGGAAAATAATTGATATTTGACGGCAAATTTTTTAGTATATTTTGCCAAATATTTCTGGCGAGGATAAAATTGATTGAATTTTTATTTTTTGACGAGTTGAAAGTAACGCGCAGTTATTTAACTTTTGTGTAATTTTCTTTGCTAATAGATAAATAACTTTGATATTAGATCTAGAAATATGGAAAATAATTGATATTCGGCTAAAAACTTTTTACTGTTTTTTGCCAAATATTTCTGGCGAGGCAAAAATTGATTGAATTTTAATTTTTTGACGAGTTGAAAGTAACGCGCAGTTATTCAGTTTTTGTTCACTTTGTTCGCTAATAGAAAAAAACTTTGATATTAGATCTAAAAATATGGAAAATAATTGATATTTGACTGAAAATTTTTTAGTGTATTTTGCCAAATATTTCTGGCGAGGCAAAAATTTATTGAATTTTAATTTTTTGACGAGTTGAAAGCAACGCGCAGTTATTAATTTTTGTTTAATTTTGTTCGCTTATAGATAAAAAACTTTGATATTAGATCTAGAAATATGGAAAATAATTGATATTTGACTAAAAACTTTTTAGTGTTTTTTTCCAAATATTTCTGGCAAGGCAAAAATTGATTAAATTTTAATTTTTTGACGAGTTAAAAGTGACGCGCAGTTATTCATTTTTTGTTTACTTTGTTCGCTAATAGAAAAATACTTTGATATTAGATCCAGAAATATGGAAAATAATTGATATTTGACTGAAAATTTTTTAGTGTATTTTGCCAAATATTTCTGGCGAGGCAAAAATTGATTGAATTTTTATTTTTTGACGAATTGAAAGTAACGCGCAGTTATTCAGTTTTTGTTCACTTTATTCGCTAATAGTTAAAAAAGTTTGAAATTAGATCCAGAAATATGGAAAATAATTGATATTTGACGGCAAATTTTTTAGTATATTTTGCCAAATATTTCTGGCGAGGATAAAATTGATTGAATTTTTATTTTTTGACGAGTTGAAAGTAACGCGCAGTTATTTAACTTTTGTGTAATTTTCTTTGCTAATAGATAAATAACTTTGATATTAGATCTAGAAATATGGAAAATAATTGATATTCGGCTAAAAACTTTTTACTGTTTTTTGCCAAATATTTCTGGCGAGGCAAAAATTGATTGAATTTTAATTTTTTGACGAGTTGAAAGTAACGCGCAGTTATTCAGTTTTTGTTAACTTTGTTCGCTAATAGAAAAAAACTTTGATATTAGATCTAAAAATATGGAAAATAATTGATATTTGACTGAAAATTTTTTAGTGTATTTTGCCAAATATTTCTGGCGAGGCAAAAATTTATTGAATTTTAATTTTTTGACGAGTTGAAAGCAACGCGCAGTTATTAATTTTTGTTTGATTTTGTTCGCTTATAGATAAAAAACTTTGATATTAGATCTAGAAATATGGAAAATAATTGATATTTGACTAAAAACTTTTTAGTGTTTTTTTCCAAATATTTCTGGCAAGGCAAAAATTGAATGAATTTTAATTTTTTGACGAGTTGAAAGTGACGCGCAGTTATTCAGTTTTTGTTCACTTTGTTCGCTAATAGAAAAAAACTTTAATATTAGATCTAAAAATATGGAAAATAATTGATATTTGACTGAAAATTTTTTAGTGTATTTTGCCAAATATTTCTGGCGAGGCAAAAATTGATTGAATTTTAATTTTTTGACGAGATGAAAACAACGCGCAGTTATTTAATTTTTGTTTAATTTTGTTCGTTAATAGATATAAAACTTTAATATTAGATCTAGAAATATGGAAAATAATTGATATTTGACTAAAAACTTTTTAGTGTTTTTTTCCAAATATTTCTGGCAAGGCAAAAATTGATTTAATTTTAATTTTTTGACGAGTTGGAAGTGACGCGCAGTTATTCAGTTTTTGTTTACTTTGTTCGCTAATAGAAAAAAACTTTGATATTAGATCCAGAAATATGGAAAATAATTGATATTTGACTGAAAATTTTTTAGTGTATTTTGCCAAATATTTCTGGCGAGGCAAAAATTGATTGAATTTTAATTTTTTGACGAATTGAAAGTAACGCGCAGTTATTCAGTTTTTGTTCACTTTATTCGCTAATAGTTAAAAAAGTTTGAAATTAGATCCAGAAATATGGAAAATAATTGATATTTGACGGCAAATTTTTTAGTATATTTTGCCAAATATTTCTGGCGAGGATAAAATTGATTGAATTTTTATTTTTTGACGAGTTGAAAGTAACGCGCAGTTATTTAACTTTTGTGTAATTTTCTTTGCTAATAGATAAATAACTTTGATATTAGATCTAGAAATATGGAAAATAATTGATATGCGGCTAAAAACTTTTTACTGTTTTTTGCCAAATATTTCTGGCGAGGCAAAAATTGATTGAATTTTAATTTTTTGACGAGTTGAAAGTAACGCGCAGTTATTCAGTTTTTGTTCACTTTGTTCGCTAATAGAAAAAAACTTTGATATTAGATCTAAAAATATGGAAAATAATTGATATTTGACTGAAAATTTTTTAGTGTATTTTGCCAAATATTTCTGGCGAGGCAAAAATTGATTGAATTTTAATTTTTTGACGAGTTGAAAGTAACGCGCAGTTATTCAGTTTTTGTTCACTTTGTTCGCTAATAGAAAAAAACTTTGATATTAGATCTAGAAATATAGAAAATAATTGATATTCGGCTAAAAACTTTTTACTGTTTTTTGCCAAATATTTCTGGCGAGGCAAAAATTGATTGAATTTTAATTTTTTGACGAGTTGAAAGTAACGCGCAGTTATTCAGTTTTTGTTTACATTGTTCGCTAATAGAAAAAAACTTTGATATTAGATCCAGAAATATGGAAAATAATTTATATTTGACTGAAACTTTTTTAGTGTATTTTGCCAAATATTTCTGGCGAGGCAAAAATTGATTGAATTTTAATTTTTTGACGAATTGAAAGTAACGCGCAGTTATTCAGTTTTTTTTCACTTTGTTCGCTAATAGAAAAAAACTTTGATATTAGATCCAGAAATATGGAAAATATTTGATATTTGACTGAAAATTTTTTAGTGTATTTTGCCAAATATTTCTGGCGAGCAAAAATTGATTAAATTTTTATTTTTTGACGAGTTGAAAGTAACAACGCGCAGTTATTTAACTTTTGTTAAATTTTCTTCGCTAATAGATAAAAAACTTTGATATTAGATCTAGAAATATGGAAAATAATTGATATTCGGCTAAAAACTTTTTACTGTTTTTTGCCAAATATTTCTGGCGAGGCAAAAATTAATTGAATTTTAATTTTTTGACGAGTTGAAAGTAACGCGCAGTTATTCAGTTTTTGTTCACTTTGTTCGCTAATAGAAAAAAACTTTGATATTAGATCTAAAAATATGGAAAATAATTGATATTTGACTGAAAATTTTTTAGTGTATTTTGCCAAATATTTCTGGCGAGGCAAAAATTGATTGAATTTTAATTTTTTGACGAGATGAAAACAACGCGCAGTTATTTAATTTTTGTTTAATTTTGTTCGCTAATAGATATAAAACTTTAATATTAGATCTAGAAATATGGAAAATAATTGATATTTGACTAAAAACTTTTTAGTGTTTTTTTCCAAATATTTCTGGCAAGGCAAAAATTGATTTAATTTTAATTTTTTGACGAATTGAAAGTAACGCGCAGTTATTCAGTTTTTGTTCACTTTATTCGCTAATAGTTAAAAAAGTTTGATATTAGATCCAGAAATATGGAAAATAATTGATATTTGACGGCAAATTTTTTAGTATATTTTGCCAAATATTTCTGGCGAGGATAAAATTGATTGATTTTTTATTTTTTGACGAGTTGAAAGTAACGCGCAGTTATTTAACTTTTGTGTAATTTTCTTTGCTAATAGATAAATAACTTTGATATTAGATCTAGAAATATGGAAAATAATTGATATTCGGCTAAAAACTTTTTACTGTTTTTTGCCAAATATTTCTGGCGAGGCAAAAATTGATTGAATTTTAATTTTTTGACGAGTTGAAAGTAACGCGCAGTTATTCAGTTTTTGTTCACTTTGTTCGCTAATAGAAAAAAACTTTGATATTAGATCTAAAAATATGGAAAATAATTGATATTTGACTGAAAATTTTTTAGTGTATTTTGCCAAATATTTCTGGCGAGGCAAAAATTTATTGTATTTTAATTTTTTGACGAGTTGAAAGCAACGCGCAGTTATTAATTTTTGTTTAATTTTGTTCGCTTATAGATAAAAAACTTTGATATTAGATCTAGAAATATGGAAAATAATTGATATTTGACTAAAAACTTTTTAGTGTTTTTTTCCAAATATTTCTGGCAAGGCAAAAATTGATTGAATTTTAATTTTTTGACGAGTTGAAAGTGACGCGCAGTTATTCAGTTTTTGTTCACTTTGTTCGCTAATAGAAAAATACTTTGATATTAGATCCAGAAATATGGAAAATAATTGATATTTGACTGAAAATTTTTTAGTGTATTTTGCCAAATATTTCTGGCGAGGCAAAAATTGATTGAATTTTTATTTTTTGACGAATTGAAAGTAACGCGCAGTTATTCAGTTTTTGTTCACTTTATTCGCTAATAGTTAAAAAAGTTTGAAATTAGATCCAGAAATATGGAAAATAATTGATATTTGACGGCAAATTTTTTAGTATATTTTGCCAAATATTTCTGGCGAGGATAAAATTGATTGAATTTTTATTTTTTGACGAGTTGAAAGTAACGCGCAGTTATTTAACTTTTGTGTAATTTTCTTTGCTAATAGATAAATAACTTTGATATTAGATCTAGAAATATGGAAAATAATTGATATGCGGCTAAAAACTTTTTACTGTTTTTTGCCAAATATTTCTGGCGAGGCAAAAATTGATTGAATTTTAATTTTTTGACGAGTTGAAAGTAACGCGCAGTTATTCAGTTTTTGTTCACTTTGTTCGCTAATAGAAAAAAACTTTGATATTAGATCTAAAAATATGGAAAATAATTGATATTTGACTGAAAATTTTTTAGTGTATTTTGCCAAATATTTCTGGCGAGGCAAAAATTTATTGAATTTTAATTTTTTGACGAGTTGAAAGCAACGCGCAGTTATTAATTTTTGTTTGATTTTGTTCGCTTATAGATAAAAAACTTTGATATTAGATCTAGAAATATGGAAAATAATTGATATTTGACTAAAAACTTTTTAGTGTTTTTTTCCAAATATTTCTGGCAAGGCAAAAATTGAATGAATTTTAATTTTTTGACGAGTTGAAAGTGACGCGCAGTTATTCAGTTTTTGTTCACTTTGTTCGCTAATAGAAAAAAACTTTAATATTAGATCTAAAAATATGGAAAATAATTGATATTTGACTGAAAATTTTTTAGTGTATTTTGCCAAATATTTCTGGCGAGGCAAAAATTGATTGAATTTTAATTTTTTGACGAGATGAAAACAACGCGCAGTTATTTAATTTTTGTTTAATTTTGTTCGTTAATAGATATAAAACTTTAATATTAGATCTAGAAATATGGAAAATAATTGATATTTGACTAAAAACTTTTTAGTGTTTTTTTCCAAATATTTCTGGCAAGGCAAAAATTGATTTAATTTTAATTTTTTGACGAGTTGGAAGTGACGCGCAGTTATTCAGTTTTTGTTTACTTTGTTCGCTAATAGAAAAAAACTTTGATATTAGATCCAGAAATATGGAAAATAATTGATATTTGACTGAAAATTTTTTAGTGTATTTTGCCAAATATTTCTGGCGAGGCAAAAATTGATTGAATTTTAATTTTTTGACGAATTGAAAGTAACGCGCAGTTATTCAGTTTTTGTTCACTTTATTCGCTAATAGTTAAAAAAGTTTGAAATTAGATCCAGAAATATGGAAAATAATTGATATTTGACGGCAAATTTTTTAGTATATTTTGCCAAATATTTCTGGCGAGGATAAAATTGATTGAATTTTTATTTTTTGACGAGTTGAAAGTAACGCGCAGTTATTTAACTTTTGTGTAATTTTCTTTGCTAATAGATAAATAACTTTGATATTAGATCTAGAAATATGGAAAATAATTGATATGCGGCTAAAAACTTTTTACTGTTTTTTGCCAAATATTTCTGGCGAGGCAAAAATTGATTGAATTTTAATTTTTTGACGAGTTGAAAGTAACGCGCAGTTATTCAGTTTTTGTTCACTTTGTTCGCTAATAGAAAAAAACTTTGATATTAGATCTAAAAATATGGAAAATAATTGATATTTGACTGAAAATTTTTTAGTGTATTTTGCCAAATATTTCTGGCGAGGCAAAAATTTATTGAATTTTAATTTTTTGACGAGTTGAAAGCAACGCGCAGTTATTAATTTTTGTTTAATTTTGTTCGCTTATAGATAAAAAACTTTGATATTAGATCTAGAAATATGGAAAATAATTGATATTTGACTAAAAACTTTTTAGTGTTTTTTTCCAAATATTTCTGGCAAGGCAAAAATTGATTGAATTTTAATTTTTTGACGAGTTGAAAGTGACGCGCAGTTATTCAGTTTTTGTTCACTTTGTTCGCTAATAGAAAAATACTTTGATATTAGATCCAGAAATATGGAAAATAATTGATATTTGACTGAAAATTTTTTAGTGTATTTTGCCAAATATTTCTGGCGAGGCAAAAATTGATTGAATTTTTATTTTTTGACGAATTGAAAGTAACGCGCAGTTATTCAGTTTTTGTTCACTTTATTCGCTAATAGTTAAAAAAGTTTGAAATTAGATCCAGAAATATGGAAAATAATTGATATTTGACGGCAAATTTTTTAGTATATTTTGCCAAATATTTCTGGCGAGGATAAAATTGATTGAATTTTTATTTTTTGACGAGTTGAAAGTAACGCGCAGTTATTTAACTTTTGTGTAATTTTCTTTGCTAATAGATAAATAACTTTGATATTAGATCTAGAAATATGGAAAATAATTGATATGCGGCTAAAAACTTTTTACTGTTTTTTGCCAAATATTTCTGGCGAGGCAAAAATTGATTGAATTTTAATTTTTTGACGAGTTGAAAGTAACGCGCAGTTATTCAGTTTTTGTTCACTTTGTTCGCTAATAGAAAAAAACTTTGATATTAGATCTAAAAATATGGAAAATAATTGATATTTGACTGAAAATTTTTTAGTGTATTTTGCCAAATATTTCTGGCGAGGCAAAAATTTATTGAATTTTAATTTTTTGACGAGTTGAAAGCAACGCGCAGTTATTAATTTTTGTTTAATTTTGTTCGCTTATAGATAAAAAACTTTGATATTAGATCTAGAAATATGGAAAATAATTGATATTTGACTAAAAACTTTTTAGTGTTTTTTTCCAAATATTTCTGGCAAGGCAAAAATTGATTAAATTTTAATTTTTTGACGAGTTGAAAGTGACGCGCAGTTATTCAGTTTTTGTTCACTTTGTTCGCTAATAGAAAAATACTTTGATATTAGATCCAGAAATATGGAAAATAATTGATATTTGACTGAAAATTTTTTAGTGTATTTTGCCAAATATTTCTGGCGAGGCAAAAATTGATTGAATTTTTATTTTTTGACGAATTGAAAGTAACGCGCAGTTATTCAGTTTTTGTTCACTTTGTTCGCTAATAGAAAAAAACTTTGATGTTAGATCTAAAAATATGGAAAATAATTGATATTTGACAGAAAATTTTTTAGTGTATTTTGCCAAATATTTCTGGCGAGGATAAAATTGATTGAATTTTTATTTTTTGACGAGTTGAAAGTAACGCGCCGTTATTTAACTTTTGTTTAATTTTCTTCGCTAATAGATAAAAAAACTTTGATATTAGATCTAGAAATATGGAAAATAATTGATATTCGGCTAAAAACTTTCTACTGTTTTTTGCCAAATATTTCTGGCGAGGCAAAAATTGATTGAATTTTTATTTTTTAACGAATTGAAAGTAACGCGCAGTTATTCAGTTTTTGTTCACCTTGTTCGCTAATAGAAAAAAACTTTGATGTTAGATCTAAAAATATGGAAAATAATTGATATTTGACTGAAAATTTTTTAGTGTATTTTGCCAAATATTTCTGGCGAGGATAAAATTGATTGAATTTTTATTTTTTGACGAGTTGAAAGTAACGCGCAGTTATTTAACTTTTGTTTAATTTTCTTCGCTAATAGATATAAAACTTTGATATTAGATCTAGAAATATGGAAAATAATTGATATTCGGCTAAAAACTTTCTACTGTTTTTTGCCAAATATTTCTGGCGAGGCAAAAATTGATTGAATTTTAATTTTTTGACGAGTTAAAAGTAACGCGCAGTTATTCAGTTTTTGTTCACTTTGTTCGCTAATAGAAAAAAACTTTGATATTAGATCTAAAAATATGGAAAATAATTGATATTTGACTGAAAATTTTTTAGTGTATTTTGCCAAATATTACTAGCGAGGCAAAAATTTATTGAATTTTAATTTTTTGACGAGTTGAAAGCAACGCGCAGTTATTAATTTTTGTTTAATTTTGTTCGTTTATAGATAAAAAACTTTGATGTTAGATCTAAAAATATGGAAAATAATTGATATTTGACAGAAAATTTTTTAGTGTATTTTGCCAAATATTTCTGGCGAGGATAAAATTGATTGAATTTTTATTTTTTGACGAGTTGAAAGTAACGCGCCGTTATTTAACTTTTGTTTAATTTTCTTCGCTAATAGATAAAAAAACTTTGATATTAGATCTAGAAATATGGAAAATAATTGATATTCGGCTAAAAACTTTCTACTGTTTTTTGCCAAATATTTCTGGCGAGGCAAAAATTGATTGAATTTTTATTTTTTGACGAGTTGAAAGTAACGCGCAGTTATTCAGTTTTTGTTCACTTTGTTCGCTAATAGAAAAAAACTTTGATATTAGATCTAAAAATATGGAAAATAATTGATATTTGACAGAAAATTTTTTAGTGTATTTTGCCAAATATTTCTGGCGAGGATAAAATTGATTGAATTTTTATTTTTTGACGAGTTGAAAGTAACGCGCAGTTATTTAACTTTTGTGTAATTTTCTTTGCTAATAGATAAATAACTTTGATATTAGATCTAGAAATATGGAAAATAATTGATATGCGGCTAAAAACTTTTTACTGTTTTTTGCCAAATATTTTTGGCGAGGCAAAAATTGATTGAATTTTAATTTTTTGACGAGTTGAAAGTAACGCGCAGTTATTCAGTTTTTGTTCACTTTGTTCGCTAATAGAAAAAAACTTTGATATTAGATCTAAAAATATGGAAAATAATTGATATTTGACTGAAAATTTTTTAGTGTATTTTGCCAAATATTTCTGGCGAGGCAAAAATTTATTGAATTTTAATTTTTTGACGAGTTGAAAGCAACGCGCAGTTATTAATTTTTGTTTAATTTTGTTCGCTTATAGATAAAAAACTTTGATATTAGATCTAGAAATATGGAAAATAATTGATATTTGACTAAAAACTTTTTAGTGTTTTTTTCCAAATATTTCTGGCAAGGCAAAAATTGATTGAATTTTAATTTTTTGACGAGTTGAAAGTGACGCGCAGTTATTCAGTTTTTGTTCACTTTGTTCGCTAATAGAAAAATACTTTGATATTAGATCCAGAAATATGGAAAATAATTGATATTTGACTGAAAATTTTTTAGTGTATTTTGCCAAATATTTCTGGCGAGGCAAAAATTGATTGAATTTTTATTTTTTGACGAATTGAAAGTAACGCGCAGTTATTCAGTTTTTGTTCACTTTATTCGCTAATAGTTAAAAAAGTTTGAAATTAGATCCAGAAATATGGAAAATAATTGATATTTGACGGCAAATTTTTTAGTATATTTTGCCAAATATTTCTGGCGAGGATAAAATTGATTGAATTTTTATTTTTTGACGAGTTGAAAGTAACGCGCAGTTATTTAACTTTTGTGTAATTTTCTTTGCTAATAGATAAATAACTTTGATATTAGATCTAGAAATATGGAAAATAATTGATATGCGGCTAAAAACTTTTTACTGTTTTTTGCCAAATATTTCTGGCGAGGCAAAAATTGATTGAATTTTAATTTTTTGACGAGTTGAAAGTAACGCGCAGTTATTCAGTTTTTGTTCACTTTGTTCGCTAATAGAAAAAAACTTTGATATTAGATCTAAAAATATGGAAAATAATTGATATTTGACTGAAAATTTTTTAGTGTATTTTGCCAAATATTTCTGGCGAGGCAAAAATTTATTGAATTTTAATTTTTTGACGAGTTGAAAGCAACGCGCAGTTATTAATTTTTGTTTAATTTTGTTCGCTTATAGATAAAAAACTTTGATATTAGATCTAGAAATATGGAAAATAATTGATATTTGACTAAAAACTTTTTAGTGTATTTTGCCAAATATTTCTGGCGAGGATAAAATTGATTGAATTTTTATTTTTTGACGAGTTGAAAGTAACGCGCCGTTATTTAACTTTTGTTTAATTTTCTTCGCTAATAGATAAAAAAACTTTGATATTAGATCTAGAAATATGGAAAATAATTGATATTCGGCTAAAAACTTTCTACTGTTTTTTGCCAAATATTTCTGGCGAGGCAAAAATTGATTGAATTTTTATTTTTTGACGAGTTGAAAGTAACGCGCAGTTATTCAGTTTTTGTTCACTTTGTTCGCTAATAGAAAAAAACTTTGATATTAGATCTAAAAATATGGAAAATAATTGATATTTGACAGAAAATTTTTTAGTGTATTTTGCCAAATATTTCTGGCGAGGATAAAATTGATTGAATTTTTATTTTTTGACGAGTTGAAAGTAACGCGCAGTTATTTAACTTTTGTGTAATTTTCTTTGCTAATAGATAAATAACTTTGATATTAGATCTAGAAATATGGAAAATAATTGATATGCGGCTAAAAACTTTTTACTGTTTTTTGCCAAATATTTTTGGCGAGGCAAAAATTGATTGAATTTTAATTTTTTGACGAGTTGAAAGTAACGCGCAGTTATTCAGTTTTTGTTCACTTTGTTCGCTAATAGAAAAAAACTTTGATATTAGATCTAAAAATATGGAAAATAATTGATATTTGACTGAAAATTTTTTAGTGTATTTTGCCAAATATTTCTGGCGAGGCAAAAATTTATTGAATTTTAATTTTTTGACGAGTTGAAAGCAACGCGCAGTTATTAATTTTTGTTTAATTTTGTTCGCTTATAGATAAAAAACTTTGATATTAGATCTAGAAATATGGAAAATAATTGATATTTGACTAAAAACTTTTTAGTGTTTTTTTCCAAATATTTCTGGCAAGGCAAAAATTGATTGAATTTTAATTTTTTGACGAGTTGAAAGTGACGCGCAGTTATTCAGTTTTTGTTCACTTTGTTCGCTAATAGAAAAATACTTTGATATTAGATCCAGAAATATGGAAAATAATTGATATTTGACTGAAAATTTTTTAGTGTATTTTGCCAAATATTTCTGGCGAGGCAAAAATTGATTGAATTTTTATTTTTTGACGAATTGAAAGTAACGCGCAGTTATTCAGTTTTTGTTCACTTTATTCGCTAATAGTTAAAAAAGTTTGAAATTAGATCCAGAAATATGGAAAATAATTGATATTTGACGGCAAATTTTTTAGTATATTTTGCCAAATATTTCTGGCGAGGATAAAATTGATTGAATTTTTATTTTTTGACGAGTTGAAAGTAACGCGCAGTTATTTAACTTTTGTGTAATTTTCTTTGCTAATAGATAAATAACTTTGATATTAGATCTAGAAATATGGAAAATAATTGATATGCGGCTAAAAACTTTTTACTGTTTTTTGCCAAATATTTCTGGCGAGGCAAAAATTGATTGAATTTTAATTTTTTGACGAGTTGAAAGTAACGCGCAGTTATTCAGTTTTTGTTCACTTTGTTCGCTAATAGAAAAAAACTTTGATATTAGATCTAAAAATATGGAAAATAATTGATATTTGACTGAAAATTTTTTAGTGTATTTTGCCAAATATTTCTGGCGAGGCAAAAATTTATTGAATTTTAATTTTTTGACGAGTTGAAAGCAACGCGCAGTTATTAATGTTTGTTTAATTTTGTTCGCTTATAGATAAAAAACTTTGATATTAGATCTAGAAATATGGAAAATAATTGATATTTGACTAAAAACTTTTTAGTGTTTTTTTCCAAATATTTCTGGCAAGGCAAAAATTGATTAAATTTTAATTTTTTGACGAGTTGAAAGTGACGCGCAGTTATTCAGTTTTTGTTCACTTTGTTCGCTAATAGAAAAATACTTTGATATTAGATCCAGAAATATGGAAAATAATTGATATTTGACTGAAAATTTTTTAGTGTATTTTGCCAAATATTT
Source organism: Ganaspis brasiliensis (assembly GCA_037103525.1). Classification (NCBI taxonomy): domain Eukaryota; kingdom Metazoa; phylum Arthropoda; class Insecta; order Hymenoptera; family Figitidae; genus Ganaspis; species Ganaspis brasiliensis. The sequence goes on from JAZKLR010000525.1 coordinate 717,596, forward strand.
CTGGCGAGGCAAAAATTGATTGAATTTTTATTTTTTGACGAATTGAAAGTAACGCGCAGTTATTCAGTTTTTGTTCACTTTGTTCGCTAATAGAAAAAAACTTTGATGTTAGATCTAAAAATATGGAAAATAATTGATATTTGACAGAAAATTTTTTAGTGTATTTTGCCAAATATTTCTGGCGAGGATAAAATTGATTGAATTTTTATTTTTTGACGAGTTGAAAGTAACGCGCCGTTATTTAACTTTTGTTTAATTTTCTTCGCTAATAGATAAAAAAACTTTGATATTAGATCTAGAAATATGGAAAATAATTGATATTCGGCTAAAAACTTTCTACTGTTTTTTGCCAAATATTTCTGGCGAGGCAAAAATTGATTGAATTTTTATTTTTTAACGAATTGAAAGTAACGCGCAGTTATTCAGTTTTTGTTCACCTTGTTCGCTAATAGAAAAAAACTTTGATGTTAGATCTAAAAATATGGAAAATAATTGATATTTGACTGAAAATTTTTTAGTGTATTTTGCCAAATATTTCTGGCGAGGATAAAATTGATTGAATTTTTATTTTTTGACGAGTTGAAAGTAACGCGCAGTTATTTAACTTTTGTTTAATTTTCTTCGCTAATAGATATAAAACTTTGATATTAGATCTAGAAATATGGAAAATAATTGATATTCGGCTAAAAACTTTCTACTGTTTTTTGCCAAATATTTCTGGCGAGGCAAAAATTGATTGAATTTTAATTTTTTGACGAGTTAAAAGTAACGCGCAGTTATTCAGTTTTTGTTCACTTTGTTCGCTAATAGAAAAAAACTTTGATATTAGATCTAAAAATATGGAAAATAATTGATATTTGACTGAAAATTTTTTAGTGTATTTTGCCAAATATTACTAGCGAGGCAAAAATTTATTGAATTTTAATTTTTTGACGAGTTGAAAGCAACGCGCAGTTATTAATTTTTGTTTAATTTTGTTCGTTTATAGATAAAAAACTTTGATATTAGATCTAGAAATATGGAAAATAATTGATATTTGACTAAAAATTTTTTAGTGTATTTTGCCAAATATTTCTGGCGAGGCAAAAATTGATTGAATTTTTATTTTTTGACGAATTGAAAGTAACGCGCAGTTATTCAGTTTTTGTTCACTTTGTTCGCTAATAGAAAAAAACTTTGATGTTAGATCTAAAAATATGGAAAATAATTGATATTTGACTGAAAATTTTTTAGTGTATTTTGCCAAATATTTCTGGCGAGGCAAAAATTGATTGAATTTTAATTTTTTGACGAATTGAAAGTAACGCGCAGTTATTCAGTTTTTGTTCACTTTATTCGCTAATAGTTAAAAAAGTTTGAAATTAGATCCAGAAATATGGAAAATAATTGATATTTGACGGCAAATTTTTTAGTATATTTTGCCAAACATTTCTGGCGAGGATAAAATTGATTGAATTTTTATTTTTTGACGAGTTGAAAGTAACGCGCAGTTATTTTACTTTTGTTTAATTTTCTTTGCTAATAGATAAAAAACTTTGATATTAGATCTAGAAATATAGAAAATAATTGATATTCGGCTAAAAACTTTTTACTGTTTTTTGCCAAATATTTCTGGCGAGGCAAAAATTGATTGAATTTTAATTTTTTGACGAGATGAAAGTAACGCGCAGTTATTCAGTTTTTGTTCACTTTGTTCGCTAATAGAAAAAAAATTTGATATTAGATCTAAAAATATGGAAAATAATTGATATTTGACTGAAAATTTTTTAGTGTATTTTGCCAAATATTTCTGGCGAGGCAAAAATTGATTGAATTTTAATTTTTTGACGAGATGAAAGCAACGCGCAGTTATTTAATTTTTGTTTAATTTTGTTCGCTAATAGATAAAAAACTTTAATATTAGATCTAGAAATATGGAAAATAATTGATATTTGACTAAAAACTTTTTAGTGCTATTTTCCAAATATTTCTGGCAAGGCAAAAATTAATTGAATTTTAATTTTTTGACGAGTTGAAAGTGACGCGCAGTTATTCAGTTTTTGTTCACTTTGTTCGCTAATAGAAAAAAACTTTGATATTAGATCCAGAAATATGGGAAATTATTGATATTTGACTGAAAATTTTTTAGTGTATTTTGCCAAATATTTCTGGCGAGGCAAAAATTGATTGAATTTTTATTTTTTGACGAATTGAAAGTAACGCGCAGTTATTCAGTTTTTGTTCACTTTATTCGCTAATAGTTAAAAAAGTTTGAAATTAGATCTAGAAATATGGAAAATAATTGATATTTGACGGCAAATTTTTTAGTATATTTTGCCAAATATTTCTGGCGAGGATAAAATTGATTGAATTTTTATTTTTTGACGAGTTAAAAGTAACGCGCAGTTATTTAACTTTTGTTTAATTTTCTTCGCTAATAGATAAAAAACTTTGATATTAGATCTAGAAATATGGAAAATAATTGATATTCAACTAAAAACTTTTTACTGTTTTTTGCCAAATATTTCTGGCGAGGCAAAAATTGATTGAATTTTAATTTTTTGACGAGTTGAAAGTAACGCGCAGTTATTCAGCTTTTGTTCACTTTGTTCGCTAATAGAAAAAAACTTTGATATTAGATCTAAAAATATGGAAAATAATTGATATTTGACTGAAAATTTTTTAGTGTATTTTGCCAAATATTTCTGGCGAGGCAAAAATTTATTGAATTTTAATTTTTTGACGAGTTGAAAGCAACGCGCAGTTATTATTTTTTGTTTAATTTTGTTCGCTTATAGATAAAAAACTTTGATATTAGATCTAGAAATATGGAAAATAATTGATATTTGACTAAAAACCTTTTAGTGTTTTTTGCAAAATATTTCTGGGGAGGCAAAAATTGATTGAATTTTTATTTTTTGACGAGTTGAAAGTAACGCGCAGTTATTTAACTTTTGTTTAATTTTCTTCGCTTATAGATAAAAAACTTTGATATTAGATCTAGAAATATGGAAAATAATTGATATTCGACTAAAAACTTTCTACTGTTTTTTGCCAAATATTTCTGGCGAGGCAAAAATTGATTGAATTTTAATTTTTTGACGAGTTAAAAGTAACGCGCAGTTATTCAGTTTTTGTTCACTTTGTTCGCTAATAGAAAAAAACTTTGATATTAGATCTAAAAATATGGAAAATAATTGATATTTGACTGAAAATTTTTTAGTGTATTTTGCCAAATATTACTAGCGAGGCAAAAATTTATTGAATTTTAATTTTTTGACGAGTTGAAAGCAACGCGCAGTTATTAATTTTTGTTTAATTTTGTTCGCTTATAGATAAAAAACTTTGATATTAGATCTAGAAATATGGAAAATAATTGATATTTGACTAAAAACTTTTTAGTGTTTTTTTCCAAATATTTCTGGCAAGGCAAAAATTGATTGAATTTTAATTTTTTGACGAGTTGAAAGTAACGCGCAGTTATTTAGTTTTTGTTCACTTTGTTCGCTAATAGAAAAAAACTTTGATGTTAGATCTAAAAATATGGAAAATAATTGATATTTGACTAAAAATTTTTTAGTGTATTTTGCCAAATATTTCTGGCGAGGCAAAAATTGATTGAATTTTTATTTTTTGACGAATTGAAAGTAACGCGCAGTTATTCAGTTTTTGTTCACTTTGTTCGCTAATAGAAAAAAACTTTGATGTTAGATCTAAAAATATGGAAAATAATTGATATTTGACTGAAAATTTTTTAGTGTATTTTGCCAAATATTTCTGGCGAGGCAAAAATTGATTGAATTTTAATTTTTTGACGAATTGAAAGTAACGCGCAGTTATTCAGTTTTTGTTCACTTTATTCGCTAATAGTTAAAAAAGTTTGAAATTAGATCCAGAAATATGAAAAATAATTTATATTTGACGGCAAATTTTTTAGTATATTTTGCCAAATATTTCTGGCGAGGATAAAATTGATTGAATTTTTATTGTTTGACGAGTTGAAAGTAACGCGCAGTTATTTAACTTTTGTTTAATTTTCTTCGCTAATAGATAAAAAACTTTGATATTAGATCTAGAAATATGGAAAATAATTGATATTCGGCTAAAAACCTTTTAGTGTTTTTTTCCAAATATTTCTGGCAAGGCAAAAATTGATTGAATTTTAATTTTTTGACGAGTTGAAAGTGACGCGCAGTTATTCAGTTTTTGTTCACGTTATTTGCTAATAGTTAAAAAAGTTTGAAATTAGATCCAGAAATATGGAAAATAATTTATATTTGACGGCAAATTTTTTAGTATATTTTGCCAAATATTTCTGGCGAGGATAAAATTGATTGAATTTTTATTTTTTGACGAGTTGAAAGTAACGCGCAGTTATTTAACTTTTGTTTAATTTTCTTCGCTAATAGATAAAAAACTTTGATATTAGATCTAGAAATATGGAAAATAATTGATATTCGGCTAAAAACCTTTTAGTGTTTTTTTCCAAATATTTCTGGCAAGGCAAAAATTGATTGAATTTTAATTTTTTGACGAGTTGAAAGTGACGCGCAGTTATTCAGTTTTTGTTCACTTTGTTCGCTAATAGATAAAAAAGTTTAAAATTAGATCCAGTAATATGGAAAATAATTGATATTTGACTGAAAATTTTTTAGTGTATTTTGCCAAATATTTCTGGCGAGGCAAAAAGTGATTGAATTTTTATTTTTTGACGAATTGAAAGTAACGCGCAGTTCTTCAATTTTGGTTCACTTTGTTCGATAATAGTTAAAAAAGCTTGAAATTAGATCTAGAATTATGGAAAACAAGTAATATTTGACTGAAAATTTTTCAGTGTTTTTTGCCGAATATTTCTGGCGAGGCAAAAATAAATTGAATTTTATTTTTTTGACGAGTTAAAAGTAACGCGCAGTTATTTAATTTTTGTTTAATTTTCTTCGCTATTAGATTAAAAAGTTTGATATTAGATCAAGAAATATGGAAAATAATTAATATTTGACTGAAAATTTTATAGTGTTTTTTGCCACATATTTCTGGCGAGGCAAAAATTGATTGAATTTTAATTTTTTGACGAGTTGAAAGTAACGCGCAGTTTTTTAATTTTTGTTTAATTTTCTTCTCTAATAGATGAAAAACTTTGATATTAGATTTATAGATATGAAAAATAATTGATATTTGACTGAAAATTTTTAGTGTATTTTGCCAAATATTTCTGGCGAGGCAAAAATTGATGGAATTTTAATTTTTTGACGAGTTGAATGTAACACACAGTTCTTCAATTTTTGTTCACTTTGGTCGCTAATAGTTAAAAAAGCTTGAAATTAGATCTAGAAAGATGGAAAATAATTGATATTTGACTGAAAATTTTTCAGTGTTTTTTGCTAAATATTTCTGGCGAGGCTAAAATTGATTGAATATTCATTTTTTGACAAGTTGAATGTAACGCGCAGTTCTTCAATTTTGGTTCACTTTGTTTGCTAATAGTTAAAAAAGCTTGAAATTAGATCTAGAAAGATGAAAAATAATTGATATTTGACTGAAAATTTTTCAGTGTTTTTTGCTAAATATTTCTGGCGAGGCTAAAATTGATTGAATATTCATTTTTTGATAAGTTGAATGTAACGCGCAGTTCTTCAATTTTTGTTCACTTTGTTCGCCAAAAGTTAAAAAAGTTTGAAATTAGATCTAGAAATATGGAAAATAATTGATATTTGACTGAAAATTTTTTAGTGTTTTTTGCCAAATATTTCTGGCGAAGCAAAAATTGATTGAATTTTAATTTTTTGACGAGTTAAAAGTAACGCGCAGTTCTTCAATTTTTGTTCACTTTGTTCGCCAATAGTTAAAAAAGCTTGAAATTAGATCTAGAAAGATGGAAAATAATTGATATTTGACTGATAATTTTTAAGTGTTTTTTGCCAAATATTTCTGGCGAGGCAAAAATAAATTGAATTTTATTTTTTTGACGAGTTAAAAGTAACGCGCAGTTATTTAACTTTTGTTTAATTTTCTTCGCTAATAGATGAAAAACTTTGATATTAGATCTATAAATATGAAAAATAATTAATATTTGACTGAAAATTTTTAGTGTATTTTGCCAAATATTTCTGGCAAGCCAAAATTGATTGAATTTTTATTTTTTGACGAGTTGAAAGTAACGCGCAGTTATTCAGTTTTTGTTCAATTTTGTTCGCTAATAGATGAAAAAGTTTGAAATTAGGTCTAGAAATATGAAAAATAATTGGTATTTGACTGAAAATTTTTTAGTATATTTTGCCAAATATTTCAGGCAAGGCAAAAATTGATTGAATTTTTATTTTTTGACGAGTTGAAAGTAACGCGCAGTTATTTAATTTTTGTTTAATTTTCTTCGCTAATAGATAAAAAAAATTGAAATTAGATCTAGAAATATGGAAAAAAAGTAATATTTTACTGAAAATTTTTAGTGTATATTGCCAAATATTTCTGGCAAGCCAAAATTGATTGAATTTTTATTTTTTGACGAGTTGAAAGTAACTCACAGTTATTCAATTTTTGTTCAATTTTGTTTGCTAATAGATGAAAAAGTTTAAAATTAGGTCTAGAAGTATGAAAAATAATTGATATTTAACTGAAAATTTTTTAGTATATTTTGCCAAATATTTCTGGCAAGGCAAAAATTGATTAAATTTTTTTTTTTTGACGAGTTGAAAGTAACGCGCAGTTATTTAATTTTTGTTTAATTTTCTTCACTAATAGATAAAAAAACTTTGATATTAGATGTAGAAGTATGGAAAATAATTAATATTTGACTGAAAATTTTTTAGTGTATTTTGCCAAATATTTCTAGCGAGTCAAAAATTAATTGCATTTTAATTTTTAGACGAGTTGAAAGCAACGCGCAGTTATTCAGTTTTTGTTCACTTTGTTCGCTAATAGTTAAAAAAGTTTGAAATAAGATCTAGAAATATGAAAAAGAATTGATATTTAACTGAAAATTTTTTAGTATATTTTGCCAAATATTTCTGGAAAGGCAAAAATTGATTAAATTTTGTTTTTGACGAGTTGAAAGTAACGCGCAGTTATTTAATTTTTGTTTAATTTTCTTCGCTAATAGATGAAAAAGTTTAAAATTAGGTCTAGAAATATGGAAAATAATTGATTTTGACTGCAAATTTTTTAGTGTATTTTGCCAAATATTTCTGGCGAGTCAAAAATTGATGGAATTTTTATTTTTTGACGAAATGAAAGTAACGAGCAGTTATTTAATTTTTGTTTAATTTTCTTCGCTAATAGATAAAAAAACTTTGCAATTAGATCTAGAAATATAAAAAATAATTGATATTTGTCTGAAAATTTTTTAGTGTTTTTTGCCAAATATTTCTGGCGAGGCAAAAATTGATTTAATTTTTATTTTTTGACAAGTTAACGCGCAGTTATTTAATTTTTGTTTAATTTTGTTCGCTAATAGATAAAAAACTTTGATATTAGATCTAGAAATATGGAAAATAATTGATTTTGACTGCAAATTTTTTAGTATATTTTGCCAAATATTTCTGGCGAGTCAAAAATTGATGGAATTTTTATTTTTTGACGAAATGAAAGTAACGCGCAGTTATTTAATTTTTGTTTAATTTTCTTCGCTAATAGATAAAAAAACTTTGCAATTAGATCTAGAAAAATGAAAAATAATTGATATTTGTCTGAAAATTTTTTAGTGTTTTTTGTCAAATATTTCTGGCGAGGCAAAAATTGATTTAATTTTTATTTTTTGACAAGTTAAAAGTAACGCGCAGTTCTTCAATTTTTGTTCATTTTTGTTTGCTAATAGTTAAAAAAGTTTGAAATTAGATCTAGAAATATGGAGAATAATTGATATTTGAACAAAAATTTTTGAGTGTATTTTGCCAAATATTTCTGGCGACGCAAAAATTGATTGAATTTTAATTTTTTGACGAGTTAAAAGTAGTGCGCAGTTTTTTAATTTTTGTTCAATTTTGTTTGCTAATAGTTAAAAAAGTTTGAAATTAGGTCTAGAAGTATGGAAAATAATTGATTTTTGACTGAAAATATTTTAGTATATTTTGCCAAATATTTCTAGCCAGGCAAAAATTGATTGAATTTTAATTTTTTGACGAGTTGAAAGTAACGCGCAGTTATTTAATTTTTGTTAAATTTTCTTCGCTAATAGATTAAAAAGTTTGATATTAGATCTAGAAATATGGAAAATAATTAATATTTGACTGGAAATTTTTTAGTGTTTTTTGCCACATATTTCTGGCGAGGCAAAAATTGATTGAATTTTAATTTTTTGACGAGTTGAAAGTAACGCGCAGTTTTTTAATTTTTGTTCAATTTTCTTCTCTAATAGATGAAAAACTTTGATATTAGATCTATAAATATGAAAAATAATTGATATTTGACTGAAAATTTTTAGTGTATTTTGCCAAATATTTCTGGCGAGGCAAAAATTGATTGAATATTAAATTTTTTGACAAGTTGAATGTAACTCACAGTTCTTCAAATTTTGTTTACTTTGTTCGCCAAAAGTTAAAAAAGTTTGAAATTAGATCTAGAGATATGGAAAATAATTGATCTTTGACTGAAAATTTTTTAGTGTTTTTTGCCAAATATTTCTGGCGAGGCAAAAATTGATTGAATTTTAATTTTTTGACGAGTTGAAAGTAACGCGCAGTTCTTCAATTTTTGTTCACTTTGTTCGCTAATAGATAAAAAAGCTTGAAATTAGATCTAGAAAGATGAAAAATAATTGATATTTGACTGAAAATTTTTTAGTGTTTTTTGCTAAATATTTCTGGCGAGGCTAAAATTGATTGAATATTCATTTTTTGACAAGTTGAATGTAACGCGCAGTTCTTCAATTTTTGTTTATTTTTGTTCGCTAATAGTTAAAAAAGTTTGAAATAAGATCTAGAAATATAGAAAATATTTGATATTTGACTGAAAATTTTTTAGTGTTTTTTGCCAAATATTTCTGGCGAGGCAAAAATAAATTGAATTTTATTTTTTTGACGAGTTAAAAGTAACGCGCAGTTATTTAATTTTTGTTTAATTTTCTTCGCTATTAGATTAAAAAGTTTGATATTAGATCTAGAAATATGGAAAATAATTAATATTTGACTGAAAATTTTATAGTTTTTTTTGCCACATATTTCTGGCGAGGCAAAAATTGATTGAATATTAATTTTTTGACGAGTTGAAAGTAACGCGCAGTTTTTTAATTTTTGTTTAATTTTGTTCTCGAATAGATGAAAAACTTTAATATTAGATCTATAGATATGAAAAATAATTGATATTTGACTGAAAATTTTTAGTGTATTTTGCCAAATATTTCTGGCGAGGCAAAAATTGATGGAATTTTAATTTTTTGACGAGTTGAATGTAACACACAGTTCTTCAATTTTTGTTCACGTTGTTCGCTAATAGTTAAAAAAGCTTGAAATTAGATCTAGAAAGATGGAAAATAATTGATATTTGACTGAAAATTTTTCAGTGTTTTTTGCTAAATATTTCTGGCGAGGCTAAAATTGATTGAATATTCATTTTTTGACAAGTTGAATGTAACGCGCCGTTCTTCAATTTTGGTTCACTTTGTTCGCTAATAGTTAAAAAAGCTTGAAATTAGATCTAGAATTATGGAAAACAAGTAATATTTGACTGAAAATTTTTCAGTGTTTTTTGCCGAATATTTCTGGCGAGGCAAAAATAAATTGAATTTTATTTTTTTGACGAGTTAAAAGTAACGCGCAGTTATTTAATTTTTGTTTTATTTTCTTCGCTATTAGATTAAAAAGTTTGATATTAGATCTAGAAATATGGAAAATAATTAATATTTGACTGAAAATTTTATAGTGTTTTTTGCCACATATTTCTGGCGAGGCAAAAATTGATTGAATTTTAATTTTTTGACGAGTTGAAAGTAACGCGCAGTTTTTTAATTTTTGTTCAATTTTCTTCTCTAATAGATGAAAAACTTTGATATTAGATTTATAGATATGAAAAATAATTGATATTTGACTGAAAATTTTTAGTGTATTTTGCCAAATATTTCTGGCGAGGCAAAAATTGATGGAATTTTAATTTTTTTACGAGTTGAATGTAACACACAGTTCTTCAATTTTTGTTCACTTTGTTCGCTAATAGTTAAAAAAGCTTGAAATTAGATCTAGAAATATGGAAAACAAGTAATATTTGACTGAAAATTTTTCAGTGTTTTTTGCCAAATATTTCTGTTGAGACTAAAATTGATTGAATATTCATTTTTTGAAAAGTTGAATGTAACGCGCAGTTCTTCAAATTTTGTTCACTTTGTTCGCTAATAGTTAAAAAAGCTTGAAATTAGATCTAGAAAGATGGAAAATAATTGATATTTGACTGAAAATTTTTTAGTGTTTTTTGCTAAATATTTCTGGCGAGGCTAAAATTGATTGAATATTCATTTTTTGACAAATTGAATGTAACGCGCAGTTCTTCAATTTTTTTCACTTTGTTCGCTAATAGTTAAAAAAGTTTGAAATTAGATCTAGAAATATGGAAAATAATTGATATTTGACTGAAAATTTTTAAGTGTATTTTGCCAAATATTTCTGGCGAGGCAAAAATTGATTGAATTTTAATTTTTTGACGAGTTGAAAGTAACGCGCAGTTCTTCAATTTTTGTTCACTTTGTTCGCTAATAGTTAAAAAAGCTTGAAATTAGATCTAGAAAGATGAAAAATAATTGTTATTTGACTGAAAATTTTTTAGTGTTTTTTGCTAAATATTTCTGGCGAGGCTAAAATTGATTGAATATTCATTTTTTGACAAGTTGAATGTAACGCGCAGTTCTTCAATTTTTGTTTACTTTGTTCGCTAATAGTTAAAAAAGTTTGAAATTAGATCTAGAAATATGGAAAATAATTGATATTTGACTAAAAATTTTTAAGTGTATTTTGCCAAATATTTCTGGCGAGTCAAAAATTAATTGAATTTTAATTTTTAGACGAGTTAAAAGCAACGCACAGATATTTAGATTTTGTTTATTTTTGTTCGCTAATAGTTAAAAAAGTTTGAAATAAGATCTAGAAATATGGAAAATATTTGATATTTGACTAAAAATTTTTTAGTGTTTTTTGCCAAATATTTCTGGCGAGGCAAAAATAAATTGAATTTTATTTTTTTGACGAGTTAAAAGTAACGCGCAGTTATTTAATTTTTGTTGAATTTTCTTCGCTAGAAGATTAAAAAGTTTGATATTAGATCTAGAAATATGGAAAATAATTAATATTTGACTGGAAATTTTTTAGTATTTTTTGCCACATATTTCTGGCGAGGCAAAAATTGATTGAATTTTAATTTTTCGACGAGTTGAAAGTAACGCGCAGTTTTTTAATTTTTGTTTAATTTTCTTCTCTAATAGATAAAAAACTTTGATATTAGATCTATAAATATGAAAAATAATTGATATTTGACTGAAAATTTTTAGTGTATTTTGCCAAATATTTCTGGCGAGGCAAAAATTGATTGAATATTTTATTTTTTGACAAGTTGAATGTAACGCGCAGTTCTTCAAATTTTGTTTACTTTGTTCGCCAAAAGTTAAAAAAGTTTGAAATTAGATCTAGAAATATGGAAAATAATTGATATTTGACTGAAAATTTTTAAGTGTATTTTGCCAAATATTTCTGGCGAGTCAAAAATTAATTGAATTTTAATTTTTAGACGAGTTAAAAGCAACGCACAGATATTTAATTTTTGTTTATTTTTGTTCGCTAATAGTTAAAAAAGTTTGAAATAAGATCTAGAAATATGGAAAATAATTGATATTTGACTAAAAATTTTTTAGTGTTTTTTGCCAAATATTTCTGGCGAGGCAAAAATAAATTGAATTTTATTTTTTTGACGAGTTAAAAGTAACGCGCAGTTTTTTAATTTTTGTTTAATTTTCTTCTCTAATAGATGAAAAACTTTGATATTAGATCTGTAGATATACAAAATAATTGATATTTGACTGAAAATTTTTAGTGTATTTTGCCAAATATTTCTGGCGAGGCAAAAATTGATGGAATTTTAATTTTTTGACGAGTTGAATGTAACACACAGTTCTTCAATTTTTGTTCACTTTGTTCGCTAATAGTTAAAAAAGCTTGAAATTAGATCTAGAAAGATGGAAAATAATTGATATTTGACTGAAAATTTTTCAGTGTTTTTTGCAAAATATTTCTGGCGAGGCTAAAATTGATTGAATATTCATTTTTTGACAAGTTGAATGTAACGCGCAGTTCTTCAATTTTGGTTCACTTTGTTTGCTAATAGTTAAAAAAGCTTGAAATTCGATCTAGAAAGATGGAAAATAATTGATATTTGACTGAAAATTTTTCAGTGTTTTTTGCTAAATATTTCTGGCGAGGCTAAAATTGATTGAATATTCATTTTTTGACAAGTTGAATGTAACGCGCAGTTTTTCAATTTTTGTTCACTTTGTTCGCCAAAAGTTAAAAAAGTTTGAAATTAGATCTAGAAATATGGAAAATAATTGATATTTGACTGAAAATTTTTTAGTGTTTTTTGCCAAATATTTCTGGCGAAGCAAAAATTGATTGAATTTTAATTTTTTGACGAGTTAAAAGTAACGCGCAGTTCTTCAATTTTTATTCACTTTGTTCGCTAATAGTTAAAAAAGCTTGAAATTAGATCTAGAAAGATGGAAAATAATTGATATTTGACTGAAAATTTTTAAGTGTATTTTGCCAAATATTTCTGGCGAGTCAAAAATTAATTGAATTTTAATTTTTAGACGAGTTAAAAGTAACGCGCAGTTTTTTAATTTTTGTTTAATTTTCTTCTCTAATAGATAAAAAACTTTGATATTAGATCTATAGATATAAAAAATAATTGATATTTGACTGAAAATTTTTAGTGTATTTTGCCAAATATTTCTGGCGAGGCAAAAATTGATGGAATTTTAATTTTTTGACGAGTTGAATGTAACACACAGTTCTTCAATTTTGGTTCACTTTGTTCGCTAATAGTTAAAAAAGCTTGAAATTAGATCTAGAAAGATGGAAAATAATTGATATTTGACTGAAAATTTTTCAGTGTTTTTTGCTAAATATTTCTGGCGAGGCTAAAATTGATTGAATATTCATTTTTTGACAAGTTGAATGTAACGCGCAGTTCTTCAATTTTTGTTCACTTTGTTCGCCAAAAGTTAAAAAAGTTTGAAATTAGATCTAGAAATATGGAAAATAATTGATATTTGACTGAAAATTTTTTAGTGTTTTTTGCCAAATATTTCTGGCGAAGCAAAAATTGATTGAATTTTAATTTTTTGACGAGTTAAAAGTAACGCGCAGTTCTTCAATTTTTGTTCACTTTGTTCGCTAATAGTTAAAAAAGCTTAAAATTAGATCTAGAAAGATGGAAAATAATTGATATTTGACTGAAAATTTTTAAGTGTATTTTGCCAAATATTTCTGGCGAGTCAAAAATTAATTGAATTTTAATTTTTAGACGAGTTAAAAGCAACGCACAGATATTTAATTTTTGTTTATTTTTGTTCGCTAATAGTTAAAAAAGTTTGAAATTAGATCTAGAAATATGGAAAATAATTGATATTTGACTGATAATTTTTAAGTGTTTTTTGCCAAATATTTCTGGCGAGGCAAAAATAAATTGAATTTTATTTTTTTGACGAGTTAAAAGTAACGCGCAGTTATTTAACTTTTGTTTAATTTTCTTCGCTAATAGATGAAAAACTTTGATATTAGATCTATAAATATAAAAAATAATTAATATTTGACTGAAAATTTTTAGTGTATTTTGCCAAATATTTCTGGCAAGCCAAAATTAATTGAATTTTTATTTTTTGACGAGTTGAAAGTAACGCGCAGTTATTCAGTTTTTGTTCAATTTTGTTCGCTAATAGATGAAAAAGTTTGAAATTAGGTCTAGAAATATGAAAAATAATTGGTATTTGACTGAAAATTTTTTAGTATATTTTGCCAAATATTTCAGGCAAGGCAAAAATTGATTGAATTTTTATTTTTTGACGAGTTGAAAGTAACGCGCAGTTATTTAATTTTTGTTTCATTTTCTTCGCTAATAGATAAAAAAAATTGAAATTAGATCTAGAAATATGGAAAAAAAGTAATATTTTACTGAAAATTTTTAGTGTATTTTGCCAAATATTTCTGGCAAGCCAAAATTGATTGAATTTTTATTTTTTGACGAGTTGAAAGTAACTCGCAGTTATTCAATTTTTGTTCAATTTTGTTCGCTAATAGATGAAAAAGTTTAAAATTAGGTCTAGAAGTATGAAAAATAATTGATATTTAACTGAAAATTTTTTAGTATATTTTGCCAAATATTTCTGGCAAGGCAAAAATTGATTAAATTTTTTTTTTTGACGAGTTGAAAGTAACGCGCAGTTATTTAATTTTTGTTTAATTTTCTTCACTAGTAGATAAAAAAACTTTGATATTAGATGTAGAAGTATGGAAAATAATTAATATTTGACTGAAAATTTTTTAGTGTATTTTGCCAAATATTTCTGGCGAGGCAAAAAATGATTGAATTTTAATTTTTTGACGAGTTAAAAGTAACGCGCAGTTATTTAGTTTTTGTTCAATTTTGTTCGCTAATAGATAAAAAACTTTGATATTAGATCTATAGATATAAAAAATGATTGATATTTGACTGAAAATTTTTTAGTGTATTTTGCCAAATATTTCTGGCGAGGATAAAATTGATTGAATTTTTATTTTTTGACGAGTTGAAAGTAACGCGCAGTTATTTAACTTTTGTTTAATTTTCTTCGCTTATAGATAAAAAACTTTGATATTAGATCTAGAAATATGGAAAATAATTGATATTCGGCTAAAAACTTTCTACTGTTTTTTGCCAAATATTTCTGGCGAGGCAAAAATTGATTGAATTTTAATTTTTTGACGAGTTAAAAGTAACGCGCAGTTATTCAGTTTTTGTTCACTTTGTTCGCTAATAGAAAAAAACTTTGATATTAGATCTAAAAATATGGAAAATAATTGATATTTGACTGAAAATTTTTTAGTGTATTTTGCCAAATATTACTAGCGAGGCAAAAATTTATTGAATTTTAATTTTTTGACGAGTTGAAAGCAACGCGCAGTTATTAATTTTTGTTTAATTTTGTTCGCTTATAGATAAAAAACTTTGATATTAGATCTAGAAATATGGAAAATAATTGATATTTGACTAAAAACTTTTTAGTGTTTTTTTCCAAATATTTCTGGCAAGGCAAAAATTGATTGAATTTTAATTTTTTGACGAGTTGAAAGTAACGCGCAGTTATTCAGTTTTTGTTCACTTTGTTCGCTAATAGAAAAAAACTTTGATGTTAGATCTAAAAATATGGAAAATAATTGATATTTGACTAAAAATTTTTTAGTGTATTTTGCCAAATATTTCTGGCGAGGCAAAAATTGATTGAATTTTTATTTTTTGACGAATTGAAAGTAACGCGCAGTTATTCAGTTTTTGTTCACTTTGTTCGCTAATAGAAAAAAACTTTGATGTTAGATCTAAAAATATGGAAAATAATTGATATTTGACTGAAAATTTTTTAGTGTATTTTGCCAAATATTTCTGGCGAGGCAAAAATTGATTGAATTTTAATTTTTTGACGAATTGAAAGTAACGCGCAGTTTTTCAGTTTTTGTTCACTTTATTCGCTAATAGTTAAAAAAGTTTGAAATTAGATCCAGAAATATGGAAAATAATTTATATTTGACGGCAAATTTTTTAGTATATTTTGCCAAATATTTCTGGCGAGGATAAAATTGATTGAATTTTTATTGTTTGACGAGTTGAAAGTAACGCGCAGTTATTTAACTTTTGTTTAATTTTCTTCGCTAATAGATAAAAAACTTTGATATTAGATCTAGAAATATGGAAAATAATTGATATTCGGCTAAAAACCTTTTAGTGTTTTTTTCCAAATATTTCTGGCAAGGCAAAAATTGATTGAATTTTAATTTTTTGACGAGTTGAAAGTGACGCGCAGTTATTCAGTTTTTGTTCACTTTATTTGCTAATAGTTAAAAAAGTTTGAAATTAGATCCAGAAATATGGAAAATAATTTATATTTGACGGCAAATTTTTTAGTATATTTTGCCAAATATTTCTGGCGAGGATAAAATTGATTGAATTTTTATTTTTTGACGAGTTGAAAGTAACGCGCAGTTATTTAACTTTTGTTTAATTTTCTTCGCTAATAGATAAAAAACTTTGATATTAGATCTAGAAATATGGAAAATAATTGATATTCGGCTAAAAACCTTTTAGTGTTTTTTTCCAAATATTTCTGGCAAGGCAAAAATTGATTGAATTTTAATTTTTTGACGAGTTGAAAGTGACGCGCAGTTATTCAGTTTTTGTTCACTTTGTTCGCTAATAGATAAAAAAGTTTAAAATTAGATCCAGTAATATGGAAAATAATTGATATTTGACTGAAAATTTTTTAGTGTATTTTGCCAAATATTTCTAGTGAGGCAAAAAGTGATTGAATTTTTATTTTTTGACGAATTGAAAGTAACGCGCAGTTCTTCAATTTTGGTTCACTTTGTTCGATAATAGTTAAAAAAGCTTGAAATTAGATCTAGAATTATGGAAAACAAGTAATATTTGACTGAAAATTTTTCAGTGTTTTTTGCCGAATATTTCTGGCGAGGCAAAAATAAATTGAATT
Source organism: Ganaspis brasiliensis (assembly GCA_037103525.1). Classification (NCBI taxonomy): domain Eukaryota; kingdom Metazoa; phylum Arthropoda; class Insecta; order Hymenoptera; family Figitidae; genus Ganaspis; species Ganaspis brasiliensis. The sequence continues at coordinate 734,280 of JAZKLR010000525.1, forward strand.
TTATTTTTTTGACGAGTTAAAAGTAACGCGCAGTTATTTAATTTTTGGTTAATTTTCTTCGCTATTAGATTAAAAAGTTTGATATTAGATCAAAAATATGGAAAATAATTAATATTTGACTGAAAATTTTATAGTGTTTTTTGCCACATATTTCTGGCGAGGCAAAAATTGATTGAATTTTAATTTTTTGACGAGTTGAAAGTAACGCGCAGTTTTTTAATTTTTGTTTAATTTTCTTCTCTAATAGATGAAAAACTTTGATATTAGATTTATAGATATGAAAAATAATTGATATTTGACTGAAAATTTTTAGTGTATTTTGCCAAATATTTCTGGCGAGGCAAAAATTGATGGAATTTTAATTTTTTGACGAGTTGAATGTAACACACAGTTCTTCAATTTTTGTTCACTTTGGTCGCTAATAGTTAAAAAAGCTTGAAATTAGATCTAGAAAGATGGAAAATAATTGATATTTGACTGAAAATTTTTCAGTGTTTTTTGCTAAATATTTCTGGCGAGGCTAAAATTGATTGAATATTCATTTTTTGACAAGTTGAATGTAACGCGCAGTTCTTCAATTTTTGTTCACTTTGTTCGCCAAAAGTTAAAAAAGTTTGAAATTAGATCTAGAAATATGGAAAATAATTGATATTTGACTGAAAATTTTTTAGTGTTTTTTGCCAAATATTTCTGGCGAAGCAAAAATTGATTGAATTTTAATTTTTTGACGAGTTAAAAGTAACGCGCAGTTCTTCAATTTTTGTTCACTTTGTTCGCCAATAGTTAAAAAAGCTTGAAATTAGATCTAGAAAGATGGAAAATAATTGATATTTGACTGATAATTTTTAAGTGTTTTTTGCCAAATATTTCTGGCGAGGCAAAAATAAATTGAATTTTATTTTTTTGACGAGTTAAAAGTAACGCGCAGTTATTTAACTTTTGTTTAATTTTCTTCGCTAATAGATGAAAAACTTTGATATTAGATCTATAAATATGAAAAATAATTAATATTTGACTGAAAATTTTTAGTGTATTTTGCCAAATATTTCTGGCAAGCCAAAATTAATTGAATTTTTATTTTTTGACGAGTTGAAAGTAACGCGCAGTTATTCAGTTTTTGTTCAATTTTGTTCGCTAATAGATGAAAAAGTTTGAAATTAGGTCTAGAAATATGAAAAATAATTGGTATTTGACTGAAAATTTTTTAGTATATTTTGCCAAATATTTCAGGCAAGGCAAAAATTGATTGAATTTTTATTTTTTGACGAGTTGAAAGTAACGCGCAGTTATTTAATTTTTGTTTAATTTTCTTCGCTAATAGATAAAAAAAATTGAAATTAGATCTAGAAATATGGAAAAAAAGTAATATTTTACTGAAAATTTTTAGTGTATTTTGCCAAATATTTCTGGCAAGCCAAAATTGATTGAATTTTTATTTTTTGACGCGTTGAAAGAAACTCGCAGTTATTCAATTTTTGTTCAATTTTGTTCGCTAATAGATGAAAAAGTTTAAAATTAGGTCTAGAAGTATGAAAAATAATTGATATTTAACTGAAAATTTTTTAGTATATTTTGCCAAATATTTCTGGCAAGGCAAAAATTGATTAAATTTTTTTTTTTGACGAGTTGAAAGTAACGCGCAGTTATTTAATTTTTGTTTAATTTTCTTCACTAGTAGATAAAAAAACTTTGATATTAGATGTAGAAGTATGGAAAATAATTAATATTTGACTGAAAATTTTTTAGTGTATTTTGCCAAATATTTCTGGCGAGGCAAAAAATGATTGAATTTTAATTTTTTGACGAGTTAAAAGTAACGCGCAGTTATTTAGTTTTTGTTCAATTTTGTTCGCTAATAGATAAAAAACTTTGATATTAGATCTATAGATATAAAAAATGATTGATATTTGACTGAAAATTTTTTAGTGTATTTTGCCAAATATTTCTGGCGAGGATAAAATTGATTGAATTTTTATTTTTTGACGAGTTGAAAGTAACGCGCAGTTATTTAACTTTTGTTTAATTTTCTTCGCTTATAGATAAAAAACTTTGATATTAGATCTAGAAATATGGAAAATAATTGATATTCGGCTAAAAACTTTCTACTGTTTTTTGCCAAATATTTCTGGCGAGGCAAAAATTGATTGAATTTTAATTTTTTGACGAGTTAAAAGTAACGCGCAGTTATTCAGTTTTTGTTCACTTTGTTCGCTAATAGAAAAAAACTTTGATATTAGATCTAAAAATATGGAAAATAATTGATATTTGACTGAAAATTTTTTAGTGTATTTTGCCAAATATTACTAGCGAGGCAAAAATTTATTGAATTTTAATTTTTTGACGAGTTGAAAGCAACGCGCAGTTATTAATTTTTGTTTAATTTTGTTCGCTTATAGATAAAAAACTTTGATATTAGATCTAGAAATATGGAAAATAATTGATATTTGACTAAAAACTTTTTAGTGTTTTTTTCCAAATATTTCTGGCAAGGCAAAAATTGATTGAATTTTAATTTTTTGACGAGTTGAAAGTAACGCGCAGTTATTCAGTTTTTGTTCACTTTGTTCGCTAATAGAAAAAAACTTTGATGTTAGATCTAAAAATATGGAAAATAATTGATATTTGACTAAAAATTTTTTAGTGTATTTTGCCAAATATTTCTGGCGAGGCAAAAATTGATTGAATTTTTATTTTTTGACGAATTGAAAGTAACGCGCAGTTATTCAGTTTTTGTTCACTTTGTTCGCTAATAGAAAAAAACTTTGATGTTAGATCTAAAAATATGGAAAATAATTGATATTTGACTGAAAATTTTTTAGTGTATTTTGCCAAATATTTCTGGCGAGGCAAAAATTGATTGAATTTTAATTTTTTGACGAATTGAAAGTAACGCGCAGTTATTCAGTTTTTGTTCACTTTATTCGCTAATAGTTAAAAAAGTTTGAAATTAGATCCAGAAATATGGAAAATAATTTATATTTGACGGCAAATTTTTTAGTATATTTTGCCAAATATTTCTGGCGAGGATAAAATTGATTGAATTTTTATTGTTTGACGAGTTGAAAGTAACGCGCAGTTATTTAACTTTTGTTTAATTTTCTTCGCTGATAGATAAAAAACTTTGATATTAGATCTAGAAATATGGAAAATAATTGATATTTGGCTAAAAACCTTTTAGTGTTTTTTTCCAAATATTTCTGGCAAGGCAAAAATTGATTGAATTTTAATTTTTTGACGAGTTGAAAGTGACGCGCAGTTATTCAGTTTTTGTTCACTTTATTTGCTAATAGTTAAAAAAGTTTGAAATTAGATCCAGAAATATGGAAAATAATTTATATTTGACGGCAAATTTTTTAGTATATTTTGCCAAATATTTCTGGCGAGGATAAAATTGATTGAATTTTTATTTTTTGACGAGTTGAAAGTAACGCGCAGTTATTTAACTTTTGTTTAATTTTCTTCGCTAATAGATAAAAAACTTTGATATTAGATCTAGAAATATGGAAAATAATTGATATTCGGCTAAAAACCTTTTAGTGTTTTTTTCCAAATATTTCTGGCAAGGCAAAAATTGATTGAATTTTAATTTTTTGACGAGTTGAAAGTGACGCGCAGTTATTCAGTTTTTGTTCACTTTGTTCGCTAATAGATAAAAAAGTTTAAAATTAGATCCAGTAATATGGAAAATAATTGATATTTGACTGAAAATTTTTTAGTGTATTTTGCCAAATATTTCTAGTGAGGCAAAAAGTGATTGAATTTTTATTTTTTGACGAATTGAAAGTAACGCGCAGTTCTTCAATTTTGGTTCACTTTGTTCGATAATAGTTAAAAAAGCTTGAAATTAGATCTAGAATTATGGAAAACAAGTAATATTTGACTGAAAATTTTTCAGTGTTTTTTGCCGAATATTTCTGGCGAGGCAAAAATAAATTGAATTTTATTTTTTTGACGAGTTAAAAGTAACGCGCAGTTATTTAATTTTTGTTTAATTTTCTTCGCTATTAGATTAAAAAGTTTGATATTAGATCAAGAAATATGGAAAATAATTAATATTTGACTGAAAATTTTATAGTGTTTTTTGCCACATATTTCTGGCGAGGCAAAAATTGATTGAATTTTAATTTTTTGACGAGTTGAAAGTAACGCGCAGTTTTTTAATTTTTAATTAATTTTCTTCTCTAATAGATGAAAAACTTTGATATTAGATTTATAGATATGAAAAGTAATTGATATTTGACTGAAAATTTTTAGTGTATTTTGCCAAATATTTCTGGCGAGGCAAAAATTGATGGAATTTTAATTTTTTGACGAGTTGAATGTAACACACAGTTCTTCAATTTTTGTTCACTTTGGTCGCTAATAGTTAAAAAAGCTTGAAATTAGATCTAGAAAGATGGAAAATAATTGATATTTGACTGAAAATTTTTCAGTGTTTTTTGCTAAATATTTCTGGCGAGGCTAAAATTGATTGAATATTCATTTTTTGACAAGTTGAATGTAACGCGCAGTTCTTCAATTTTTGTTCACTTTGTTCGCCAAAAGTTAAAAAAGTTTGAAATTAGATCTAGAAATATGGAAAATAATTGATATTTGACTGAAAATTTTTTAGTGTTTTTTGCCAAATATTTCTGGCGAAGCAAAAATTGATTGAATTTTAATTTTTTGACGAGTTAAAAGTAACGCGCAGTTCTTCAATTTTTGTTCACTTTGTTCGCCAATAGTTAAAAAAGCTTGAAATTAGATCTAGAAAGATGGAAAATAATTGATATTTGACTGATAATTTTTAAGTGTTTTTTGCCAAATATTTCTGGCGAGGCAAAAATAAATTGAATTTTATTTTTTTGACGAGTTAAAAGTAACGTGCAGTTATTTAACTTTTGTTTAATTTTCTTCGCTAATAGATGAAAAACTTTGATATTAGATCTATAAATATGAAAAATAATTAATATTTGACTGAAAATTTTTAGTGTATTTTGCCAAATATTTCTGGCAAGCCAAAATTGATTGAATTTTTATTTTTTGACGAGTTGAAAGTAACGCGCAGTTATTCAGTTTTTGTTCAATTTTGTTCGCTAATAGATGAAAAAGTTTGAAATTAGGTCTAGAAATATGAAAAATAATTGGTATTTGACTGAAAATTTTTTAGTATATTTTGCCAAATATTTCAGGCAAGGCAAAAATTGATTGAATTTTTATTTTTTGACGAGTTGAAAGTAACGCGCAGTTATTTAATTTTTGTTTAATTTTCTTCGCTAATAGATAAAAAAAATTGAAATTAGATCTAGAAATATGGAAAAAAAGTAATATTTTACTGAAAATTTTTAGTGTATTTTGCCAAATATTTCTGGCAAGCCAAAATTGATTGAATTTTTATTTTTTGACGAGTTGAAAGTAACTCACAGTTATTCAATTTTTGTTCAATTTTGTTTGCTAATAGATGAAAAAGTTTAAAATTAGGTCTAGAAGTATGAAAAATAATTGATATTTAACTGAAAATTTTTTAGTATATTTTGCCAAATATTTCTGGCAAGGCAAAAATTGATTAAATTTTTTTTTTTTGACGAGTTGAAAGTAACGCGCAGTTATTTAATTTTTGTTTAATTTTCTTCACTAATAGATAAAAAAACTTTGATATTAGATGTAGAAGTATGGAAAATAATTAATATTTGACTGAAAATTTTTTAGTGTATTTTGCCAAATATTTCTAGCGAGTCAAAAATTAATTGCATTTTAATTTTTAGACGAGTTGAAAGCAACGCGCAGTTATTCAGTTTTTGTTCACTTTGTTCGCTAATAGTTAAAAAAGTTTGAAATAAGATCTAGAAATATGAAAAAGAATTGATATTTAACTGAAAATTTTTTAGTATATTTTGCCAAATATTTCTGGAAAGGCAAAAATTGATTAAATTTTGTTTTTGACGAGTTGAAAGTAACGCGCAGTTATTTAATTTTTGTTTAATTTTCTTCGCTAATAGATGAAAAAGTTTAAAATTAGGTCTAGAAATATGGAAAATAATTGATTTTGACTGCAAATTTTTTAGTGTATTTTGCCAAATATTTCTGGCGAGTCAAAAATTGATGGAATTTTTATTTTTTGACGAAATGAAAGTAACGAGCAGTTATTTAATTTTTGTTTAATTTTCTTCGCTAATAGATAAAAAAACTTTGCAATTAGATCTAGAAATATGAAAAATAATTGATATTTGTCTGAAAATTTTTTAGTGTTTTTTGCCAAATATTTCTGGCGAGGCAAAAATTGATTTAATTTTTATTTTTTGACAAGTTGAATGTAACGCGCAGTTATTTAATTTTTGTTTAATTTTGTTCGCTAATAGATAAAAAACTTTGATATTAGATCTATAAATATGAAAAATAATTGATATTTGACTGAAAATTTTTAGTGTATTTTGCCAAATATTTCTGGCGAGGCAAAAATTGATTGAATATTAAATTTTTTGACAAGTTGAATGTAACTCACAGTTCTTCAAATTTTGTTTACTTTGTTCGCCAAAAGTTAAAAAAGTTTGAAATTAGATCTAGAGATATGGAAAATAATTGATCTTTGACTGAAAATTTTTTAGTGTTTTTTGCCAAATATTTCTGGCGAGGCAAAAATAAATTGAATTTTATTTTTTTGACGAGTTAAAAGTAACGCGCAGTTATTTAATTTTTGTTTAATTTTCTTCGCTATTAGATTAAAAAGTTTGATATTAGATCTAGAAATATGGAAAATAATTAATATTTGACTGAAAATTTTATAGTGTTTTTTGCCACATATTTCTGGCGAGGCAAAAATTGATTGAATATTAATTTTTTGACGAGTTGAAAGTAACGCGCAGTTTTTTAATTTTTGTTTAATTTTGTTCTCTAATAGATGAAAAACTTTGATATTAGATCTATAGATATGAAAAATAATTGATATTTGACTGAAAATTTTTAGTGTATTTTGCCAAATATTTCTGGCGAGGCAAAAATTGATGGAATTTTAATTTTTTGACGAGTTGAATGTAACACACAGTTCTTCAATTTTTGTTCACTTTGTTCGCTAATAGTTAAAAAAGCTTGAAATTAGATCTAGAAAGATGGAAAATAATTGATATTTGACTGAAAATTTTTCAGTGTTTTTTGCTAAATATTTCTGGCGAGGCAAAAATAAATTGAATTTTATTTTTTTGACGAGTTAAAAGTAACGCGCAGTTATTTAATTTTTGTTTTATTTTCTTCGCTATTAGATTAAAAAGTTTGATATTAGATCTAGAAATATGGAAAATAATTGATATTTGACTGAAAATTTTTTAGTGTTTTTTGCTAAATATTTCTGGCGAGGCTAAAATTGATTGAATATTCATTTTTTGACAAATTGAATGTAACGCGCAGTTCTTCAATTTTTGTTCACTTTGTTCGCTAATAGTTAAAAAAGTTTGAAATTAGATCTAGAAATATGGAAAATAATTGATATTTGACTGAAAATTTTTAAGTGTATTTTGCCAAATATTTCTGGCGAGGCAAAAATTGATTGAATTTTAATTTTTTGACGAGTTGAATGTAACACACAGTTCTTCAATTTTTGTTCACTTTGTTCGCTAATAGTTAAAAAAGCTTGAAATTAGATCTAGAAAGATGGAAAATAATTGATATTTGACTGAAAATTTTTCAGTGTTTTTTGCTAAATATTTCTGGCGAGGCTAAAATTGATTGAATATTCATTTTTTGACAAGTTGAATGTAACGCGCAGTTCTTCAATTTTGGTTCACTTTGTTCGCTAATAGTTAAAAAAGCTTGAAATTAGATCTAGAATTATGGAAAACAAGTAATATTTGACTGAAAATTTTTCAGTGTTTTTTGCCAAATATTTCTGTTGAGGCTAAAATTGATTGAATATTCATTTTTTGAAAAGTTGAATGTAACGCGCAGTTCTTCAAATTTTGTTCACTTTGTTCGCTAATACTTAAAAAAGCTTGAAATTAGATCTAGAAAGATGGAAAATATTTGATATTTGACTGAAAATTTTTTAGTGTTTTTTGCTAAATATTTCTGGCGAGGCTAAAATTGATTGAATATTCATTTTTTGACAAATTGAATGTAACGCGCAGTTCTTCAATTTTTGTTCACTTTGTTCGCTAATAGTTAAAAAAGCTTGAAATTAGATCTAGAAATATGGAAAATAATTGATATTTGACTGAAAATTTTTAAGTGTTTTTTGCTAAATATTTCTGGCGAGGCTAAAATTGATTGAATATTCATTTTTTGTCAAGTTGAATGTAACGCGCAGTTCTTCAATTTTGGTTCACTTTGTTTGCTAATAGTTAAAAAAGCTTGAAATTAGATCTAGAAAGATGGAAAATAATTGATATTTGACTGAAAATTTTTCAGTGTTTTTTGCTAAATATTTCTGGCGAGGCTAAAATTGATTGAATATTCATTTTTTGACAAGTTGAATGTAACGCGCAGTTCTTCAATTTTGGTTCACTTTGTTTGCTAATAGTTAAAAAAGCTTGAAATTAGATCTAGAAAGATGGAAAATAATTGATATTTGACTGAAAATTTTTTAGTGTTTTTTGCCAAATATTTCTGGCGAAGCAAAAATTGATTGAATTTTAATTTTTTGACGAGTTAAAAGTAACGCGCAGTTCCTCAATTGTTGTTCATTTTTGTTCGCTAATAGTTAAAAAAGCTTGAAATTAGATCTAGAAAGATGGAAAATAATTGATATTTGACTGAAAATTTTTCAGTGTTTTTTGCTAAATATTTCTGGCGAGGCTAAAATTGATTGAATATTCATTTTTTGACAAGTTGAATGTAACGCGCAGTTCTTCAATTTTGGTTCACTTTGTTCGCTAATAGTTAAAAAAGCTTGAAATTAGATCTAGAATTATGGAAAACAAGTAATATTTGACTGAAAATTTTTCAGTGTTTTTTGCCAAATATTTCTGTTGAGGCTAAAATTGATTGAATATTCATTTTTTGAAAAGTTGAATGTAACGCGCAGTTCTTCAAATTTTGTTCACTTTGTTCGCTAATACTTAAAAAAGCTTGAAATTAGATCTAGAAAGATGGAAAATATTTGATATTTGACTGAAAATTTTTTAGTGTTTTTTGCTAAATATTTCTGGCGAGGCTAAAATTGATTGAATATTCATTTTTTGACAAATTGAATGTAACGCGCAGTTCTTCAATTTTTGTTCACTTTGTTCGCTAATAGTTAAAAAAGTTTGAAATTAGATCTAGAAATATGGAAAATAATTGATATTTGACTGAAAATTTTTAAGTGTTTTTTGCTAAATATTTCTGGCGAGGCTAAAATTGATTGAATATTCATTTTTTGTCAAGTTGAATGTAACGCGCAGTTCTTCAATTTTGGTTCACTTTGTTTGCTAATAGTTAAAAAAGCTTGAAATTAGATCTAGAAAGATGGAAAATAATTGATATTTGACTGAAAATTTTTCAGTGTTTTTTGCTAAATATTTCTGGCGAGGCTAAAATTGATTGAATATTCATTTTTTGACAAGTTGAATGTAACGCGCAGTTCTTCAATTTTGGTTCACTTTGTTTGCTAATAGTTAAAAAAGCTTGAAATTAGATCTAGAAAGATGGAAAATAATTGATATTTGACTGAAAATTTTTTAGTGTTTTTTGCCAAATATTTCTGGCGAAGCAAAAATTGATTGAATTTTAATTTTTTGACGAGTTAAAAGTAACGCGCAGTTCTTCAATTTTTGTTCACTTTGTTCGCTAATAGTTAAAAAAGCTTAAAATTAGATCTAGAAAGATGGAAAATAATTGATATTTGACTGAAAATTTTTAAGTGTATTTTGCCAAATATTTCTGGCGAGTCAAAAATTAATTGAATTTTAATTTTTAGACGAGTTAAAAGCAACGCACAGATATTTAATTTTTGTTTATTTTTGTTCGCTAATAGTTAAAAAAGTTTGAAATAAGATCTAGAAATATGGAAAATAATTGATATTTGACTGATAATTTTTAAGTGTTTTTTGCCAAATATTTCTGGCGAGGCAAAAATAAATTGAATTTTATTTTTTTGACGAGTTAAAAGTAACGCGCAGTTATTTAACTTTTGTTTAATTTTCTTCGCTAATAGATGAAAAACTTTGATATTAGATCTATAAATATGAAAAATAATTAATATTTGACTGAAAATTTTTAGTGTATTTTGCCAAATATTTCTGGCAAGCCAAAATTGATTGAATTTTTATTTTTTGACGAGTTGAAAGTAACGCGCAGTTATTCAGTTTTTGTTCAATTTTGTTCGCTAATAGATGAAAAAGTTTGAAATTAGGTCTAGAAATATGAAAAATAATTGGTATTTGACTGAAAATTTTTTAGTATATTTTGCCAAATATTTCTGGCAAGGCAAAAATTGATTAAATTTTTTTTTTTGACGAGTTGAAAGTAACGCGCAATTATTTAATTTTTGTTTAATTTTCTTCACTAATAGATAAAAAAACTTTGATATTAGACGTAGAAGTATGGAAAATAATTAATATTTGACTGAAAATTTTTTAGTGTATTTTGCCAAATATTTCTAGCGAGTCAAAAATTAATTGCATTTTAATTTTTAGACGAGTTGAAAGCAACGCGCAGTTATTCAGTTTTTGTTCACTTTGTTCGCTAATAGTTAAAAAAGTTTGAAATTAGATCCAGAAATATGGAAAATATTTGATGTTTGACTGAAAATTTTTTAGTGTTTTTTGCCAAATATTTCTGGCGAGGCAAAAATTGATTGAATTTTAATTTTTTGACGAGTTAAAAGTAACGCGCAGTTATTTAGTTTTTGTTCAATTTTGTTCGCTAATAGACGAAAAAGTTTGAAATTAGGTCTAGAAATATGAAAAAGAATTGATATTTAACTGAAAATTTTTTGGTATATTTTGCCAAATATTTCTGGAAAAGCAAAAATTGATTAAATTTTGTTTTTGACGAGTTGAAAGTAACGCGCAGTTATTTAATTTTTGTTTAATTTTCTTCGCTAATAGATGAAAAAGTTTAAAATTAGGTCTAGAAATATGAAAAATAATTGATATTTAACTGAAAATTTTTTAGTGTATTTTGCCAAATATTTCTGGCGAGGCAAAAATTAATTGAATTTTAATTTTTTGACGAGCTGAAAGCAACGCGCAGTTATTTAATTTTTGTTTAATTTTGTTCGCTAATAGATAAAAAACTTTGATATTAGATCTAGAAATATGGAAAATAATTGATTTTGACTGCAAATTTTTTAGTGTATTTTGCCAAATATTTCTGGCGAGTCAAAAATTGATGGAATTTTTATTTTTTGACGAAATGAAAGTAACGCGCAGTTATTTAATTTTTGTTTAATTTTCTTCGCTAATAGATAAAAAAACTTTGCAATTAGATCTAGAAATATGAAAAATAATTGATATTTGTCTGAAAATTTTTTAGTGTTTTTTGCCAAATATTTCTGGCGAGGCAAAAATTGATTTAATTTTTATTTTTTGACAAGTTAAAAGTAACGCGCAGTTCTTCAATTTTTGTTCATTTTTGTTTGCTAATAGTTAAAAAAGTTTGAAATTAGATCTAGAAATATGGAGAATAATTGATATTTGACCAAAAATTTTTGAGTGTATTTTGCCAAATATTTCTGGCGAGGCAAAAATTGATTGAATTTTAATTTTTTGACGAGTTAAAAGTAGTGCGCAGTTTTTTAATTTTTGTTCAATTTTGTTTGCCAATAGTTAAAAAAGTTTGAAATTAGGTCTAGAAGTATGGAAAATAATTGATTTTTGACTGAAAATATTTTAGTATATTTTGCCAAATATTTCTAGCCAGGCAAAAATTGATTGAATTTTAATTTTTTGACGAGTTGAAAGTAACGCGCAGTTATTTAATTTTTGTTAAATTTTCTTCGCTAATAGATTAAAAAGTTTGAAATTAGATCTAGAAATATGAAAAATAATTGATATATGACTGAAAATTTTTTAGTGAATTTCGCTAAATATTTCTGGCGAGGCAAAAATGGATTGAATTTTAATGTTTTGACGAGTTGAAAGTAGTGCTCAGTTATTTAATTTTTGTTCAATTTTGTTTGCTAATAGTTAAAAAAGTTTGAATTTAGATCTAGAAAGATGGAAAATAATTGATATTTGACTGAAAATATTTTAGTATATTTTTCCAAATATTTCTGGCGTGGCAAAAATTGATTGAATTTTATTTTTGGACGAGTTGAAAGTAACGCGCAGTTCCTCAATTGTTGTTCATTTTTGTTCGCTAATATTTAAAAAAGTTTGAAATTAGATCTAGAAATATGAAAAATAATTGACATTTGACTGAAAATTTTTTAGTGTATTTTGCCAAATATTTCTGGAGAGGCAAAAGTTGATTGAATTTTAATTTTATGACGAGTTGAAAGTAACGCGCAGTTCTTCAATTTTTGTTTAATTTTGTTTGCTAATAGATGAAAAAGTTTTAAATTAGATCTAGAAATATGGAAAATAATTGATATTTGACTAAAAAATTTTTAGTGTATTTTGCTAAATATTTCTGGCGAGCCAAAATTGATTGAATTTTTATTTTTGACGAGTTGAAAGTAACGCGCAGTTATTTAGTTTTTGTTCAATTTTGTTTGCTAATAGATAAAAAAGTTTAAAGTAGGGTTCATATCTCTGAGTAATTTTAATAATTTTAGAACTTGAGTATAATTTTTTTTTGTAGATTTTTTGATTTTTTTATCGATTTTTTTCTGCAATTTTCCTTAAGGCTGGTTTCTTGTGGTTGTTAATTACTTTTTTTGATTGGTGAAATTAGAGGGCATGTCCCTGAGTATTTTTAAAAATTTTAGTACTAGAGTATAATTTTTTTGTAAATTTTTCGATTTTTTTATTGGGCTTTTTCTGCAATTTTCCTTAAGAGTGGTGTTTTGTTGTTGATAATTTTTTTTTTTATCTAGAAAATTAGGGTAGATATTTCTAAGTATTTTTCATCATTTTAGTTCTGTATTTTAATTTTTTCGTAGATTTTATGTAATATATATATTTTTTTTGTTGATTGTGATAAATTTTGTTAGATTGATTTTTAGGGTTCTGTATCGTAAAACGGAACCCTATTAAAATCACTATGTGTGTCCGTTTTCGCACTTCTTCTAACTTCTAAACTATATGAGCTAAAGTCTTCTAATTTAGTCCACATATGTAATTTCACCTTGGATTTACGAAAATGATATGGAAAACGCGATTCCAGCTCATGAACATGCCGAAATCCAGCAAAAACCACTTTTTTGCCCTAAAATTGAAATAAATGACCATGTCCACCCCCCTAATCTTCTAAACTATTTGACTTAAAATGCTGAAATTTGGTACACATATGTAGATTCACGTGTAGATTACAGGAAAATTATAGAGAACTCTCGTAAAGACTTTCTTCATAGTGTTTACTAGCCAAAAAGTACGATGTTTTGAAAAAAATTCAAAAAAATGACCATGTCCCCCCCCCAATCTTCTAAACTATTTGACTTAGGATGCTGAAATTTGGTACACATATGTAGATTTACGTGTAGATTACAGGAAAATTATACAGAAGTTTCGTAAAGACTGTCTTCATAGTGTTTACTAGCCAAAAAGTACGAATTTTTGAAAAAAATTCGAAAAAATGACCATGTCCCCCCCCCCCCTAATCTTCGAAACTACTTGACCTAGGGTGCTGAAATTTGGTACACATATGTAGATTTACGTGTAGATTACAGGAAAATTATACAGAACTTTCGTAAAGACTGTCTTCATAGTGTTTACTAGCCAAAAAGTACGATTTTTTGAAAAAAATTCAAAAAAATGACCATGTCCCCCCCCCTAATCTTCGAAACTATTTGACTTAGGATGCTGAAATTTGGTACACATATGTAGATTTACGTGTAGATTACAGCAAAATTATAGAGAACTCTCGTAAAGACTTTCTTCATAGTGTTTACTAGCCAAAAAGTACGATTTTTTGAAAAAAATTCAAAAAAATGACCATGTCCCCCCCCCCCCCCTAATCTTCTAAACTATTTGACTTAGGATGATGAAATTTGGTTCACATATGTAGATTTACGTGTAGATTACAGGAAAATTATAGAGAACTCTCGTAAAGACGGTCTTCATAGTGTTTACTTGCCAAAAAGTACAATTTTTTGAAAAAAATTCAAAAAAATGACCATGTCCCCCCCCCTAATCTTCTAAACTATTTGACTTAGGATGCTGAAATTTGGTACACATATGTAGATTTACGTGTAGATTACAGGAAAATTATAGAGAACTTTCGTAAAGACTGTCTTCATAGTCTTTACTAACCAAAAAAAACGATTTTTTGAAAAAAAAATCTTCCAAATCATCCCCTAATCTTCTAAACTATTTGACCTAGGATGCTGAAATTTGATACACACATGTAGATTTACGTGTAGATCACAGGAAATCATAGAGAACTTTTGTAAAGGCGGTTTTCACAATGTTTACTAGCCAAAACCTACGATTTTTTTAAAGAAAATTCGAAAAAATGACCGAGCCCCCCCTTTTAAATCGTTTGTAGTATTTGACTTGGGATCCCGGGAACAAGGGTTTATATATAATCAGATATATTTCAGATATCATCAGATATATTGTAGATATAATCAGATATATTTCAGATCTAATGATATATGATTTGATCTATTCAGATATAATCAGATATAATCAGTTATTTAAACATATATCTGCTTATATATATTTAGATATAATCAGATCTAACTAGATATATTTAGATATAATCAGATCTGATATTATATCTGTTTATATCTAGATAGATATCGCCTGATGTGAGGTCATATCTAACTAGATATATTTTAACATAGTCAAATCTGATATTATACCTTTCTATATCTAATTAGATATTGTCAGATATGAAGTCAGATATAATCATTTTGTTAACAGATTTAATCATACATAATATCAGATCAAACTATATCTAATAAAAAAATAATTTATTTATAATATATATAAATAATATAATTTGGACTTTTTCAAATTTCAAAAATTTTTATTTTTTTATTAGATATAGTTTGATCTGATATTATGTATGATTAAATCTGTTAACAAAATGATTATATCTGACTTCATATCTGACAATATCTAATTAGATATAGAAAGGTATAATATCAGATTTGACTATGTTAAAATATATCTAGTTAGATATGACCTCACATCAGGCGATATCTATCTAGATATAAACAGATATAATATCAGATCTGATTATATCTAAATATATATAAGCAGATATATGTTTAAATAACTGATTATATCTGATTATATCTGAATAGATCAAATCATATATCATTAGATGTGAAATATATCTGATTATATCTACAATATATCTGATGATATCTGAAATATATCTAATTATATCTAAACCCTTTTTCCCGGGGATATAATCTACTTTTTATTTTATTAGTAATTTGCCGATTTCATTAAAATTAAATAAAAAATTCAATATAGTGCATTAAAATTTTGTTATTTGTTATAAGTTTTAAAATAATTTTAACTATATTAGTATATAAAGTTATAGAAAAATGACTTTGTTATTTGAAATATATATACAATTGCTATTGCATTTCAATCTCTATTTCATATAGTTAAAAAAATTATAGAGGTACGGAACCCTTCGACTTGGTACGAGTATAACTCGTACTTGCCCGATTTTTTATTATATGTTTAGGGGTGGTTTTTGGGGGTTTATTAACTTTCGGTCATAAGAATTTAAGTTGGTTGACTTTTACTAATGTTGATAATAATTAATTAATTGATTTATAATATTGAAATTATAAGTTTGTTTGTTTAAGTCAAATGGAGTAATTTGAATTTGGTGCGAGAATCACGTGATCTCCTCTGATTGGTTGTCAAGTTGTCTATGTCAACGCTCCAGCAGAAATAACCTAAATCGCGAGATTTCAATATTTTCTGGTTTTTCTTTGTCAATTATTATCAATTATTCTTCGGAATCTTTATTTTTTCGATTAAAAAATGCATATATTTTGATAATAATTGCTTTTTAGGGCGATTTTCCAATTATGACTTATTTTCTAGCAAATCACAAAGCAAGCACACTTTAAAGTAGGGTTTACTCTTGAATTATTTATTATTTCACACTTAATATATCTCAATTATTACACGAATCTACTCTACAAACATTAATTTATCATTACAAAAAGTTTATATTTTGTCATTTTTCATTATGAAACATCAAAATATTGAATGCGACCGAAAGCGACCGAAAGCGACTGAACTCGGTCAAATCTCGGTAAATCCAAACCGCGAGGGACGTTTTTAAACACTAATTAATTGGAAGATTTTCTGACAGTATGTTAAATAATTATAACCCCCTCCCCTCAGTACCACCAGAAAATGGTTTTTAAAGAATGAAAAAATTGAAAACTTTCAGAACAAAATTTGTTACATTTTATAAATATTTTAAAGAACAAAAGAACAAAAATTAATAAAATTAAATACATTGTTAACGTTTTTATTAGTTTTTATATTCAATAATATAAATTTTTTTATTAAATTTCTTAAATTTTAATATATAGATTGAATTTGAATATTCTTTTCAATTATTTGTCATTAATTACAATAATAATGGAAAAAACTAATTTAAATCGATATTTTACATAATAGTACTTTTGCGGAATTGCACTTACAATGCGACAGTGTTACGCATGCGCAATAATAAAACGGATTTCTATTGCGCACTTATTAAAAAAAGTATACTATATGTACTGAAAATATATTTATCCGGTAAAGTACAGCACTGCGCAAGCGTAATTTTTAAATTTGGTCAGAGTACATGTGTGACTATCACTGTGCATCATTGCGCATGTGTAACAGCAATACAAAAAAAAGTGCGCATGTGAAATGTTCGTGTTGTAGTGCGAACGTTTACACAGTTGTGGTGCACTACTGCGCATGTGCAACAATATGTTGTGCATAAAAGAATGTTCACTTTAATATGCTTGACAAGAATAGTGCCAGTGCGCATTGTTACAAACGGTAATAACATGGTAAAATAAACATTTTTGTAAGTTGCCTATTGGAAAAAGTAGGTAAACTTTGAAGTGTGAACGACGATGAACGAAGTTTTTTCGGTATCGTATTAATATAATAGAAGATAGAAGATTACCATCTACAATTTTTTGAATTCTGGGGGAACTTTAAGACTCTTTATTCTCAATAAATAAGTAAATTTTTACAAAACATTTTTAAAGACTAATTAATTGGAAGATTTTCTGACAGTATGTTTAATAATTATAACCCCTTCCCCTCAGTACCTCCAGAAAATGGTATTTGAAAGTTGAAAAATTGAAAACATTCAGAACAAAATTTGTTACATTTTATAAATATTTAAAAAAAAAAGAACAAAAATTAATAAAATTGAATATATTTTTAACGTTTTTATTAGTTTATATATACAATAATATTAATTTTTCTATTAAATTTCTAAAATTTTAATATATAGATTGAATTTGAATATTCTTTTCTATTATTAGTCATTAATTACAATAATAATGGAAAAAACTAATTTTAACCGATATTTTACATAATAGTACTTTTGCGGAATTGCACTTACAATACGACAGTGTTACGCATGCGCAATAATAAAACGGATTTCTATTGCGCACTTATTAAAAAAAGTATACTATATGTACTGAAAATATATTAATCTGGTAAAGTACAGCACTGCGCAAGCGTAATTTATAAATTTGGTCAGAGCACATGTGTGACTATCACTGTGCATTATTGCGCATGTGTAACAGCAATACAAAAAAAAGTGCGCATGTGAAATGTTCGTGTTGTAGTGCGAACGTTTACACAGTTGTGGTGCACTAATGCGCATGTGCAACAATATGTTGTGCATAAAAGAATGTTCACTTTAATATGCTTGACAAGAATAGTGCCAGTGCGCATTGTTACCAATCGTAATAACATGATAAAATGAACATTTTTGTAAGTTGCCTATTGGAAAAAGTAGGTGAACTTTGAAGTGTGTACGACGATAAACGAAGTTTTCTCGGTATCGTATTAATATAATAGAAGATAGAAGATTACCATCTACAATTTTTTGAATTCTGGGGGAACTTTAAGACTCTTTATTCTCAATAAATAAGTAAATTTTTACAAAACATTTTTAAAGACTAATTAATTGGAAGATTTTCTGACAGTATGTTTAATAATTATAACCCCTTCTCCTCAGTACCTACAGAAAATGGTAATTGAAAGTATGAAAAATTGAAAACATTCAGAACAAAATTTGTTACATTTTATAAATATTTTTAAAAAAAAGAACAAAAATTAATAAAATTGAATACATTTTTAACGTTTTTATTAGTTTATATATACAATAATATTAATTTTTCTATTAAATTTCTAAAATTTTAATATATAGATTGAATTTGAATATTCTTTTCTATTATTAGTCATTAATTACAATAATAATGGAAAAAACTAATTTTAACCGATATTTTACATAATAGTACTTTTGCGGAATTGCACTTACAATACGACAGTGTTACGCATGCGCAATAATAAAACGGATTTCTATTGCGCACTTATTAAAAAAAGTATACTATATGTACTGAAAATATATTTATCTTGTAAACCCTGTAATAAGAGGGTTATTGAGCAAGCGTTTTGGCTAGTTGAGCAAGCCCTCTGCTCAATTGTCCTAACGAAATATGGACAATTGGGCTGGTTGCTCATTCACCCAATGCATTGAGTCCAATAATCCACAAGGTATTTCGAGCTTAAAACTGGAGAAAAAGCGACTTAATATTGATAAAACACTAAGAAACGTTAAATTAAGCATAAATACACAAAATTAGATAATAAAAATACGTATATTAAGAATAAATAACATTTTCGAAAAGACGTGATTTATTGACACTCAGGGAGCAGAACACCTGACTAGCAGAATAGACGTAGCCAATCAAAATCTTTCTACCGCGAGAGACTAAATTGTGATTGGCTACGTCTATTCTGCTAGTCAGGTGTTCTGCTCCCTGAGTGTCAATAAATCACGTCTTTTCGAAAATGTTATTTATTCTTAATATACGTATTTTTATTATCTAATTTCGTGTATTTATGCTTAATTTAACGTTTCTTAGTGTTTTATCAATATTAAGTCACTTTTTCTCCAGTTTTAAGCTCGAAATACCTTGTGGATTATTGGACTCAATGCATTGGGTGAATGAGCAACCAGCCCAATTGTCCATATTTCGTTAGGACAATTGAGCAGAGGGCTTGCTCAACTAGCCAAAACGCTTGCTCAATAACCCTCTTATTACAGGGAAGTACAGCACTGCGCAAGCGTAATTTTTAAATTTGGTCAGAGCACATGTGTGACTATCACTGTGCATCATTGCGCATGTGTAACAGTAATACAAAACAAGTACGCATGTGAAATGTTTGTGTTGTAGTGCGAACGTTTACACAATTGTGGTGCACTACTGCGCATGTGCAACAATATGTTGTGCATAAAAAAATGTTCTCTTCAATATGCTTGACAAGAATAGTGCCAGTGCACATTGTTACCAATCGTAATTACATGATAAAATGAACTTTTTTGTAAGTTGCCTATTGGAAAAAATAGGTGAACTTTCAAGTGTGTACGACGAAGAACGAAGTTTTCTCGGTATTGTATTAATATAATAGAAGATTACCATGTATATTTTTTTGAATTCTGGGAGAACTTTAAAACTCTTTATTCTCAATAAATAAGTAAATTTTTACAAAACGTTTTTAAACACTAATTAATTGAAAGATTTTCTGACAGTATGTTAAATAATTATAACCCCCTCCCCTCAGTACCTCTAGAAAATGGTATTTTAAAGTATGAAAAATTGATAACTTTCAGAACAAAATTTGTTACTTTTTATAAATATTTTAAAGAAAAAAAGAACAAAAATTATTAAAATTGAATACATTTTTAACGTTTTTATTAGTTTTTATATTCAATAATATAAATTTTTCTATTAAATTTCCTAAATTTTAATATATAGAATGAATTTGAATATTCTTTTCTATTATTGGTCATTAATTACAATAATAAAGGAAAAACCCAATTTTAACCGATATTTTACATAATAGTACTTTTGCAGAATTGCACTTACAATGCGACAGTGTTTCGCATGCGCAATAATAAAACGGATTTCTATTGCGCACTTATTAAAAAAAGTATACTATATGTACTGAAAAAATATATTTATCCGGTAAAGTACAGCACTGCGCAAGCGTAATTTATAAATTTGGTCAGAGCACATGTGTGACTATCACTGTGCATCATTGCGCATGTGTAACAGCAATACAAAAAAAAGTGCGCATGTGAAATGTTCGTGTTGTAGTGCGAACGTTTACACAGTTGTGGTGCACTACTGCGCATGTGCAACAATATGTTGTGCATAAAAGAATGTTCACTTTAATATGCTTGACAAGAATAGTGCCAGTGCGCATTGTTACCAATCGTAATAACATGATAAAATGAACATTTTTGTAAGTTGCCTATTGGAAAAAGTAGGTGAACTTTGAAGTGTGTACGACGATAAACGAAGTTTTCTCGGTATCGTATTAATATAATAGAAGATAGAAGATTACCATCTACAATTTTTTGAATTCTGGGGGAACTTTAAGACTCTTTATTCTCAATAAATAAGTAAATTTTTACAAAACATTTTTAAAGACTAATTAATTGGAAGATTTTCTGACAGTATGTTTAATAATTATAACCCCTTCTCCTCAGTACCTACAGAAAATGGTAATTGAAAGTATGAAAAATTGAAAACATTCAGAACAAAATTTGTTACATTTTATAAATATTTTTAAAAAAAAGAACAAAAATTAATAAAATTGAATACATTTTTAACGTTTTTATTAGTTTATATATACAATAATATTAATTTTTCTATTAAATTTCTAAAATTTTAATATATGGATTGAATTTGAATATTCTTTTCTATTATTAGTCATTAATTACAATAATAATGGAAAAAACTAATTTTAACCGATATTTTACATAATAGTACTTTTGCGGAATTGCACTTACAATACGACAGTGTTACGCATGCGCAATAATAAAACGGATTTCTATTGCGCACTTATTAAAAAAAGTATACTATATGTACTGAAAATATATTTATCTTGTAAAGTACAGCACTGCGCAAGCGTAATTTTTAAATTTGGTCAGAGCACATGTGTGACTATCACTGTGCATCATTGCGCATGTGTAACAGCAATACAAAACAAGTGCGCATGTGAAATGTTCGTGTTGTAGTGCGAACGTTTACACAGTTGTGGTGCACTACTGCGCATGTGCAACAATATGTTGTGCATAAAAGAATGTTCACTTTAATATGCTTGACAAGAATAGTGCCAGTGCGCATTGTTACAAACGGTAATAACATGGTAAAATAAACATTTTTGTAAGTTGCCTATTGGAAAAAGTAGGTAAACTTTGAAGTGTGAACGACGATGAACGAAGTTTTTTCGGTATCGTATTAATATAATAGAAGATAGAAGATTACCATCTACAATTTTTTGAATTCTGGGGGAACTTTAAGACTCTTTATTCTCAATAAATAAGTAAATTTTTACAAAACATTTTTAAAGACTAATTAATTGGAAGATTTTCTGACAGTATGTTTAATAATTATAACCCCTTCCCCTCAGTACCTCCAGAAAATGGTATTTGAAAGTTGAAAAATTGAAAACATTCAGAACAAAATTTGTTACATTTTATAAATATTTAAAAAAAAAAGAACAAAAATTAATAAAATTGAATATATTTTTAACGTTTTTATTAGTTTATATATACAATAATATTAATTTTTCTATTAAATTTCTAAAATTTTAATATATAGATTGAATTTGAATATTCTTTTCTATTATTAGTCATTAATTACAATAATAATGGAAAAAACTAATTTTAACCGATATTTTACATAATAGTACTTTTGCGGAATTGCACTTACAATACGACAGTGTTACGCATGCGCAATAATAAAACGGATTTCTATTGCGCACTTATTAAAAAAAGTATACTATATGTACTGAAAATATATTAATCTGGTAAAGTACAGCACTGCGCAAGCGTAATTTATAAATTTGGTCAGAGCACATGTGTGACTATCACTGTGCATTATTGCGCATGTGTAACAGCAATACAAAAAAAAGTGCGCATGTGAAATGTTCGTGTTGTAGTGCGAACGTTTACACAGTTGTGGTGCACTAATGCGCATGTGCAACAATATGTTGTGCATAAAAGAATGTTCACTTTAATATGCTTGACAAGAATAGTGACAGTGCGCATTGTTACCAATCGTAATAACATGATAAAATGAACATTTTTGTAAGTTGCCTATTGGAAAAAGTAGGTGAACTTTGAAGTGTGTACGACGATAAACGAAGTTTTCTCGGTATCGTATTAATATAATAGAAGATAGAAGATTACCATCTACAATTTTTTGAATTCTGGGGGAACTTTAAGACTCTTTATTCTCAATAAATAAGTAAATTTTTACAAAACGTTTTCAAACACTAATTAATTGGAAGATTTTCTGACAGTATGTTTAATAATTATAACCCCTTCCCCTCAGTCCCTCCAGAAATTGGTATTTGAAAGTATAAAAAATTGAAAACATTCAGAACAAAATTTGTTACATTTTATAAATATTTTAAAGAAAAAAGAACAAAAATTAATAAAATTGAATACATTTTTAACGTTTTTATTAGTTTTTATATTCAATAATATTAATTTTTCTATTATATTTCTTAAATTTTAATATATAGATTGAATTTGAATATTCTTTTCTATTATTAGTCATTAATTACAATAATAATGGAAAAAACTAATTTTAACCGATATTTTACATAATAGTACTTTTGCGGAATTGCACTTACAATACGACAGTGTTACGCATGCGCAATAATAAAACGGATTTCTATTGCGCACTTATTAAAAAAAGTATACTATATGTACTGAAAATATATTTATCTGGTAAAGTACTGCACTGCGCAAGCGTAATTTTTAAATTTGGTCAGAGTACATGTGTGACTATCACTGTGCATCATTGCGCATGTGTAACAGCAATACAAAACAAGTGCGCATGTTAAATGTTTGTGTTGTAGTGCAAACGTTTACACAGTTGTGGTGCACTACTGCGCATGTGCAACAATATGTTGTGCATAAAAAAATGTTCACTTTAATATGCTTGACAAGAATAGTTCCAGTGCCCATTGTTACAAACTGTAATAACATGGTAAAATGAACATTTTTGTAAGTTGCCTATTGGAAAAAGTAGGTGAACTTTGAAGTGTGTAAGACGATGAACGAAGTTTTCTCGGTATTGTATTAATATAATAATAGAAGATAGAAGATTACCATGTACAATTTTTTGAATTCTGGGAGAACTTTAAAACTCTTTATTCTCAATAAATAAGTAAATTTTTACAAAACGTTTTTAAGCACTATTTAATTGGAAGATTTTCTGACAGTATGTTAAATAATTATAACCCCCTCCCCTCAGTACCTCCAGAAAATGGTATTTTAAAGTATGAAAAATTAAAAACTTTTAGAACAAAATTTGTTACATTTTATAAATATTTTAAAGAAAAAATGAACAAAAATTAATAAAATTGAATACATTTTTACCGTTTTTATTAGTTATTATATTCAATAATATAAATTTCTATTAAATTTTTTAAATTTTAATATATAGATTGAATTTGAATATTCTTTTCTATTATTGGTCATTAATTACAATAATATTGGAAAAAACTAATTTTAACCGATATTTTACATAATAGTTCTTTTGCGGAATTGCACTTACAATGCGACAGTGTTACGAATGCGCAATAATAAAACGGATTTCTATTGCGCACTTTTTAAAAAAAGTATACTATATGTACTGAAAATAAATTTATCCGGTAAAGTACAGCACTGCGCACAGGGCCTCCGAAAGAAAATCCGGGCCCTGGACCAAATTTTTGCGGGCCCATATACATTTATGCAAGAATATTTTTAAAACAATTTTAAGTAGGTATTAAATAATAATTATAATAACTGACAATTAAATAATAATAATTATTTTTATTGTATTTTTCACATAAATAAATGCGGGTGAAATATATGAATTAAATAAAAATAAATTTAATTTTTTTTTTCATTTATATTGAGTTAAAAAAGTCTTTTTCGTGCTATTTTGGAATTAATGGTACCTATAAAAGCTCCGTTATCCAATTTTCTTGCTAACTGTGGTTCTATGCAAAGAATACCCAAATTGACACACAGCACCGGAAATTCCCTGAATTTTCCCTGAATATTTGTAGATATTTTCCGAATATTTGAACCTAATATGCAGAGAAGGTTCCTGTATTTCTAATTTTCAGGAAATTTCTGCGTCCAATATTCCTAGAATGTTCAGAGAAAGTTAATAAAAATTTTCCAACATTTTTTTTGATCTGGTAATTGATCTAAATTATAAGTTATATTTGACAACTATAGAATTCTAGAAAATTAAAACTTACATTACGGATCTGAGTTTTGTAAAATGTGATAAATATAAAAGGATAAATTCTACGACTTTTCTAGAGTTTGTCCTCAATGTTTGCCAAGTTTTACAAAACTAAGATCCATAAAAGGTTGTGATTACGCTATTCTACAACAGTTCTATAAAATTCACTGAATTTATTTTTTCTATGTACAGAACCAAGTCCAGTAAATATGCTGTATCCGCCAGTCCCAAATAGTTATGTAAAAATGACTGAATTAATTTTTTCGGTGTACTAACACGGTGTGCCTGAACCAACTTTACATAACAACTTTTTTTACTTCAAATTTTTTTCTTCTATTCGACTCAGGAGTGTAAAAATAGTGTGTAAAATAATTTTTTGTAAAATTAGTCAAGCCGCTTTTAAAAAAAATTATTTTTGGTGTTAAAAAATCATTTTTTGAAAAATTAAATGCTATTAATAAGTTGTATTTCGATTAATTGATTAATATAATATTTTGTGTGGGTAAAATTATTTATAAAATTCTTAATCAAAGGCAAAATAAAATTGGAATTCTTTTATATTTCTCTTTTGCATATCATGTAATAAAAAAATTAACATTTTTAAATCTAAAAACTTCTAAAGTGACTTTGTTTGAAATTTACGTATGTTGCGTTAATTAAGGTACAGATTAGACAAGAAAAAAGAAGAAATTTTTTATTCTTACATTTTTACGTCTTTTGGGTTATGATTTTTCACATAAAAAGAATAAAAACTGTTATTTTAAATTAATTTGCAATACCGTCAAGTGGGGCTATTTCGTGCATGCGATGTTTTTAATGAATAAAATCTCTATTTTTAGTTGTTTAGTTTTGCTACTTGGTATAAATATTTTCTAATATCTAGACTATAGAGAGTGCTAAAAGAAATTACTTTATTCTTTATAAAAAAAAAACTGTTATTTTAAATTAATTTGCAATACCGTCAAATGGGGCTATTTCGTGCACGCGAGGTTTTTAATGAATAAAATCTTTATTTTTAGTTGTTTAATTTTGCTACTT
Organism: Ganaspis brasiliensis; assembly: GCA_037103525.1. NCBI lineage: Eukaryota > Metazoa > Arthropoda > Insecta > Hymenoptera > Figitidae > Ganaspis > Ganaspis brasiliensis. The sequence continues at coordinate 759,856 of JAZKLR010000525.1, forward strand.
GGTATAAATATTTTCTAATATCTAGACTATAGAGAGTGCTAAAAGAAATTACTTTATTCTTTATCAGAAATCAGAAAAAAAACCGTAAAGTGGTGAAAATCAAGCAAAAAATTTTAAAGTTCTCAAAATTCTGTTTAGATCTTCAGAAGTTTAATAGCGTTTCTAAAAGTATTAATAATACTTGTTGACAATTTAGTTGTGATGGTGTGTACGTAATGCGCTAACTTTTTATTGCATATTTTAAGAAAAAAGTGTAAAAAACTTAAAAACCAGGATTTGGTGGGTTATTTTGTGCATTCTTTAAAAGCAATTATTATTCAAAAATTTGTTTGGTAGTTAGTCAAAAATACTTTAGAATTTAGTTTTGAAACATTTTTGTCTAATATTTGTTATAAAAAACGAGAATTAAGCATAAAATTTCAACTTTACACGCGGTGCCATAAAAACCTCAAAAAAGTAACGTTAATAATTACATGCTTTTCAAGTTAATTTTGAAACTTCTTTTCTTAAAATAATTTAAGATGTGTAATAGAAGTTTTATTATGTAAGATTTACTTAATAAAATTACTTTTTTTGTAAATCTACATTTTTGTAAAATTTGAGTGTTTTACTTTCAAATTAGTTGAACAATTACTGCAAAAAAAATATGTCTGGCTTTGTTTTTATTTATTGCACTCTAGAATATCTAGAAAAAGTACTTCATACAGTAGAAACGAACAAAAATTTTTTTACACAACTTTATAAATCAACAAACTTTGATGCACAAAATAGCCCCATCAGTGAGTCTCTTTTGTGCATAACTTTGAGTTTCTATTACTCAGACAAAAAATTTTTTCTTGTCAGCTGACTCATAGGACATCTTTAGAAGGTCTACAATATAACTGAATAGTTAATTTATTTATTTTTTCAAATTCTGAATTTTAAAAAAAGCATGGAGTGAAAAAAGAGCGGTAATACTTTTTTTCATAAAATTATATAATTTTCGATAAAGTTCCGAAAGCGTGTTACCTCCGATTTATTTTATACTACGTATACTTACGTGTTTTGATGCGCTGATTACGAATATAATAATGAAAATTGGCGCAAATTTGATTTTCATGGTGAAAACCATAAAAAACCCATAAACAAAATTGTTTTTTGTATTTATTTCAGTAAATTAAAAAAATATAAAAAAATGTTTTAGGTAAAAGTTGTAGGCCTCATCGAAATAAACATTTTATGTTTCTATCATTTTTTTCCAAATGTGCATAGTTTTTAAGAAAAATGCAAAAAACTAGCAATCACCATAAATACGTTATTTATAACGTAATTTACGTATTTTTATGTAATCTTTTAAGTTGGTTTGCTATTTCGGGAGGCTTCGCCCCCCGAAAGGGCTAGTCCCCTAACCCCCTTATGTCTTGGACAATCTAGGAGGGGGTTGGTGTGCCATACTGAAAGTGGAATGTAGACAGCGGTGGGAAAACCTATAGTTGTGTTGGTTTTTTAAAGTATTTATCGTAAAAATGATCAAGTTTACAATTTTTTAAATATGATTTTCGTAATTACAGCATGAAAATTACGTAAATTAAGTAATTTTACGTTCTTACATAATGGTACGTAATAAATGTAATGTTACGTATTGAACGTAATGATACGTAATGAACGTAATGTTACGTTATGAACGTAACGTTACGTAATGAACGTAATGTATTAACGCAATTACGACTGTATGTAATTTAATATTGATGTAATGTGGGCATTTCGTCACATTTATGGTGATTTATGTTTTTTTCAATTATTTCGTAAACTAATTGGTTTTATTAAAAAATGCATTAAACATAAAATGTGTATTTTAATGAGAGCTACATCTTTTGTATAAATTTATTTTTTATATTTGCAATATTTAAAAAGATAAATGGAAAAAGCCAAAATTTTCATGATTCTTTATACATCTTTTTTAGCATGAAATTCAAATTTGCCCTAATTTTCACTATGATTTTCGTAATCAGCGCATCAAAACACGTAAGAATACGTAGTATCAAAGAAATCGGAGGTAACACGCTTTCGGAACTACACCCATAATTTTTAAGAAAAATTATTTTATTAGTCTATTTGTTTTCTTAATTAGTTAATCGACATAATATGTTTGCCACGTTTAATTTCTCAAAAAATTGATTTTTTAACACGAAAAATCACTTTTTTTAAAAACGGCTCTATGAATTTAGCTGAAAATTATTTTACACACAATTTTTACACTTCTGAGTCGAATGCAAGAAAAAAATTTGTAGTAAAAAAAGTGCTCATTCAAAGTTGGTGCAGGCACACCGTGCTAACTTTTTTACTTATAAATTATTATTTAAACAAATAAAAAGTTAGTTGGCTGTGGGACAAAAATATTTCTATTTATCACAAATAAATTATCTTTGTGTCAAGTATATCACATAGATGTTAAAAGTCTTCCACTCTTTCCATAAGTGCATATACACTTACAATAAGTGACATTTCACTCAATACAAGTGAATTTTCACTTATTCAAATTTAGAGAGCGCTCATTTTCATCGTAATAGATCAGGCTTTAAATACCTATAATATATCGGGTCTTAAAGAATTTTATTTTAGTGCAATCAATAATAGAATCTAGCCTTTATTCGAAATTTTTGTAAATTTTAAGCAAATTTTTGATATAATTAGCCCCACCAGTATCCCACTAGAAACCTTGTTATATTATGACCAACCTAAGAATTTTCCACACAAGTTATTTATAAGATTAATAAGGAAATAATTTTTTCATGCCTTCGATATCAGGGCCCCCCCTCAGTAGCCCGGGACCGGGGTAAATAGTCCCCTCTATCCCCCCTCTCGTCAGGCCTGACTGCGCAAGCGTAATTTTTAAATTTGGTCAGAGCACATGTGTGACTATCACTGTGCATCATTACGAATGTGTAACAGCAATACAAAACAAGTGCGCATGTGAAATGTTTGTGTTGTAGTGCGAACGTTTACACAGTTGTGGTGCACTACTGCGCATGTGCAACAATATGTTGTGCATGAAAAAATGTACACTTTAATATGCTTGACAAGAATAGTGCCAGTGCGCATTGTTACCAATCGTAATAACATGATAAAATGAACATTTTTGTAAGTTGCCTATTGGAAAAAGTAGGTGAACTTTGATTACATTTTATAAATATTTTAAAGAAAAAAAGAACAAAAATTAATAAAATTGAATACATTTTTAACGTTTTTATTAGTTTTTATATTCAATAATATAAACTTATCTATTAAATTTCTTAAGGCTGTTGGAAGGAGAAAATTTGTAGTGGTCTTCAAACACTTTCCCCTCCGCTGGTCGAAAATTTGGACCTATGAATTTTTTTAAAAAAACCCAGACACTTTTTTGAAAAGAGGGCTCTGGCTGACCATAGTATTTGAGATAAGGAATTTTTTAATCCTTTGTTTTACTCGAACCGGTGTTCCTACGAGCGTCAAAATGATCCCCCGTTTTGCCATTGACAGATTTTCTGTAGAAGATGGCCGACCCACGTCACCTGATCATATGGCAGGCCGGAAGTAGCGTCACCGTTACCATGGATTCCACTCGGACTATGACAAGATGGACTCCGCACTCTGTTTACAATCTGTCAGTTTTGATGTCGAACGTAGAGATAATTTTCTGGCTCGTGGTGAAATTGTGTTTCCCAAATTCCCCATTCCCTGCGAAGTTTGGCAAAAGAGTAATTTTCCTGTATAAAAGTGTCTAGTGTTTTATAAAACAAACGGCAACGATCGTGTGAATTTGTAGTGTTTTTATATCTATGTCTCGTTTTCTTCGAAAAGTGTTCACACACTGAGAAAAACAGGAGTCTTTCTTGATTAATAATTCCACTATTACCCCTAATTCATAAAATTCCAGCAAGTTTCTTCAATCTTTTTATTTTTCAATCAAATTCTGGGCAAGGTTTTTATCAAGCACTATATTCTGACTTGATTAAATATTGACATTGACACATTTTCTGACCCGTCTGCTACAATCTGTCAGTTTCAATGACAAATTTGAAATTAATTTTTCCACTTATAAAAATGTCTATTCGTGAAAAATTAATTTTTCCTAAATTCCTTATTCCCCAAAATTTGACAAAAAAATAATCATCATATTAAAAAGTGTCCAGTGTTTTGTAAATCGAGACACTTTTATGGAAATAGTATATTGTGCAACTAGGGAGGAAAGTGAGTGATTTTGCGAGTGTGAGTTTGTAGCACGAGCTGAAGGCGAGAGATGCAAACACACGAGTCGATAATCACTTTTTCCCGTGTTGTACATACTATTTTTTCTAACACACGTATACCGAAAGTATACAAACTTTTGCTGATAAAAATTAGTTAACATTCGCAGAGTGACAATCAGCAGAAAATGCGCTTGGGCTTCTGTCCATTCCGCATGCGTCATTATCATAAAACACAATTCCGCATGCGTAATTCTCATGAGACACTATTCCGCATGCGTGATTATCATAAAACGCTATTTGGCATGCGTAATTGTCATAAAACTCTATTTCTTATAAGGATTTATCATGAAACATTTGTTTCCTTGTTAATGGTGTCATCGGGAGGGAATGTACATTCCCTCCCTGTTAATGACGTCACGGGGAGGGAATGTACATTCCCTCCCTGTCAATGACGTCATGGGGAAGAAATATAACATTCCCCCCCTGTCGCCGGGAAAGACTTACTTTCTGACCTCTTCACAGGTAAGAAAGATTGTACTTTCTGTGCGTGTGTTAGAAAAAAATATTTTTATTGACAAAGTTTTTGAGATAAGGAAATTTTTTAATGTTTCTTATTTATGCGAACAAATGATCCCACAAGCTTCAAATTTATCTCCCGTTTCGACATTCACAGATTTTTTGTATCGTCTGCAACATAAAAATTAACATAACATAAAATATCTATTTCTATTAAATAAATTTTTTCCAAATTCCTAATTTCCCAAACCTTGAGAAAATCATAATCATACTTTCAAGAACGATTCTACTATTAGAGTTTTATGCAACAAACGTCAAAGAACTTGTGTTATTTATAAGTCAGGTTGCGTTCGAAAAGTTTTCCCTGACAGAGAAAAACAGGTTTTTTTTCTTTTTTATCTTTTTCATTCTTCCTCTTATTTGTAAAATTCCAACAAGTTTCTATTTTTCTTTTTTCGAATAAAATTCTCGGCAATGTTTTTATCCAGCAGTCCCCTGACTTATCAACCTTATTCCACGGCAAG